>JAOXNO010000041.1:68139496-68156092 GCA_028565335.1 Limnodromus scolopaceus | reverse complement strand
TTCTTTTCCCTTTCTTTCTTTTCCCTTTCTTTCTTTTCCCTTTCTTTCTTTTCCCTTTCTTTCTTTTCCCTTTCTTTCTTTTCCCTTTCTTTTTTACTATCAGGGTATTTTTCAGTCCTTTCTGCCAAAAGGAAAGGCATTGAGCAACCTGGTCTGGTGGGAGGTGTCCCTGCCCAGGGCCGGGGGGTTGGAACTCAATGATCTTTAAGCCCCTTCCAACTCTAACCATTCTGTGATTCTATGAAAAGACACCTGCTGATGGCCAACGCTTTTTGCCCTCTTTTTGGGCTGTTAATCCTATTACTTGAAGCTACAGCCTGGTTCTTCATCCACGATGAAAAGAAAAAAAAGGGTCAGAGCAGCTTCAGTCCCATCTCCCAGGAGGTGTGAAATCATGGCTTGGCTGAGAGCTCCTAAAACAGGGAGTTTTAAAACGTGAAGTCTGCTCCATGAACTTGTCAGGGTCAGGCATTTCTGATAAAGCATCACGTGAGGCTGGCGAAAAACTTGTCTGGTTTTATTTTTTAATCCTCCTCCCCTCCAAAAAAGCCTGAGCTTGTGGCTGGAGAGTCCAGACAGGGGAAGTTCTGCGTTCCAAGATGGTTTTTGGAAGCTAGAAAAACAGAAATGCACTCCAAAAGTGTCTTTGGTGCAATTTTGAGCATTGTTAATACTAAATTACTGGAAAATACACAGGGTGATTCCACCCCAGTATGATCCAAGGCAAGAATAAGTGTTAGGACACTGGGCTGAACCTTTTGACACTCATCCCCCAGTGCAGCCCTGCTTTGAAATCTGATTTTTCAGGCTGTGGTTTCTACACTCATTACTTCCAGATCTCGTTAGTCCGGATCTCTTGGCAGCACACATTCAACCTGAATCCAGCCCAATGATGCATCTGTCAGATTAACAAGAGGGCTCAGAAAATGAGTTTTTATGTCAGATTTTCTTGGTAGCTATGAAGGGAAGCCAGTGTTTCTCTGCTCCCTTTCAGCCAAGGGGACAGCACAACCTTGGGTTTGGGACATAGTGGTGTGGGACCACAGCGACCAGGGAGTTCCTGGCCCTTTACTGGAGGTCTCGAAGCTGGATTTAACGCTGCACAGCTGAACTCCAGCTTCCATCATGAGCGAATTTCCACTGCAGGGCAAGGCAGTTGGAGCTGGGGGCTGTTGAATCCCTCCAGTAAAGCGTGCTGGAATATAATAGCAAAGACTCAAATTGCACTAATTCAGCAAAATACAGTGGCACATGCTGTTTTGTGGCAGTGACACGTCGCTGGTTGTCACCGCCGTCCGCTTGATGAGAGCAGATGCTGCAAGAGGCAGGGAAGCCAGGTCCAGCTGCCAAATATATTTATAAAGGCTAAATTAGCCTGAGAGGCTGAAACACAGATCTTCCTCCTGAACGCAGGAGGGGAAAGGGAGGGTTGAGTGCCCTGGGGAGCAGCCCGGGGCAGGGGGGTTCTGAAGCCCTCCTTTTAGCAGCCTGGAGCTAAAGGTCTTCCCCCACCCCTGTATCGTGTTCATTTCTAATTGAAACACAAGTTTCTGCTTGGTTTTATACCAGATTATATTTGACTCCATTGATTAAGTCGTATCAAAGGGTCTGCCTGAACCAGATCCTCGAAGCACAGGGTCACGGGAGGAGAGAGAAATTCCCAATTCTGCCACAAACCCCCAAGTCCCCCATGTGGCCCAGGGATGTCTCTCGCCCTGACTCTGGCACCGATTCTCATTGCACCCTGTGAACCCTCCTCAGAAGCTGCTCTGAGTGAGCCTGATCCCACCTGCAGCACCTGGGGGTTCCTGCCCAGCCCGAGATCCTGCTCAGCCCAGAAGGAGGAGCTTTGCTTTGTAGGAAACACAGATTTCTGATGGGTTTTTTCAGTTCAGGTCTTCCAAAATATGAATGAGTTAGGCTCCAGGAACCACTGCAGGCAGGAGCCATCCCAGCCCCGGTCAAATGAAGGCCATTGCATCATCTTTTCTTGCTGCAGTTCAGGAAATCTTGACCTTACCAACTTTGGCCCCTGCAGCTTGGGTGGACAGACGCTCCCGTGAGCCTCCTGAGCTCTGGGCTTGCTCGGTCTCCCCTCAGACTCGTGGTTTCCGTGGGGCAGCCGTCGGTACCTCCCGGCCAGTCCTCCCTGTGCTAAATGTCTTTTTCTTTCTCTTTGTTCTTCCCTTCCACTGCAGGTCCTGGTTGCTCCCATAACAGAAAAAGGGCAGACGTGGAGAGATATCTACCTGCCTGGAGAGGGGCACCTGTGGCTGGACACCAACACCGCCCGCGTCTTCGACGGAGGCACCGTGCTCAGGAATTACTCTGCCAGCCTTGCAGAGGTGCCCGTTTTCATAAAAACCTCTTAAACTCCCCAACCTCTGCAGCTTTGGGACAGCTGACCTCCCTCAGAGCAGCCCTGGCCAAACGCCGTCGCTCTTCCTTGAGACTATTTCAGCCTCTTTGCACTTTTCCAAGAACAATTATTTTTTTTTTTCCTCTGGCAGAAACTGTTTGAATCTCTTTATCATTTGCTGTTATTCTGCGATAGAGGAAATACCGTTTGGGTGCAAATATGCGTCCCTGCAGAATGTGGACCTCTGTCCCTCCAGGTTTTCCCCAGTGGAATGTCTGCGTGCGTGTCTCTAGGTGGACACATCCAGCATCTCCGGGTCCCCGACACCCTGCTCAAAGGTGCTGCCGTGTCCAGAGAGTGGATTTTCCAGAAGAAGGAGATAAACGAACATCGGCTTCTGCTCGGGTGGGATTTCTTGCATTTAAAGGAAAAAAAAAAAAGACTATACAGGGAAACCTAAATATATGATATCTCCGTTCATGTGCATGGACATCACTCCTGCTGAGGGCTACCTGCTTCTCTCGCCTGCTGCTGCGTGTGCTCCCCAGGAGCGTCTGCGGGGGCAGGAGACCGACCCTGAGGGTAACTGGAAAACTGGGTGAATTCCAGGTCTGTGGGAAGTGGGTTTCTGTGCAAGAAAAACAACTCAATCAAGCGAAGGAGCAGCTCTAACAGGCCATGATGTGGACGGACAGGAGGGTTGCCCACCTTGGAATGGGAACTCCAGAGCTTGGCAGCCCCTACCCAGACTCCGCCGTGCCCCCGCCAGCGCTTTTCACCACTTGTTGGATTCTATTATTTTTTTTCTTCCAATTATTTCCTGCAGTGCAAATGGGATCCAGTGCGACCAGTCTTCCTCTGTCCAGCCAAAAACACACCCATGGGCAATGCAGGTGTCCCACCTGCTGAATGTGCATTTAGGGATGTTATATTAGATACTCAGATATGGATTCAAGGGACATTAATGTGTTCATTAACGGGTGATTTCAAAGGCTGGCATTTGAGGTTTGTCTTAGTGGATAAATCACACTCCTTGGGAGCTAAAGTCTCTGCTTCGATTCATTCACTTGGCCTGAAAGGAACCCCAGGAGATGGATCTTGACTTTAGAGGAAACCCCCAAGTCCTGCTGTCTCTGGGCACAGAGGAGATGGAGTGATGACTCTGCCTGGAGAAATTCAGCCCCTCCAAATCCCAGATGGTGCTGGCATCTTCCTCCAGCTCCTCCCTGAGCTCAGACTCGTGACAGGACCAGCTTTGGCTATTCTTGGCCTCCAGAAAAGTGACTTTAACCCAGGTTTAGCCACTGGCTGAAGATTTATAAAACACAACAACAAGCCCATATTCATTCCTAGTGCATCTTTAAAAAATAAATAATAACTAGCACAACATGATGTAAAAAATATAAGAAGTGGCGGCCTCATTTTTCTGTCTTTGCCCACTTCTGAGTGATATTTTGTGCAGGTGACAGCTCTGTAGGGATTCTGGCAGGACGCTCTTCACTGCTTCAAACGCCTCCCCCCAGCACATTAAACAAGGTCTAGCTCGTGTTTTGTGATTCATCTCATCTAATCTTTAGGAAAGAACACTTTCCAAGCGCGGAGGAGAGTTGCAGTAGGGCTGTATGTGGTAAGGAGGGGAGCTGGGTCTGCCGTGAATGCAGCTTTTCCCTTGGGAATTCCCGTGTGAGAGCTGGCTGCTGGGAACTGCTGGATATGGCCGGGATGAGCATCAGCCTCCCACGAGGGGCACAGGGATACGGCGCTGCGGGTCCTGGCTTCTAACCCCCCCACCTTTTCCAGTGCTGCCGTCACTTCACTGGCCTTTGCCCGTGAAGGGATTTTGAGCACAGATGGCTCTCAGTGAAGTTCAGGTGGTTAAAAGTTGGTATCTTGCCTCCCTTTTAAGTCAGGGAACAGAAACCAGTGACTTCAGAGCATCTTCTTCCAGAGGTAAAGTGAATGTCCCCCTGACCTTCCCCAGGGCACCGCGGTTCCCAGGGACCTCAGAAAGTGTAAACAGCTCCATGAGACTTGGAGGAGTAACTTTCCTAGAGACAAAGATTATTTTAGGACAATTCTACTCCGGTGAGCATTTCAGTTCATTCACAGAAAAACTAAGAAAAAACCCGTCCAACCCAATAATTCCTGGAGAAAACCCCTGAAATAGATAACCTGTAGCTCAGAAATGAGAAGGCAATTAAAGTTCCTTCTAAAACCAAACCTAAATGATTTAAAACTCAATTTTGAGGAGCTGAACTTCCACATTACAACTGTCACATCTTAACAGGAGCCCCCCTTACAGAGCCGTGCGGTGCTGAGTCCAGTGCCAGGGACGGGAGGATCCGAGCAGCTTGGTTGTCCTTGGTCCATGAGCTCATCCAACCCCACAGGCAACGGGGACCGTGTCCCTGGTGTCACACTGGTGCTGGTGATAAAACCTTCCCATTGCCACAGAACCAGCTCCTGCACGCGATGGTCCTCGCCCTCCACAGGTAGGTCTGGTTTTGGGGTGGCTGTGAACAGTGAAGAATTAATACCAGCGTTTGACTGGGGTATTGCTTCAGTTCTCAGTGACTGGTTCCTCCAGACGCTGGCAAAAATATTACTTATTGCCAATTCTTAGTGCCATTTAGATGAATGAAAAATGAAAAAGCTTAATACATTTTGCAAAGTGTGGATGAAGCTCCCATAATACTTATTTTAAAGTGCTTGGCTGAGGTCACACTGCGGATGGAAATGGGGCAGGTGAGGGAAATGGGGCTTGGTGGGGACCATGTATTTGTCTTGATTCATGGGGTCCCCTTTTTCATCCATTTCCCCCAGCCAAGTCTCAAACAGGGAGAGTCTTTCATTCACCAACAGCTGCTAATAATTATTTCTGATCTTGTTCTTACTATTTCTCCTAAGAAATCTCACTAGATAGCCAGGAAACCATTAGACCAGTTATCACATGAGAAAACATGAGCCAAGAGCTTTGGCTTCACAGACCTCACTCTAGAGATGATACATGACAGGCTGGTGCGAATACCTCGATCACACTGAAACTGGTGTTAGAGATTTGTACCTGTACAGCCTTTGCTGGGGGTTGAATACGATCAAAGTAAATACCTTAATAACAAGAAAATGGAGGGGTTTTCATAAGCGTATTTCAAATCCCAGTAGGAGGGAGACATGGCATTGTCTCTGAGTGGTTGGAAAAACAAAGAATGGATTTTCTTGTGCTGAATGTGAAAGAAACTGAGACAAATGTCTGAGAGATCCTGGATGAATTAAGGCCTGGGAAAGCTGCTTTCCCCTGACTTTGGGTGAAGAAGTGAGAAGACACGTCTGTACCTGATGCGGACACGTAACACGTGCACGTATCATCCCTTTAAAGTGCCTGTTTTTCTCCGTTGCCTGGAAAGTCAGCGCAGCGGTGACTGGCACGAGCGCGGACACCTGCGTTGCAGACCTATGGCGAGACAGACCCCGCTCGAGGCATTTCAAGCCCGGCGTCTGCTCGGGGGGAGCCTGGCTGTCCCCAGGGTCAGTGCAGCTCCAGGGGGCTGGGAAACACCCGCGGAACTCTCCCTGAAAAGGGTGGTCATCACAAAGGTGGTTTGAGCGACTCGGCTGTGCCGTTCGGCTGGTGCTAGCCCAGACGGCACCCTGGGCTCCCACACGGCGCTGGGGAATCCCAGTTGGGTTATATATATGTATCTGTTTATAAAGGCAGTGAGCTTTAGGTGTTCTCAAGCATCCTCTGGAGGCATCTCCCCATCTGCATCCACCCAGAGTAGGAAGGCTCAGGTGCTGATTAAGCGGTGCAAGTAACTTCTAAGAGACTTTAATGAAATCTATAAGGATCTCCCTCCCTGTCTCTTTGTAGCTCCACCTGCCCGTCCTGGCTTCCTGGGGTGGAGACCACGGTGGGAAACCTGGTCATGATTACGGGGTGGTTAACTCTGTCCTTCATGTCAGTGGGAACGGGATGTTCCCTTTGAATTTTACGCAGAGGCTTTAGGCTTTTTCCTATTTTCGTGCAGAGACCCCCCCTAAATGACTGAAAATAATGTGTCCTTTGGTGGTGAGGTGACGCAGGGAAAGGACAGTGCCCTCACACAGAGTGGTGGGGACAGAAAGAGAAGGGCAGTGGCTCTTACTGCATCCCTTGTCTCGGCTACTGAAAAGTGCTGAATTACACGCTCAGAACCCTCCGGTGGCTCAACCTGTCCTGGGTCGATGTGACTCGGACCCGGCAGTGGCACCACCTCGCCTTCACAAAGAGAGCTGAGGGAGAACACGGCTAAATCCAACCTCCCCCAGGTATTTCCAATGGGATCGGGACGCCTCTGTAAAAGTAAGATATTGCCTGTCTTCTCAAGAGGACATTGTGATATAATTAACTTCTGTCCTTCAGGAGACCAAGTACAGTGTAGTCACCACCACCAGTGTCCCGGCTGTCAAATATACAATTGCTTTGTATTTTCCTGGCTGTGTTAACATATGGCCCCGTCTAAAAGCCTGCATTTTGGAAATAAGAATAATAAATGAGGTGAGACTCCTGAGGTATAAATAAGCCAGAAAACTCTTGCTAGTCTCCGTAAAAATTAGTTCTTACTTAAGTTTCCTTCGCTGAGAAATAAGCATCCGCTGAGAGCTGCGCGCTGATCGCTTGATTCTGCCAAACTGTCACGTCTGTGCCTCAGCTAAGCCCTGGTTATACAGGAATGTCTCTGCATTAAGTGGGATAACACAACATAGAAAAGATTGAAGGGGATTTGTCTGGTTTTATTTTTTTTATCTAGATTTTCTTCTGTAAGTGTGGACCTTCTGGATCATTTTAGCTGCCAGCCTGGGCTGCTCCAACGCGTCTCACACGCAGCTACAAGGAAGGAGCGCAGCTGCTGAACAATACGCCTGTGCTCAGGTTCAGGATTTCCCTCGCCCACCTGAGGATTTAGGATTTCTCTCGCCCACCTGAGGCTGAGATTCATGGCTAACTATTTGAGGTTTAATACCGTTAGGCTGCAATAGTTCTCATCCCAAGGCGTGTCTCTTGGGGGAGCCTGGAGCAGATCTGATGGATCTCACCTTACAAGTGCCTTGAGCCTCTCCACTGAATGTGAAGAGTGCAGAAGCCTCTGGGGGTGTTTAAAGTCCAGTTCCCGTTCCCAGAGTGGGGTTTTATCACTTTTATGTATCTAAAATTACACTGCGTTTAGGGTCTCCTCTTGTCAATGGACAAGCTTTTGGCTTCTCCCAACGTGACCCGTCTGAGGTGTGTTCCTTCCCTCCACGGAGCCCACGTGCCCGAGTCCTATTAGGTACTGAGATAAATAGTGCTTTGGGTGGAATAAATGGGTGTGTAAATGGCACTTTGAGAGCTGGACAGGATGATTTCTCTCAGCTGCAGGCATTTTAGGAATTTGGGATGTTCTAAGCTCTTTTATATGATGGTGGACAATGTATATGAGCACTCCATGTTTTCTTCTGACTTCCCAAGTCCTAACAACCCCTTTATCCTCCTTCCTCCCACCGCTGCTGGCCTCACCTCAGCCAGACCCATGGCTCCGGGGAACTGCTCAGCACCAGTCACCTTCCTTCTCTCTGGACTGACTGATGACCCTCAGCTGCAATTCCCGCTCTTCCTGGTGTTTTTAGCCACGTACGTCACAACTTTGCTAACGAATCTGGGCATGATCGCATTAATCAATATTGACCTCCGGCTTCAGACCCCTATGTATTTCTTCCTTCAGAATCTGGCTTTCATGGATGCAGTTTATTCCACAGTTGTCACTCCTAGGATGCTAATGACATTTTGGGTAGAAATGAAAGCAATTTCATATGCAGCTTGCGTTATGCAATATTTTAGCTTCATTCTGTTGATAATCTCAGAGTGCCTGCTGCTGGCTGCGATGGCGTACGACCGGTACGTGGCCATCTGTAAACCTCTGCTCTATCCCCTCATCATGTCCAAGAGGACCTGCTGGAGCCTGGTGAAGGGTTCGTACCTATGGGGGCTCCTGAACTCGGTGATCCACACCGGGGGGCTGCTGAAACTAACCTTCTGCGCCTCCAACCTGGTGAACCATTTCTTTTGTGACATTGTCCCGCTCTTCCAGATTTCCTCCTCGGGCACAGCTCTCAATGAGCTGCTGGTTTTCACTCTCGGCAGCTTGGTTGAGATGAGCAGCATCACCACCACCTTCATCTCATATGTCTTAATTATTCAAACCGTGCTGAGGACCCGCTCCAAGGAAAGAAAATCCAAAGCCTTCTCCACTTGTGCCTCACACCTGGCGACTGTCACCTTGTTCCATGGAACAATAGCCTTCATGTACTTCCGACCGGCCACCGGCTACTTGCTGGGCACAGACAAACTCGTGTCTTTGTTCTACACAGTGGCGATCCCCCTGCTGAACCCCCTCATCTACAGCTGGAGGAACAGGGAGGTGAAGGACGCCCTACGCAGAGCCATAGCCACCAGAACTTTGCTTCACTGACCCTGTGGTTGTCCACGGAGATCCCAGACTGAACCTTAGAGGGTGATCCACAAATAAGTCTAAATTAGAAAGCAACTTAAGGATGCGTTTATTTTACATTTCCATTGCCTATGCATATTAAATACATTTTATGTGTATTCAAGGACTATTTTGAAGAGAATATTTCTTGACCTGAAGCTTATTGCACATGGAACAGCACCCATAATCCTGAAACGATGCCAAAATACAGGGACAGTTTCAGTGTATGGTGGAACCCAGTGGAACAGGGTTTTTAAAAAGTTACCAAGATTTAAGTGATGCCCAAAGTAGCAGAGAAGAATATAGAAAAGTTACGCTACAATCAGGGACAAGCAATAGAAAGGCGTAACTGTTTATTACAGGAGAAATAAGAGATATGCTTTGTGTTCCTCATTTTTAACAAGATGCCCGGTCATTAGTTCTAAGAGGAAAATGTCGTGACTGGAGGGATTGCAATTGTGTCTGTAGAAAAGCAAAGTCTCAGCGTGAAGGAGCTGGGATTTCTGCTGTGTGTTTCTTCACTTGGTTTAGCCCAGGGGCTTTGTGCAATTTACCTTGTGTTTGTTCCCACACAGTAAATGCAGTAAAAAAGGGAAATCAGCACAATTTGGTTATCCCTTTTGCCCAGAAAAGCTGTGCTCGTCACCAGATTTCGGGCCAAGGTGGAACTGGGAGATGATGTTTGCCCCCTTGCCCGAGAGGGTCTCAGACTGGCAATGACTGGGAGGGCTGGAACTGCGTCCCGGGCGCAACGAGCTTCTGGAGCAAACGCTTTTACAGACTCTTCCATGTATTTCCAAGGATAGAGACTAATAGGGATGGTGAAAGATACCTCAGAGGCCATCTTCTAGTGAATCAAGAGATTTAACTGGAAAGAATAAAGCAGACGGGCGACGAGCAAACATTTGCCTGACTTAGTGAAAAAACCTTGTCTCACGCCGAGGCTGAGAGTCCTGCCAACAGAGTTTTCCAGCCAGAACAACTGAATTTTAAGTGCTTTATAACAGTTTGGGAATGGGAAGATATTTCTTATGGAAGCTTTTCCACATCTCTGTTTGCTTTTGCCCATCCAGTTACCCTCGAACCCAACTGCCACCACATCCCTGGATACGGCTGCCTTGAGGAGCAGCCAGGAGCCTGAGCTATCATGAAATGAGTATTCCTTGACACCACATCATGCTGGCCTTCAGACACCTTTTGAGGCATTCTTTCTGTTTATAAAACTTCAAATTTTCTGTATCTTTAGAGAGGTAGAAGAGCACGTGCCCATCTCTCTGCTGGAGTCCCAGGTAAGAACTTTCTCTTACTACAACTTTGTCCGTAGTCCGTAAGCCTTGGTGGAGAGACTCTTAGCAGGGAGCCCACTCTCCTGTTTAATTCAACAGAGGGCAAACCTGCTCTGCCCTTCACACGCCCCTAGTGTGAAAAGAAGTGGAGACATTGAGAGCTTAAATAAATCCGTCTCAGCGCGGCCCCGCAAACAAGAGGTAAGTACCTCTGCTTAAAACCCAGCTTATCCGTAAGGGGAGATGATGAAAAACGGAGAGCTCATGTTTGAGACGCAGAGCAGAGCAAAGCAAGAAGAGGAGACTCCATCCCCGTGGGTGGCGTATTAATTAATCCCTTTTTGCTGTAACGCCCTGGCACTCGCAATGCCAGAACTTCGGGGCTGGATGGGAAACAGTTTGGCCCTTTGGTGCCACTCGGCTCAGGGAATAAACGCGTGTTGGATTGGGCACGTCGGTGTCTGTGTGACCAAGGCATCCAGGATCCAGTACTCCCTGGAGACTGACCAGTATAACTAGCCAGTGTGACTAACCAGCCGTGGGGCTGACGGAGAGTATAACCGCTCCGCGGGCGGCACCGACTGTCTCAACTGGCTCCAGCCTGTGCAAAGGGACTCTGAAGTCACTTGGCAATGAAGTGATGGAACCGGTCGTAAACATAATTTGCTTTTCTCGTGGGGCCATTCAACTGAGAGCAATTACACTGAGTGAATGCGTCAAAATAGCAATATTAATTAGTGCTGGCCAGTTGTTCCTGGTACCTGGAAAGACAAAAATATAAATGTGGGTGTGAGTTCGTTTCCGTCTCACCACTTTTTTCATCTCGGAGAGAGGGATTCTCCAAAGGCACAATGTGACCGGTCCCCTTCCTCCAGCAGGAAGGTTTTACAGCAGTAAGCTTAAATTACAGATGGAATCACAACACTTGGAGTTTCCTGATACTGCTTGTCCTGAACTGGACTGAAGAGAAGCAGGAGGTGTGGTGAGTCTCTGGGAAATCAAAACAAGCATCAGATTTCAGCTCATTTCCCTCTGTCTCTCAAAACTGCTTCTCTCCTACTCGGGCTGAGTCTTGCCATGGGAAAATGACACCAAACTCTTCCAGTATCAGCATACTTTTGTCCAATAAACTTCTTTTCTCTAATATAGATCTAGAGCCAGCCCTAGAATGAAACCAAACAGGTGAAAAAAACCCCAACTCTTTTCTGTGTTTTACAGTGACATTGTGCCAGCGTTGATTTCTAATGTGAAATAAGCGTATTTTATAGGACATTTGGTTTTAAGGAAAGCAAGCGGAAAGTTAATCTTCTCGTGGAACCGTTAATGAGAGGATCAGAACGGTAAGCCTTGGGAAATTATAGAACATTTCGCTGTCTTTATTCTGTTGTTGTTTTTTTTTATTGTGTAAAACTAGTGACATGGCAGATATTTCAGTCCCGTAAGGGATGGCAGGAAAGGTGGTGCAGGGTTCTCAGGACTGAACCGTTCAATATCCCAGTGATGAAAAAGCTTGGATGTAGGGGGGTTAATCACACTGTGGCTCCTTTAACATAAACACTGGGGCTTTTCATATGCGCAAATACAGCATCTAAGAGGTACTTCTTATTGCTACCAGTGCTGCTTACAGCGGTCTGGGTTGTGTCATAACTACTTAGGTGAGGCTACTTCTCCTAGCCATGAGTCTGGCTCAATGGGTGGAAGAAAAGAGGCTGGTAGCAGGGAGGAGGATGTGAAATAACTGGCTATTGCTATAGATGGAAAAGCCAGGACTGGAGCGGGTGAGTGGGGCAGGGACTGGTGCGAGGGACACCGATCCGTCCCAGGCACTGACGTCTGGTCGTCCTTCTCTATTCCAGCAGGTGACAGTTAATTCAAAGTGATGGCCCAAGCCAACCACACCACCGTGACCAGCTTCGTTTTCACAGGATTAACTGACAGAGCAGACCTGCAGCTCCCCCTGTTTGCTGTCTTCTCCCTCATCTACGGGATGACGCTGCTGGGCAACCTCGGGATGATTCTGCTCATCAGGTCTGACCCACACCTGCACACCCCCATGTACTTTCTCCTCAGCAACTTGTCCTTCTTAGACCTCTGCTATTCTTCCACCATCACCCCCAACATGCTGCTCAACCTTTTAACAGCCTCAAAGGGAATTTCGTATGTTGGGTGCCTTATGCAGTACAGCTTCTTTGCCCTTTTTGCCACCACTGAGATGTTTCTCCTGGCCTCCATGGCCTATGACCGCTACGTGGCCATATGTAACCCACTGCTCTACACGGTTGTTGTCACCAAAAGGGTCTGTGTGCTCTTAACAGCTGGCTCGTACCTGGGGGGGGCTGCAAATTCCCTGATACACACCTACGGCTTGCTGAGGTTGTCCTTCTGCCGCTCAAATGTCATCAATCACTTTTTCTGCGATCTCCTCCCTCTCCTGAACCTCTCTTGCAGTGACACCCGCCTCAACAAGCTCCTCGTTTCCGTATTTGGCGCTTTAATTGAGGCAACCACTTTTACAGTCATCATTGTTTCTTACCTTTTCATCATTGCCATGGTGCTGAGGATTCGTTCTGCCAAGGGCAGGCAAAAAACGTTCTCCACCTGTGCCTCCCACCTCACCGCTGTTTTCACGTTCCATGGCACCATCCTCTTCATGTATTTCCGCCCCCGTTCCAGCTGCTCACGGAGCACTGACAAAACCATCTCTGTCTTCTACACCGTGGCCATTCCTCTGCTCAACCCCCTGATCTACAGCCTGAGAAACAACGACGTGAAAAGCGCTGCAGGGAAACTGTTGAAGAGGAAGGTCCTTCCGTGCGGGAAGGCTTCCAGAAGGGCACCTGGGGTAACTCCATAAAGTCTCCATTCTCCTGGATATGGATTATCAGATCCTGAATCCTTTGCATTAACTTACTGAGACATGTCATGAAGATTGCTAATCGAGGGATGTGCCATTAGTCCTGTTCCTGAAGCCTTATTTCAGCAAATTCCCGGTCACTGTAACAGACTGGATCTGCACCACAGAGGACTTCAGCCACCAACTGGTTCTTTGAAGCCTTTGGACACCAAATGTGGGATTAATCTGCCTTGTTTAAATATTTCCATTTGGGTATCTAGCTCAAACATACACACTTTTTGTAACCCATGAAGAGAGGCAGACACACCGCAATTGGAGTAGTCTCCCCAGGAAAGGTGTCTAAGACAGGTTAGATGCAGTTCTCTCTGAAGTCACCTGTTTTCTCCGTGGACTCTAAGCCTGGGCTTTCCAGCACAGATCCGTGAGGTCTCTCACACACACCTGACAGTGACACCCCCTCTTCATTCCCACCACTGGAACTCAACAAATTAAAGGACGTTTCCATGATTGAAGTTTTCTGGAAACATTCCCTCTTTCTTCTCAAACGCTGCATCTGGTGATTGCACACAGAACCAAGCAGAACAAAGAGAGGTTGCTTCTGAAGATTGTTGAAAAGAGGTTAAGAAAAAATAGAAATATAATTACCGAAATGCTTTTATATGCAATTCCAATTATTTATTTTTCATTCATTGATGTGGTTCTTCATGTTACAGTTTGCTCTTTATGGGACACAGGACCCTCTGTGTGCAAATATTATCTCAGCCTTTAGTACAATCTTTTTTCTTCATTTTATATACAAACTTTTTTTTCCAAATGAGATTGTTTCTTGGGACTTGTGAATCTTGATGATACAGATCTCTGTTCTAGATCTGGGTAAAGGCCCTGCAGAACTCTTCAAAAGTCTATTTACAAGTCCTTTGCTCTGCCTCCGGCTCTTAGTGTTTAAAGAGGCAACAAGATCTCACCTGAATGAGAGAAACATAATGTGACAATAACACCAACAGCAGCTCAGCTTCTCCTCCCGCAATCTCAGCAAGAGCCCAAAGGTCCTTTATGAGAATTCTGGAGGTTTCTTTCACACTCGCTCTTTCTCTCTTTTTTCCTATGGTCATCTGCATGTCCCCAGCTCAGGTGTACACACACACATGGCAAATGTGAGCAGTAGCTCACTTTCCAGATAAAGAACCGTCCTCAGAACGTGCTCATTATTTCCCAAAAGTGGACACCCTTTCTGTTATGTCGGCATCCAACAAAACAGGGGATTTTAATTTTTTTTTTTCTTTATTTCAGGAGCACATGTAATCAACCAAATATAATATTCACCTTCAATCCTCATCAGTTAAAGACCGTACTTTAGGACAGGTTGAGTTGCACAACTGGCTGTTAAAACAGACACACGTTTTCTTTCAGCCACTCTCTGAAAAACGAGTAGCCAGAGTGGCGAGCCCCCGCGCCGGGCTGGCATGCCCTGCATTTCAGGGGGCCTTAACACAGCTTCTTGGTACCAGTGAGCTCGGTGTCTGCTCATGGGACGTGCCAGCCAGAAAAGATGGGACAGAGTCGTCCTGCCCGTGCCCTACGAGCTTCACAACAGCTCAAATGGTGGCAGGAGAGAGGACATTGTCTCAAAAATTATTGCAAGCATTTGAATAGCCCTGAATGGGCCTTTCATACTGTCTGTGTTCCCTGTAGATTTAACTTCAACCCCGATTTTCCATTGTGCTACAGACACAGAATGTTTCTGAGGCTTCTTTCCCTGTTCCTGAGTCTCAGCCGAGCAGATGGGATTGGCCATAAATGGGGCAATCCAGGACTGTGAACTCACTTGTTTCGTGCGTGTTGCTGTGGGAGACCAGCCCTCCGTTCGCCCGCTGAAAGGCTCCCAGGAGGACAATTTAATGATGTCCTTTGTGTTTGATGTGAAAAATATTAGCGGAAGACTCAGTTGTTTGTGAGCGTTCGGTTCCTAATAGCCAAAGTGGTAAATATTTGCAGCAAACGATCCTGAGATGATCTCTCAGGCTTGAGGGATGAGCTGCTGCCCTGTGCTGCATTCAGGTGTGAAACACTATTTCTTCTTTTTTGTTTTACCTCTTCCCTGACATTTTCACATGCTTCTTGTTGCCACATCAATGTAGTGAGCCAGCCACGTACGTTTCATTTGGTTGTGTGATTTCTCTAATGAGAAATTGCAGATCACACACATCAGGCAAGAACATGGAAGAGCTTGGAACACCCAGCTGAAAGGGACCTTTGAATGGATAGAGACAGGTTGGGACGGCGTCCTGGAGAGTGGAATCCAGACCTCTGCAGCCTCGGAGTGTTCGGAAGTTCAGGAAAGACTGGAGAGAGAAGATCGTCCGCCTGTAAAATCCAGGTATGTCCGTGGTAGTTTTAGCTGTGACCTGTCAGCCTAGCCGCGGCAGTTCCTGTGCTCTCAGCATCCCACAACCCCGTGCCAACAGGCTGCTTTAACCAGTCCAGGGTCTGAACACACGAGAAAGAGCAGAACAGGAAGAGCAATATTGCTCTTGTGTTTTACACCCGGAGAACTCAAGTTCTCTTGTTTCTTTTGTGAAATACCACGCTGTGTGTTGTAGCATCAGCAGAACAATCGGGAAACTTCAGCCATAAGACCACAAAGGTGAACAACCTCTTTGGGTAATTTCTCTGGACTTTAGATTTCTCCATTAGCCACTTATGTTCCGAGTTAAACATCCCCACTGCTTTTATGGTTAACTGAAGAAGTCATGACCCCTCGAAGGGCAATTCCCTCCATTGAGAAGCTCTTACGGGCTGCTCACTCCTGTGACCAGGAGGTCAAATAACCAGAACGAGCAGTTGACTTCATTGTTATTAATCATCCACCCATCCCAGAAGCACCCCAACTGACTGAGAAGTTTGGATTAAATGTAGACATGTAAATGGTAATTGTGTGATTGTCTGAAAACATCTCCTGATCTTGACTCAAAAGCTAGCAAGAGACCCAGACACCTACAAATTAAATTGATAGCCATTCCTGTGTTGTTTCTGTGTTTTACACAAATTATTTGTGGATAAAACAGAACCAGTCACGAGAAGAGGGACTAGATCTCACCTCCTGCCCCACACCAGCCATGGACTCTCCTCTACAAAGCAGAAGGTTTGGACCTGCATCAATTAAGTCATGAAACAGACTCAAATCTGTAATTCTCTCACTTTCTACTTGAGTGTTTTTAAAAGTTGGCTGTTGTTAAATGCCATGTTTTCTTTCAGTAGCACATTGAAGGAAAGCAGCCATGGGGAGTGCCTCTGGCAGAGAACCGCACGTTGCCAGAGCCTTGGGCACAGCACTGGGATGGTCATCCAGGCTCCCTCCGCAAGTGACGGAGCTGCTTCCACAGACCAAAGTGAGAGGTAGGGTTTTAGGTGAGATACCTCTACTTTGGACAAAATAAACTCCAGTGAGATGAATCCTTTCCTAGTGAGTAAATGAGGTGAAATACCTGGCTGAAAAGATGAAGGAAGGTGTAGAACCCATTCAGTGTCTAGCATATGTGCTTCCAAAGCCACCAATGATACCTGTGTGTCAGACTGAGCACCACCTAAAACATC
>JAOXNO010000041.1:68114865-68132833 GCA_028565335.1 Limnodromus scolopaceus | reverse complement strand
CCCTGGAGGGGTTCAAGGCCAGGTTGGAGGGGGCTTGGAGCAACCTGGTCTGGTGGGAGGTGTCCCTGCCCAGGGCCGGGGGTGGCACTGGGGGGGCTTTAAGGTCCCTTCCAACCCAAACCAGTCTGTGATTCTATGATTCTAATTCTACCCTGGAGACCATTTCAGTTGTGTCAGAATCACATTTAAAAAAACAAAAAAAAAAAACCAAGACACAAAAAAAACCCCTTCCAAACTAATAATTTTAAATAATTATTTACAGATATGGAAGAAGTGACGGCATCCTGAAGAGACGGACAAAGAAGAGGGTTGGGAGGCGTTTGGCAGGAGCTGTGCCCTGGGCTGAGCAGGCCCATCTTCAGGGTGGGTACAGCCCCCCACAGCCCGGCCCTGGGCGGCCTCCCCGGGGCACGGCTGCCCGAGGGACGCTCCCGCCTCTCCCCCGAGCACCGTTACGGTTTGCTCTGGCGCTTTTCTCCCTCCTTACACCGACACAAATCTCAGCCGGACGCCGCCGCGGCCGCGCTGCCACCGCCTTACCACCCAGGCTCTAACCAGCCGGGCAGCGGCGCAAAGCCCAATTGGACTTGTAGTCCCTCGGCCGCCCCGTTCCGCTTGCAACAACTGCCATAAAACTACATCTCCCGGCAAGCATCGCGGCCGCCGTGCCCGCTGGGTGCGGGGACGCGATGCATCCTGGGATGTGTAGTCAAACTGCCGGCGCTGGAGAGGGTGCGGAGGACGGTGCGGACTCTGTTTCCCGGCGGGCGACGCGGGGCCGGCTGTTAACCGCCCGGCGCCAACATGGCGGTCGATAAGGACCTGCTGGAGTTGGATCTGTACGGCCTGCTGGGGGTCAGCGAGAAAGCCTCGGAGAAGGAGGTCAGGGCCACGGGAACCCTCACGGGGCCGTGGGGCGGCTCGGGCCGGGCTCCTTCTCTTCTCTCCCCCGCCCTCGGCGCCTCCAGCCCGGCCCTTCCCTCAGCACCGGGAGATGCTGCCCCGGCCAGGAGGCGGCCGGGGCGCGGGGCCGCCTTTGCCTCTCCCGGGATTTAGCTGGGCCATTGCTCCACGCGCTCTTTTAATATGATACCGCTGCTTCCTGGCGGCTGGAGCGGGTAATGAGTGGGAAAGCACAGCTTTTCTGAGGTTGGCTTCGCTGCTCGCACCCTTCTGTTTGCTCCCCTCGAGCCAGCGGGGCCGGGCCTGGCCTTGGGGGGGATGAAACCGCTGGAGAGAATTAGTTCTCTTGCTGTGTTTGTGTATGTGCCTTCGGAAGAAAGTTTCTCTAGTGTTTACCAAAAATCCGGTTATTAGAGGTTAGTCTAGGTACTGTAGGTTCCCATAAGTCATCTAGTTAATTTTGTGGGGTTGGAATTACGTGTTTCCCACTTTTCTTTAGTTTAATTGGTAAAGTCAACACTGAAACAGGATTTGAACAACAGGGCTGGGAAAGTGACTTTTTCAAAGGAAGGGAAGAAAACTATTAGTGACTGAACAAAACTAAACTGGAAAGGAAAACTTTTATTGTCCTCCTTGGGCTTTCTTTCTTTTTGTTTTTGGATTTTTTCCCCCTTTAGCAGCAAAGAGCAGTAGTGGTACAGTAGAGTAAAGCTTGGAAGCCACAGCCTGGGCCAAACCAGCAGTTGGCATCTGAGGCTGCCTGGAAATTCCCTGTGTGTGAAGCACGAAACAGGGGAAAAGGCAAAACGTAAAGCACAGGATTGAACGAGATGAAAGGCTTCAGGTGACCTCACCTCCTCTGCTGAGCTTGTCACTGGGGGCAAAGGATGAGAAAATTACTAATTGGATATTACAGTGCAATTTAAAAATGAGAATGTAATTTGGAGCATTAATCCTTGATTAAGAGCAACCCACAGACTCTGTATGCAGAGCAGCATGGTTAAAAGAGATGAACAAAGGGGAGCAGGACTGCTAAAGAAATTTAACCTCGCTGTTTCGAGAAGCCTTATCTGAACTTGGCACAGAACAAACAGCTCTTGTAATGGTTGTGACTGATGGATGGTGAGATTTACCTCTCTCTTAACTTCGGCAGGAGGTGGAAGGCTTCAGCTGCACATTTCCCTTCCCAGAGCTTTGCCCACCAGGTGGAGCTGGGCCACCACTCACTCCACTCCTTTCATAGAGGGTTCCTTGCCAGTGGAACTGAGCTTTTCTTCCTTTCCTTTCTTGCGTGCAGATGTGTCTCTGACAAAGGGAGCTCAGATTGTGAACAGTGACTTAGCTTGGAAAGTTGTAAATCCGTCTTTGAAGTGTAGAAGAGCTTGAGCAGTCTTTGGTCAAAAATTCATCACCTTGCCAAAGTCAGTGGTTGCACAGTAAATGGTACTTTCTCTGTCCTGAAGTTGCAGCTGCAAAGACCACAGTATCCCTCTGGCTAGAGAACCGCCTTGGTGAACCAGGCCTGGCTCTGGCGATGGTGAGGTCTGGCTGCTGGAACACAGCACACCCAGAAGGACAACTTGCGGCTTTAAAAAGCTTAAACTCATAAAAATATGGCTGGCTGCCCACTCAGTGTCCTGGGCTCCAATGCTTATCCTCGTGGTACCTGGTGATTAAAATTAACCTCACTGCATTGAGGTTGAAAACTGAGCTTTCCCAAGGTCTCTTGCTCTTACAGTAGGCTGCTTTGCTTTTAAATATGAGGGACAAATGGAGGCAGTGACACTCCAGAAATGGTCTTTATGTTCTGTCCAGCCTCTAGGCATGCAAGCGAATGCTGGTTCAGCCCCAGCCTTCTGCTTATGATAGGGAGCTGTGTTTTAAGTTAAGCAAAACCAACAACAGAACCAACAAAAGAAACCCTCTGAATAGTAATTTTCTGTTTCTGCAGTGTGAGTTTTCTTCTCCCGAGTTGCTTTTCTCAGCACAGAGTAAGTGGCACCAAGCAGTAACTCTCAGTTCTGGCTCTGGCAGGTGAAGAAAGCGTACCGGCAGAAGGCCCTGACTTGCCACCCGGATAAGAACCCAGACAATCCCAGAGCAGGTAAGATGGGGCTGTGCAGGCACAGGCAGCTCTTCTCTTTGGGTTTGTTTTCACACGTGTGGACTTCTGGAAGCACCTCTGCTTGGCTTCAGGTCTGTCTTTGTGTAACTAAGGGAATGGCTGGGTATATGTCATGTGAATTGTATGGAGGCAGGACTAGGAGGTCTTTTCATCGCTATTATTTTTCATATTTTCATTGATATTTGATTATTCATATTTTCATCATTGGAGTGGGCTGCCCAGGGCAGTGGTTGAGGCACCATCCCTGGAGGGATTCAAAAGCCGGGTTGACATAGTGCTTAGAGACATGGCTTAGTCATGGGTTTTATCAGAGTTAGTTTGATGGTTGGACTCAATGATCTCAAAGGTCTCTTCCAACCCAGACAATTCTATGATTCTATTAGAGATCTCTGTTTAAGGTTGAAAGCATACTTATTGGGTTTAGAAACTTCAGAGTTAAGTCAGTGCTGAAATTATATTTGCACCTCTCTAAATCTTCCCACATGGTACAATCCCGGACCTTTGGCCACGCTGTCGCCAGCATTTACTGGCTGGTCACTATTTTAATTCATACCTCTCCCAGTCGAAACTTCAATAGCGAGCCTATAAATCGTATTACCTATGGGCAATGCCCGGTTTTGTCTGTGAGAGGCAAGGCCCTGACTGCGGGGAACTGAGTGTACCTGAACTGTTAGCAAGGGCCCGCTGCTGCAGGTACAGGTGGCAGTGAAAAGCAGCGGTAATTAGAAGGATGCTGTTCATCAAGACACCTCAAAACAAACATTGTCTCATATCTTGCATTTTCAAATTTGATAGGCTATAGTCTTATAGATTGAAAAATTATTGTAGTACAGAGAAAATTTTTCCACCAGGAAAAAAACCAGTAGCAATAAGAGGAAAGCCGAGGGCTTTGCTACCTGCAGCATATTGAGAAGTGATCTGAAGCGTGTGAGGAGGCCTCCAGCTCACACACATAACCTTCCAGGAAGAGGGTCAGCAACATTGATGTAAAATGCAAAGTTTGAATCTTGGGCTGAAAAGCTGTTGATGTGAAAGGGAGAATTTGTTTGTAACAGTGTGTTTCGGGCTGACTGCAGATTGAGTAAAACATTTCTGTAGATGGGTTCTGTTGAATTTGTGTTTTCAAGACTTCTCTTAAAATGAAATGGTCCCAGTTCTTGTTTCTTCATGTACCCTGAAGTTTATGTAACAATTATTGTCCTTTGAGTTGAGGCGATCCTGGCTGTCGATTGGCTTACAAATGCTTTGGAAAGATTATTCCTCTTTCTGATGTTCTGCAGGTCTCTTCCATAAGGGATTGTCTTTTCTGGTCCATCTCCAGCCCAGTAGCGTGGTTTTCTGCATTTTACCCTTTTCTCTTCTAATTCCCAGCGGAAGTTTTCCACCAGCTGTCCCAGGCCCTAGCCGTGCTCACAGATGCGGCAGCCAGGGTAAGGATGCACGTCCCTCCGTGGTGCTGGGGTTGTGTTACTCTCTGTGGGGAGGCTGGGGAAGTGCTGGAAACGCTCCTCCTGCCTGTCCCACGCTCTCCTCCGGTTGTGGTTTCATCAACGCAGGTCTCATATGCTATTCCCTATAGTTCTCTGTGAGATCAAACAGCGGGTGCCAGATAAGAACCTGGACAAATGTTCTCTTTCTGATTTGATGTGCTGAGAGTAGCTCTGTCCATTTGCTGTGAGGGTGAGATACTGTCTTTAATAATGTATTAGTCTGGGGCATATTCTATTAAAAAATATAAATGATAACACCACTGATTCAGGGACACATTAAATCCCCATGACAACAGTGCGTTTGCAGTTCCCTTGAAGTCAAGGTCTGACACATAAACAATATCTGGCTGTGATTGCTCAGCTCCAAGCCTTTCTTTCCATGGGGCACGAGAGACTCGTAAACAGAAAAGCTGAATCACAGCCACGGTCTCTGTCCTTCTGCTGCAAGAGCTTTGCAGGCTCCGGGTGTAGCTTGGGCTCTGGTGTGAGGAAGCAGTTGAGTCCCTACTGCTCGGGGCCGGAAAGTGATCTGGACATGCAAAAGAATAAAAACAAAGTAAAAAAAAAAAAGAGCAATTAACTCTCTGCAGATAAACTCAGGAGAGAAGGCATGTTAAAATTTCAGATGGTAGGATTTAAAAACATGAAATAACTCCCCTCTTTTCAAATATTGGCAAAGCTTGTAATCTCCCCTCCAAGGGGAAATTAAACTTTTGGCAACCAAAAACATTTTGGCTTCTACATTTTCAAAAGGCAGAAGTGTTCAGCCAACCCTTCCCATGCAGGAAGGAAAAATACCAGCTTTTCTGGTTTGTAAAAGAAGCACAGTGCTCTCCTGTGCAACTGTTCTACAAGCAATACTCAAGTACTTGTGCCAGTCTGTGTTTTACCTGCTACAGAAAGGTTCTGTGGAGGCTGATGAACAGATTATCAACTGGTTTAAACAGGTGCCAGTGAAATTGCCAGTTTGCCCAGTTCCCAAGTCTCTATAGTGCTAAATGAACATCGATGTGTCATTGCTGCTGAAGAGTTCTGATGTTCTTTGATCTATTATGTTCATGGGAGTCAAACATCTGTCTTATGAATAAATCTCTCATATAAAATAGACCTTTTTAATTGTAAAATTCTGCTTTAAACCAAACCTGATCTGTTACCAGTGCCCACCTGACCTGTTACCAGTTCCCCATAGGCTGCTTTTGGCATGTTCAGGAAACCAAAATACTCTTCCCACCTCTGAAGATGGGTCAGACTTTGTCCCCAGTACACTTTGAAGTTGTTCCTGGACTTCTCACCCTTTCAGGCTCCATCTGGGCATCCTTGGGCCTCTTTTCATGTTTTCAGGGTATTTGTGTTGGCTTCCAACCCTTTTAGCAGGAGTGCCAGCAAGGAGCAGAAAATGCTTCACCTCTGCTTACAGTGTTTCAGTGTCTGATCTCGCCCTTATTCACTGCTTTCCATTTTATCTCTCCTGCTTTCTAGAGTTTCACACTGTTGTGTTGGTTCCTTGGCAGGCAGCGTATGACAGAGTGAGGAAGGCGAAGAAACAGGCAGCAGAAAGGACACAGAAACTCGATGAGAAGCGAAAGAAAGTAAAGCTTGGTAATAAAACGAAGCCTTCGTTTTTCTCTTGGCTTGAACTCTTCATTAGCTGGCTGTTTGCATTTCTTCTGCTGCTGGAATCCACCGCTGATGAATCTGCTCTGCCTCTGAGAGGGCTGTGGTTTGCGTATGCCCAGGACAGTACAGCAGCCATCTGAAATCCTCTCCCAGTCACAGCGGGGCTGGTCCTGCTCTGGGGAGGAATTGGGGGGTTTGAGGACTGTTGAGGCTGCTGGCACACTGCTGTGCCTGGGCAGGGGAGAGGCAGCAGAGCCGTCAGGGCTCTGAAATTGATGTGGGTGTAGCCAGGTTTGTGATCTTTCCATCCACCTCCGGTCAGCAGGGAAAATTCTCTCTGGGTTGTTTTAGTTTTCTTTCTTTCTCTGCAGATCTTGAAGCCAGAGAACGAGAAGCCCAGACCCGTGAGAGTGAAGAGGAGGACATCAGGATAACAAGATCATTAGAGCAAGAAGTAATGATAAATTCTTAGATTTCTCTGCTTCTTTTGAGAAGAATCGCTGAAAGTCTTTACAGTCATAATGAAAACCACATGATGAGCTGCAGCAAATCTCTGTATAACAGTCCTTCAGCCTTTCGGATTAAGGGGCTCTAGGCACGTAGAAGGCATCTTATAGCAAATGGCAGATGTGTCAATTTTGGGATTTTATTTTTTGGCTGCCCTTTTCCTTTTGCCTGGCAGCCAATAACAACAGTTAATTGGTTGTGTGCTGGCTGCGAGGGACTGTGTCACTAGGAACAGGAGGGGTCCAGCTTTATGAGTGCTGGAGCTGCTACAGGGGAACTCGCAGGAGGGTTGTCCCGGGAGGTGGGTGTAAGACACAAGCTCTCCTCAGCAGCCCAGCCACGGAGCTGTGCCCTCAGATGCCCCTGCTCTCTTCCCTCTGCTGTAGATAATTCGCCTGCGTGAAGAAGGCTCCCGGCAGCTGGAGGAGCAGCAGAGGCTCATTCGAGAACAGATCCGACTTGAAAGAGAGCAGCACGTCCAAGGTGAGGGCAGATGAGACGGGAGCCCTCGTCCAAACCAGGTGCCCATGGGACTCGAGCTCTTCTGCAGGCAGAGCTCACGTGTGGATCCAGCCTTCTGACCTGCTCACTTTGCCATATATAGCATCCTACTCAGCACCTTTTTCAGGAATAAGTCAAAAGACTTAGCATTTCTGTGGGGCTACTTTCTTCTGTGTGACTTGCTGCTCTTTAACATGCTGTTGCTGCTCCTTTTCAGTAAATATTCTAGGGCACTGAATCTAGAAGATCTGATGCAGAGCCCCACAGTTATGCTGGAGGGAGCCTAAAGTCCTGCTCATGCCTCACAGTTAAAGCAGTCAGTGTTGCAGCCTCAAAATGGGGAATGATTCAAGTTTGCTAAAAATAATGGTTGTCACTGGGTTACTACTCCTGTGTCCCCTTGACAGTTCTCAGTAATTATCACCCAAAAGACGCTCTGAGTGGAGAATAGGGTTGGTTTTCTTAGTTTCTGGTTTTTTAGTTTCTGGTTGCTGAGGCATTACTTTCTGGAACTTAATTCTCTCGTGTTCCTTGGGCATACACAGGCTTCATCCCTGGTTTGTACGAAGAGCAGCAACAAATCTGTCGGGAAATGAGCAACACAGTGAAGTGGAAAACATCTGTTCTGTGCTGTACAGCAATAGGGGGTTCTGACTGAGGTGTCTGATTCTCCTGGGCACTTCAGGAGCTGTCGTTGGTCTCCTTCATACAGGAGGCAATGGGATTTTTCCAGAATCCCAGAACCTCATCCTTTGGTATCCTGAACCTCACTCCCATCCACAATCTCACTCTGTATTGAATTGCCTTTTTTAATATTCTGTGTCTGTGTGGGCTTAAAATATGGTTTTATGTTTCAGAAAGTTCTGTTCTTTTCAAAGCTAATTAGAGTGCTGTTCAGCTTTTCAGTTCAATGGGAGGATTTACTGTCTCTTGCTTCCTACCCTCTTCCTTCTGGCAGAGACTATAGTACAAGATTCATTCCTTTCTCACAGAAAAAATACTGATCTAATAACTGAAAAACAAAAAAAAGCCACAAAAACCACCAGAGGTCCAGACGCAGAGACTCTTTTTGGGGTCACCAGGGTTTTCCTGTATGACTGTGATCTTTTTTTTGTCTGCCTTTAATTTTTCCACACTTGGTCCCTCCAGCACAACCCCCTTGCAGGGAAAAATGTCACAGAATCTAATGGATCTCCTGCTTGTATTTTTACCTAGCTGTTTCTGGCCTTGAATGTGGCATGTTTCATAGAAGGGAAAAGCACTGACATCCAGCATTCGGTCTGCACTGCAGTTCCTGCTGATGGTGTCACACAAGGCTTTGGGGGCTGAAATGGTCAGGTGGAACCCAGCAGTGGTTGCCATCACTATATGTACATTCTCAGGGGGAATTTTGTGCTAAATGCTCTTTAGCCGAGAAGTTTTCATGAGTCATTTCCATCTTTTTTTCCTTTCCCCTCTTTAGGCAAGCAAGAAAGAAACGGAGCAGAAGGGAAAATAACTCCCAAACTCAAAGTAAGACATCCTTATGAAGTGGGGTTTGGTGAAAACTGATGGAGCATTATGCAGCTTTGGAAAGCAGAAGGGACACTGCAGCTCTGCTGAACTGGTCCCTTTGTACAGTGGAGGGGAAGTTCCTTGATCTAATGCGTATCGGGCATGCGAACGGCTCCTCTCACTGCCTTTAAAATACCCTTCCTCTCTCACCCCTCTCTCTGGTCTAGGGTTTTTGAGCCTGAAATTGAGTTGTCTCTGCTTTAGGCGCAGGGAAACATCTGCCTGTTACCCTGAAAAAGCCATTAGCATGCTTTCAACTATTATCTTTTTTTATTTCAGTGGGTAGTGTTTTCTCCCCGTTCCCCAAATAATTTGTTCCCTTTGCACATTCTGACGCTGAAATCACTGCTTTGGCAGTTCTGGGAGTAGCTGTAAATAGCAAACGTGATTATTGTGCAGGTGGCAGGAGCTGCATTGACTGTGGCAACGTGTGTTCAAATGGACAAAATTAACTTGTTGTGTTTGTTTCCCAGCTAAAATGGAAATGCAGCAAAGAAGATGAGACCAGAGGCGGATACTCCAAAGATGTTCTGTTGCGCATCCTACAAAAGGTCCTGTCTGACACTCTTCCCTACTACTCCATCTTCCCCTGCTCTCAGGCGTATAAGAAAGGATAGTTAATTCTGGGAAGCTCTGTATAAAGCCAGAGCAGCTCTTTGGTTTGTTTTTTTTTTCCTCTGTTGCCCAGCTTTCTCACCATGCCATTCTGAGCTCAGCAGCACAATCCATGGCTGGGAACTGTTCCCCATTAGCATCTCCATCTCCTGCTCAGCAGGGACTCTGCTGAAACAGAGCAACTCCAAGCTCTTCCCACCGATGGTTCATGCCCCGGTGACAGTCAGACTGGCTGGTTGTGCTGCTCTGTGCATGCACTCAACGTGCTGTACGTTGGCTGCTGCGGGAAGTTCAGAGGCAGGAACAGACGAGCCTTTGATCCGATTAATCCCAGCATGTGGTCTTTATTTTCCCTGCGTGCAAGTGTCTCCTGTAGCTCTGGCTCTGAGCCGAGCTGCCCCCCTGCACTGGGGCTTGCTGAAGCAAAGTGCATATGTAGCTCCGTGCCTCCCCAGAAGTGTTTCCTGGAGGAACAGAAGTGATGCCAGGTTGGGATCGGTGGAAGCACCGTGCAAGGCACAAGGGGTGAGGGCTCAAGCCTCATGTCTGTGGGAACACAGCTTTTCTCTTTGCGTTCGTTCCACAGATTAACTTGGCTTCTCTTCCAGGGCTGCAATGAACTTCTCTTTCTTTCCTTGTCCCAACAGTACGGTGACGTGCTCAATTTGTTGATCTCGAGCAGGAGAACTGGGAGCGCAGTAGTGGAGTTTGCTACGGTTAAGGCTGCTGTAAGTCAGGGGGGGACCCTGGGTGTGTGCAGGGGGGAGACGGGCGCGAAAGGGTGTTGGAGCAGGGAAAGGTTGGTGGCTGATGACCTGGGGATGCTGCCCTGTCATTAAGGCAGTGGGGAAGGGTAATGAGAGTCTAAAGGTGCACAAGGGAGGGGTGAGGCTGGAGGCACAAACCCTGAGCGGCTCCTGCACACAAACAAACAGACTGTGCGTGTGAAGGGCTGAGCAGAGACTCTGCTTCAGAAAGCAGGCATTGAACGCTCGAATCAGCTCTCACTGGAGGTGAATTACCCATTGTGGGGATGGGCTTAATGAGTTTTAGAGGTTATATCAGGCATTTGCAGTTTAAAAGAAATCAAAATGTCTTGACTTGCTGTGAGGTATAACAATTCATGCGGCTGTGGGAACAGAAATCATCAGTTACGCTTCATTTTAGTAGTTCCATCAACTTAAACTTACACTGCACCAAGAATCTCTATTTCTTGTCACCTGTTCATGTGTCCAAATAATTAAAAAACTCAAGAATTTTCTGTGACTTTATCAGAAGTACTGGCAGCGATATGTTCTGTCTATGCTCGATGCAGACATGGACATTAAAGGGTGCTTCTCGTGCAGGGCTGTGGAATCTTCACTGGTTGTGCCCTCCTTGGCCCTGATGCCAGGCTGAGATGGAGAAACTCATGATTTGTAGTGACCTGTGGGGGAGTGGGGTGTGACATTCAGATGGTGATGGAAGAACGTTCTTGTTGTTAGGAGATGGCTGTGAAGAATGAAGTTGGGCTGATAAATAATCCTCTAAAGATTTCCTGGCTGGAGGGCCAGCCCCAGAACAGTCCCAGCACTGTCCCCTCCGACAGCACCACTCAGCCTAGGACTTCCCAGGTAAGGAGACACAGGCTGCTGTTACTTTAACCTGTTTCTATAGCAACCTAAATTTAACAGGGTGCTTTGCATTTATGGTAAGACAAGTTGATTCCCAGCAGAGCTGAAAAGAAGCTCTTAATGAAAGGCCTGGGTTTCTGATGAGCCCTTTTGTGCTGAAGCAGGAGCTTTTTTAAAGGGCCTTTTGCCTGAGCGGCAGCAGGGTGACAACACAAGGTGTTTGGATGTCTGGTTCTTCACACAGTTTGACCCCCTCCTTCAAGTGAAAAACAAGGATATTTCTTGCTCAGCTCAAAGCCTCTAATGCCATTGTTCTGGATTTTTTTCTAATATACTAGTAAGATGCAATACACTTTGACTGTGGGAATCCTCTGGTTGAAACGGGTCTCCTAGAAGGCTGCCTTAGCGAGGCTTGGTTACTCACTGCATTCACAAGAGGGTGAAATGTTTGTGCTAAAAGGATACCTAGATTCTTAGGGGCCGCAGGAGGGAAGAGAAAGCAATTACAAAGTGAATATCCTGGTAGAGACCTCATTGTCTGATTTGGGTCCTCTTTTCCAGTGCGGTTACTTTGAGTGCAAGCTGTTTGTTCACTCTTGGCTGCTTCCTGCTTGTTTCACCAGATCGTCGCTCTGAAGCTGTTGCTCTTGTAGAACAAACATATCCCAATCACAAACCAAAGGGAAGGCAGTAACATCTAATGCATTTTGTTGGCTCTCTGTTACCCCTTGCTCCTGTTGGTCCCCTGGAGTGGCAGACGTATCCACTTCTTTGGAAGTGTGGTACATTGAGCTTTGCTCTGTGGCCCAGGATTGATCTCATGCTCTGCGTGTCTTCTGGTCTAGTGAGTAATTCCTTGACTCTGAAGGTGTGAAGGGACACACACAGATCCTTCACTGGTTACTTGGGTTCCAGTTCAAACTTCACGCAACACTTATTGCCTTTTCCCCCTTCCCTCTGGTATAAAGATCAAAAATATCTAGTATCTGGGGGGGCTCCTCCCCTGTGCTCTGTGGGTGCCCTTCATCTGTGTGTCTGTGTCTCCACTGGCCTGGTGTGTGTTCACTGCCAAAATATTTGAGCAGCCTGCGAGATTGTTCAGTGTGTTCTCTCCTGACCTTTTGTTAAGTACTTTATTTATCGTAGATGCATTTATACATCAGAATGCCTTGTTGTTACCCTAGGTCTGTTTAGGGTTGTATGTTTTCACTTGGGATGCACGTCCTTTGTCTGACCAGCCTGGCCTGAGCAACAATTTCCCAGAAATTTCCAATTTCCCAGAAATCCCAGGCAAAGGCAGTAACAGCATCAGGGCCCAGGAGCCAGGCAGATCTCCAAGCACAACGTAGAACCTGTGAGAGTGCTGCAGACACAGCACGTTCATGGAGGTGGCCAGAGCGTTAGAAAGCAGATCGGGGGGAAAAAGCAGAATCTTACCCAGTTTATTTGAGTATCTCTCTAACAGAGAGTGAGAACTGGCTCGTTCAGACCTGAGGGGGTTGCTGGTGCAGTTGGAGCTTGGTAGTGGAGTCTTGCCTCTCTGGGTTCAAAAGCCCTGGCTTTTGATTGAGTTTGTCTTGGCTGGTTTCCATGGCCAAAGCGGGTTAGTGTGGAGCTGCAGCGCCCGCCTGCTGGGAAGGATTAGCCTGGTGGAGCACGAGGGAGAGCGGCTGAAGCAGCGAATGGTGGTGGTGCTGTGTGGAGGCGGTGACTCACTTCTGCCCAACGCAGCTCAGTCAATCCCTTATTAGCTCACAAAATCACCAGTTATGGCCAGTGACTTGCCTCCTTTCCCACGAATTGCCCTGCTGATGCTTGTCTGTCCTTTCTACTGCTTTTATGTGTAAGCACCGCGGACTCTTTGATTGCATTGCAGTCTTGCTGTCCAGGCTAAGATCTCCAGGCTGCTCTGGTTCCCGCTTTTCCTAGTTCCTACCCCAGACCCTCCCCAAATTGTTTTATTGCTTCCGCTGGGATGCTTCCAAAAGCAGTACTGTGGTAGCAGCTTCTCTCGGCTCTACTGCTTCCAGCTGACTTATTCTTTGTCCTCAGCTCTTCAACTCTAGGCTGTGCAAAGTGAGCTCTTTCAGGTCTCTTTTGCCTCTGCCTCAACCTGCTCCCCACTCTGTCCTTCCATGCCCTGCCTGGCTTCCCAGCCATCAGGGTCCACACTCTTGCTCTCAAGCTGCACTTAATCTCACCCTGATTTAAGCTGCCCTCGCTTCCTATTTGCTGCTCCCTCTGGGTTGCTCCTATTTTTGTCTGAATCCGCCCCCACCTTTGCTCCCACTCTGTGCGACTGCAGCTTCGGAAAACAGCCCCAAACCCGGAGCGTTCTCATGGCAACCCTCTCACTGCTCCTCTGCTCCAGAGCCCTGTCTGCTCCCTTCCCTGCCTGGGGTACTGGGAGCTCTGCACCAGTCTCTTCCAGTAAAGGACGGCCACACACCACCCAGACCAGAGGAGCTCTGGAAGCACTTCCCAGGTGAAAGCATGGCTGATTGTTGGAAAGTCCTGCTGTGAGGAGGCAAGACACTCATCTCTGCCATCTTGGTTGGCTCATTTTCTTCTACAGCCACAGGTGCGCGTTGTCCAGCAGTTCCTGGAGAGCTGCCGGAGCCAAACAGGCGAGTTATGCCTGAATTGCAAAAGCTGTGGAGTGGCCAGCGCTGCTCTAGGCTATTTGAGAGCAGTGACTGTTTGACTGCTGCAGCTCTGAGCGGCTCAGAGCACACCACGGCTGCACGCTGCTCTGAGAACGTATTTTACCACGGCAATAGCATGAAGCTCTTCTGCGGGGGTCTTCCTCACACCTTTAGCAGTGGGATCTCCCTGCCAGGGTTCCTCAGGCACCTTAGGCCTTTCATCCAGCCATGTGAAAGTGCTGAGAAGAGCCTCCTGTCTGGCACTCTTGCATCTTTTCTAAGCTCCTTTGAGGTTTTCATAGAGTTTGTTTTATATTATCTGACTTTACAGCCTGGTGTGAGTCTAGTAGGTTAAGAGCTGTCTGTGCCTCCTCTGCAGTGTCTCTGCGCTTTGCTGTAGGCAGCTTCCAAAGCTTAGGGTTATCTGGGAGCACGGAGGTTTTACTGTTTTAAAAAAGAGCCCTAGTATCTAATGTAGCTATGAAAAAGGCACGAATTGGTGAGTTTCTGCAGTGTCCTTTTAATAGTTTTCCCTGATCCTGCCTGAAACGCCCTAGGCCTGGCAGAGCGGTCCCATTGTCCAGCTCTGGGGGTAAAGAACTCTTCCTTCCCACGCCAGGTCTTGGCCCGAGCTCTGTGCCCTCTCCTCAGGGGAAGGTGAAGTCCCAGCAGCTCTGGCCTCCTCCCAGCCCAGAAAAGCAGAGCCACGCTGCTTCCCCACCCTCGCAAACACCCAAAGTGCCAGAGTGGATCGATCTCTGGCACCACAGATAAGGACCTGGGCATTTTCTGGCTTGCTACCAATGAAATGAGGCAACAAAACGCGTCCAGTCACAGATACATTTATTCTTCCATATCTGTACAGCTGAGAGATCAGCGCATGCTTCAAGCAGCAGTATCTAAAGAAGTTTCTTCTCCAGCTAGTAGGATAAATAAACTGGTGGTGCTGTGTTAGGAGCCTATGTGGATGCTTACCTGTTTCCAGGCTGCCAGTGCCAACTGCACCTGAGTTGGGGGAAAAGAAACCCACAAGAGGAAAAAAAAAAAAAAAGGAGGAACAGCTTTTTTGATTTTTCACATCCAAACAAGGTGGGAGAAGAAACAACCGTTTCTGTCTCTTGACCCTTGCCGTAGCTATGGCTTTGAGGTGCAGGGCTGTCGTCTCCCTGCAGGCTGCTTATCCACAAATGCTGTATGCCCTGTTGCTTTGTGCCCGTGTCCCGCAGCGTCACAGCCACGTCCCCAAAATAATAGGTCTTTAGGCAAACAGTGCCATTCTTCCCCGAGGAGGAGACGCACAGTCAGGAGTGGGAAATGCCCGGTTTGGAGAGCAGTAACTTGCCCACGGGGTTCCAGCAGACGGTGCTCTCATCTGAGCATGGAGCCTGTGGGCTCCGCTCCCAAGGACTCCTGGACAAGGACAAGGACAGTCTGTGGTGGGAAAGGCAAGAATGACAAGACAGGCCACACGTAACAGGAATGCTGCAGTGTCCTTCCTCCCGCCAGGACCAGAGAAACTGGCTGCAGCAGTAAGTAAATGTGATGTGTCAAATAAGAAATACCTTCAAATGGCGTAATCTCTTGGGTTCTGTTTCCTGAGGGTCTGCAGAACATCCTCGAGAAGCGATAGCCCCAAATCCACTTTGAAGGAGAGGAAGGGATCGGACAGGTCAGAGAGGGGGGTACCGTTCTGGGCGCCTGTCTCTGAGCTCCCGCAGTCTGTCGCCTGGTCCTTGTGGAACTGAGTTTGAGTGGATTTGTGGTATTGATGAGAAGCACCAGAAAAGGAGAGGTCGGAGTGAGAATCTGTGTGGTCGATGATGTTAGGGCAGCTAGAACTGTCCAGGTAGAGGCGGGGAGGCTTGGGAGGTGCTTGTGCCTTGGCCAGGTTTTGCTCACTCTTACAGGACAGGTAATCGGACTTGTCCTTCAGATCCCTCAAGCATTCCCTCTTCTGGCGCTGCCCATCGCTGTCCAGAGTGTGGCTGTTCTGGTTCAGGATGATGACCTGGTTGCCCAGCTTTTTGTGTCTCCTGAGCGAGAACCGTCTGAAGAACGTTGTGGACTTGATGGACCCTCTCCGCCAAGTATCCATGGTGAAAGGCAGTGAGGAGGAGGAGGAGGAAGCTGCTGACTCTTCACAGCCAGGTGTTGGACTTAAGTCGCGGGATCAGCAGCAAGTGACACAACAGGAACAACTTCTTCCTTCCCTGTTGCCGGAGCTGGAAGGAAAACAGAGAGGCTGGTATTGCAGGAAATGCAAACCTCGCACCGCGTCCCTGTGTTAAGGAGCACTTGGCCTGTCTTAGATATTAAGGAGTCGTCTCCTTCGGTGGAGAAGGAATGGTGGTGTCTGAGCTTATTAAATCTGTGCTGCAGGAACAAGCTGATGAGGAACAGCAAAGGCGCACAGTCACCATGAGAACAGATTTAATCCAGCATCTAGAACAGAAGGGCACTTTGGTGCCATGGTAACCAGCCACCTTCTTGGGGAAGGGCACAGCACAAAAATCTCTGTGGGTGGTGAGGAAGGGAGACGGTGACTCAGTCACGCTGGAGGAAACCAAAGAAACAGTCAAGTGGAAACAGAAAAAGCAACAAAATGCAGAGGTAGACGACAAATGTTAGGAAAATTGAATGTAAAATAGACTTACGCTATGTCGGAGCAGCTCCCGAGTCTGACAGGCGCTGAGGAGAAACTGCTGGAGCACTCAGAGAACTGTGAGCCCCACGTCCACCAGTGTGCTGGGACCTGGGAGAGGAGCGTGCTGGGACGCTGGGGGAAGCAGGTCCAGGGACCGTCCAGCCAGGTTGGACCCGGAACGCTAAAAATCCCCAATGCCTCCTTCTCTTCATGTGCCTCCTGTCACTGCTTCCCAGGCTGCAGCTCCGTGTGCGGATGGGTTTGTTTTGAGCCAAGCCCTTGCTGAGTCAGCCACGTCAGAAACTGGGGTTTACACCATTGGTAATTGCCAGGATTGCAGGAAGTAGGTGTGTGGAGCGGCAAAGCACCAGCCCACACTCTGCCTGAGGAGAAAGCGAGCTCCCTCCGAGGCGCCCGGATTGCTTGGGAGCTGCCAACGCGAATGTCAACCGTACCCCATCCTCAGTCAGAGTGTTTCCTCCCTTGGTGCTCTCCTTCTGCCGCTCCTCAAGGCTGCTTGTCCCAGCAGAGCTCCCAGTCGAGGCCAGAAATAATCTCTTTGTCTGTTTTTAAATTGAAGCCCGGAGTGTGAGGTGGTGTTTCAGGTTTGTACGGGTGATTCATCTGCCCGAGTCTCATGCAGGCTATTTTGTTCAGCCGAGCAAATGACAGTAAGTCTCTGTGGCTGGTGGACAGGAGCTTTGGAGAAGCTCCTAGTTCTGCCCTGGAAAAGCTGGTAGGATCTGCTGCTTTCTCAGACACCGGGAAAGTCTGTGCTGAAAGGTTATTTCATTCACACAGCTCCTAAGATACCAATTATGCCATATTACTCTCTTAATTTCCCGGTCTAAATTTCTCATCTGTTGTGGGTTTCTATCCTGAGCTCGCAGCTGAACGCTCTGCAGCTGGAGGAACCGCTTCGCGGGCACCTTACAACAAATTTGCACTTGCCCGTTTTCATGCAGGATCTTACTTAGCTGTTCTATTGCCTTTTCATCCCTTCCATTTTCTATCTGAGATGTCCTTAAATCACCACTAGAGCTAGTGCCTAGAAAAATGAATGTGAGGCGGTTTTTTGTGGGGTTTTTTTTTCATTCACCTTCTGTCTAAACGCTTTTATTTCTACCTGAACTGTCAAGCGAACGAGCTGGATGTTTCCAAGCATTGCCGAGCTTTGAATGCGTCTGAAATAGTACGGCCACCTACCAGTCTTAAATGGCTTTTGAAAGCGGAGTGCCAGAGCCACCGCTCGGCTCTGCGGGGGGAGCTGTCAGCTGCTGCCTACATCGATTAGGTGGCGTCTGCAGTCACCGTGTCGCTGATGTGACAGTTGCTGCCACGCGCGGCAGGAAGGCTCCAGGAGCTTTTGAGAACCGGGACGCTCTCGTGTCAGGCTGAGGAACATACCTGGGGGTTTTCTCTCTGCGGCCACTTCTGTGACTAAACCCCAGAAAGGATTCATTGTTTATTTTTTTTACGGCGTTAGGCTTTGTAACGGGTGAAGTGTACGCTGGACTTTGTGCACAGCGTTGTACAAGCATGAGCTCGTCATCCGAAGTAACTGGTCACAGTGGGGCAAGTGGTGCTTCCCCATCCTCCCTCCCTCCCTGGGAGCAGCGACAGGGTAATTCCCCGTCTGTCCCGCTCTGTCTCATCCCTCACACCGTGATTATCACAGAATTGTTGGAGTTGGAAGGGACCTCTAGAGATCATCCAGTCCAACTCCCCTGCCAAAGCAGGGCTGCCCAGAGCAC
>JAOXNO010000041.1:68089316-68107206 GCA_028565335.1 Limnodromus scolopaceus | reverse complement strand
CAGGTTGGAGGGGGCTTGGAGCAACCTGGTGTGGTGGGAGGTGTCCCTGCCCAGGGCAGGGGGTGGCACTGGGGGGGGCTTTAAGGTCCCTTCCAAACCAAACCATTCTGTGATTACCCAGGTTTTGCGATAAGCCCGGCAGCACAAAGGGCCGAGCAAGGACAAATGCCAGTGTGTTCCTTTCAGTAACATGTGTAGCTCTTTAGAGTAGATTTAAAAATAAAATTAATTATAGGGCAGAGCTTTTACTTGCCTCTCCCCAGTGGGGTGTCTGAAGGCTTGTCTTTGCTGTTGTGTTGGGGCGGGAGTAGTTTGTGAACGGTGGTTTGGTCTGTGACGGTGCAGGACCAGGTTTCAGGTGCTTACACCCTGACCCCTTCCCGCCGCCCCGCAGGTGGTGTGTACCGCACCGGCGCTGTGGCGGTGACAGCGGAGCAGAAACACCCCTGTGACTCGGGTAAGTGCCTTTGACAGACCGGTAACTGTTGTTGCAACAGATGTCTGCCCCGGGCTGTGACCGTGTTGCTTGGAAGGAGTCAGTTCTACCAGTTTCACGGGCCTTTTTTTTCCCCAAAATTACCCTCCGTTGTCCTTGTTGACTGTCTCCTGTTACCTTGTGGGCTGGTTGCTTTCCTGGCTGACGCTCTCTGGGGTTGATTCCAATTCAGGAGAAAAGCAGAGTGTAGCTTTTCAGTGTGGTGTTGATACAGAACTGCAGGGAATAGGAATGAAATTAATTTGCAGTTAGGACTTTTAAAAAAGAACAACCCGGCAGTTTCTCCGTCTGCGATAGTCTTTGTGATATTCGGTTTGGGTTTTGCTCTTTTGAAAAGAAAAACTAAAAGGGTTTTTTATAGATGTGTAGTTAAAAGAGCTTTATTTGTTCCTAATTGCTATTGTGGATCTGTGAAGTGTGGCTAGGTGCTGGTGTCAGGGAGGGAGCAGTAAACCAGCTGAAGAACCCACAGCCTCAGGCCAGATCAGGTGGCAGTGCTTCAGGCCAAGCCTCATATCCTCCATATTCTAAAAAAACCCCGCATTTGTACTCGGACTTCCCATGTGAAATCCCTTCCCGTTTGCATCTGATGAGCCTTTTCTCATGTTCTCTCAGCGGTGGCCAGAGCACTGGCTCCTGTGGAGGCGGGAGATGGGTCTGTGTGCGCAGCTCTGCTGCCGCAGGAGGAGCAGCTGGAGGTGCTGGAGCGCCTGGACTTCGTGCTGAGGAACATCTTGGAGCTGAGGAGGGAGGTGGAGGAGCTGCGAAGCAGCCTGCAGCGCTTGGCTGCCGAAATCGTTGGTGAAGTCAGGTACCCACCCTGCCCCTTGCTTTTTCTGCTGTTGCACTTATTTACTCCATAGCACGGTAGAACAGCCGGGATTGGGTATGTTAAATTTAAAAGCCAAAAGGGGGAAAAATGTCTCTTTAGTTTCCACTGGTGTCACGTCTTGACCTCCTGTGAGGTTAATGTAGAACAAATTGTATGTTTAGCCAGTGTTTGTTTTTTATTTTTTTTCTTCTGGAATATTAAGTACTGACACTTGCTTCATGTTCTAGACTGGGAAGGTTATTTGTTGTGTAAATGTTTATCTCTTGCTACTGCTGTTTTCTCTCTTCTGCCAACCAAAGGTAACTTGATAGAGAATAAAAGGTCCTATACACTGCAAGGTGCTTCAGGATTCCTTTGTCCTTCTTCTTGGAGGAAATCAGAGGAATGTGTGGGATCTGATTACCCCTCTGTGCGTGGGTTGTGTGTACGGATTGTGTACGGACTAGGTCTGTGGGCAGACTTGCTCTGACTGTAGGATACGATGTTTGATGCATGGTGGAAAGTGAAATGGAGAGAATCTGCTAGAGAGGAGAAGGGAAGGGAAATAGCAGACATTTCTCTACCAAATGTAATTTCTTTTTCTTTTTCCCTCCCTCAAAGGTCCCATCTGGAGGAAACCCAGAAAGTCACTCGCCGGAGGCGGTTCCCGTTTGCCAGAGAGAGAAGCGATTCCACAGGCTCCAGTTCCATTTACTTCACAGCCAGCTCAGGAGCAACCAACACGGACGATGGAGAGAGCGAAGGAGGGTGAGCAAAGAAGCAGCTTTTACGGGCTTTGGTCGGAGCAGTTTATGACATAAGGGAAGGGATTTTCTTCCCCACTAGGTGTCTGTCATCCTGCTTTTATTTGCTTTTATTACAGTAAGTCTACTGCCAGGGCCAGATTGAGAGAATTGCAACAATTCCCACTTTTAGAGAAGGGGAGAAAGAAAAATACGTGTATATAATCTTTGAGGATTATTTTAAGCAGTACTTTGATTAGGGAACCTTACAGACAGAAGGGAAGTAGAAGTCCAGCCTGGGACTTCAGTGAGAGAGTTTCTAAAGAAAACTTCCATACAATAATATATTTTAGAATGTCTGGAAAACTTGAGAAAGTTAAAAATGTATTCCAATTAACTGAAATGTCTTTGGCTAGGGTATTTCTTAAGGATTTTTCTCAGTGTCACACTTACCAGTTGTGTTGCTTGAGTTCTTATGGTTTAAAACCAGGTGAAAAGTACTGTGTAATTTAAGGACATCAGCAAAACTGACAATATAGATGCAAGTATTGTCATATTGGACAGATAACAAGAGCTCTGCTGCGTGCGTGTGTGACTGCTGCCTCGCTGATGGAATGCTTCCCTTTTGAGCCTTAACCTGAGGAGTTCTGGAGCTTTTGAGGTGTGGAAGTGTGTTCTAAAACATGCCGAGCTGTCCCGTTTTCCCATGGAAATGAGGTGTAATTTAGGGGGAAGCTGATTCTGGCTCAGAGCAGTCGGGCAGGGTTAGAAGAGGACAGGCTGGTTGGTGGCAGCTGGCACAAAGTGACACTCGGTGCCATGGGTTTGTCATCGGGGGACAAAGCAGCCGTTACTGTCGCAGCCCCCTGGAACAAAGGACATGGGTCTGCAGGAGAGCAACCGTCATGACTGCTGTAAAACTGAGTCTTTTTAGTATTTTATCTTTAGTAGCTGGAATTAGTGAAGCAGGAAGGACTGAGCTGATCTTGTTCAGGTTATGGAGCTGCTCCCTTCATCTGAAGTGAGTGTTCGCCTGAAAGCAGAGCCAGGGACTAGTGATTCACGAGGGTGGAAGGGGCAGCGGGGCTGCATAATAACATATTTTAAAACTATATAGTTGGTTCTGAAGACAAGACCTCACTGTCTAGATAACAGCAGATGCATTGAGGCATCAGGGTGCTGATGTGTTCTGTAAAGTGGCCTGAAAAGAGTCGTCTTCAGCAGATCCTACCCTGGGGTCACCTGAGCATTAGAGGGTTTTAAATCATGATAGCAGCCAACAACAGGTTCTAAGGTTCAGAGAAGGCACCTTCTTGGGGGACCTTGAGTGAACTGTGGAGCAGGGATATATTTCGCTGCGAAACCTCGTAACCTTATTGGCAACCTCAAGGCGGCTGGAGGAGTTCTGACGTTCTGTTTAAGATCTGTCATTCGGTGTAATGAGCAGTGTGCAGAATTGGTGGGTAAGGAGCTCGCATCTGATCTAAAAGAATAATTTGAATAGTTCGTAATTTCTCACTCTGGTATTTGTGCTGTACAAATAGGTATAATATTAGTCTGTTCAGGACCAGCTGCCTTTAGTGTGCAATATTGTCTTTTAGAGGTGTAAATACTAACATTTTCTAGTAGAAAATTGGGGTAGGAAATGTATATTTTGGAAAAGACTGTTTAAGCTTTTTAGAGCCGCTGGGAGGAAGAATGAGCCTGTTCTCAGCAGATAGGTTTCAGCTGTGTGTTCATTTCTGGCAGTGGTGGTCTCTTAATGAAATTCAGAAAGAAGAACTCACATTTCAGCTGTGTTTTGTAAACCACATGGGCATGAGCATCTTCTCTGGTTTCACATACAATTCACACAGACCCTCCTGAGCTCTCGGGAGCCCGGAGGTCTCGGGCTGTTGAATTTCTCTGTCGCTTTGGCACCGCGTTGGTCTTTGGGCTTCTTTGCCTCCTCTTGCCAAGTGCTTTTTCCTTCCAGATAGTATGTTTTTGTTTTCCTTCAGGATGTGTGCTGGCCAGAGGCCGCAGCATGCTAAAGCTTCTAAGAACTTTCAGTCATTGTTAACTGGAGAAAACAGGCTGATAACATCTAAATCCCTTAGTCTTCCTGAAAACTCCGAGTTTATGAAGTTGTATACGGTATTATTTCTCCCTTTAAACTGACAGCATCTTGTATGGGCTGTCTTGGAGAAAAAACAGTTTTGTGGTGGAGGGAATAGGGGTGTGAGGAGCCTTCCATCGCTGGCTGCTTGTTGTGTTCCAGGAGCCATCAAAAGTGTTTTTCAGCTGAAATATGGAAATCTTTGCAGCTGCCAAGGGAATGGTGCAGTGAGACAGTGTCACTGCCCCCAGCTCTGCTCCATAGCAGGGAAAGAAGAGAATTGGAGGGGTTACATTAAGTACCGAAAATGAGGTAGTCTAGGGAATTAATAATATCATTAATCTTAGAGAAAATACCAAGAAATGAAGCTTTTGATCTGAAACTGAGCCGTGCCAGCGTCACCTACCACCGTGTTGCTACATTATCCATTAGTTTAGTGCTGCCTGTGTAATCTCCAGCGCGTTTTCTTGTAGCGCTTGCCGTCCTGCCTCTGCGGCCATAAGGCTGACTCTGACTTTATTTCTTGTCTTAAAATATTTCAGTGAAAGTGGCGCATTGTTAAGTTTCTGGCTGCGGGTGGGCGGCTGTGGTGGGTGAGGGCGCGCGCTTGCCCTCTGCCAGAGGGGGAAATGCTGGAGTGTTATTGATGATTCCCAGCAAACCGAAGCTCCGATAGCCAAACGTGTCTCCTTATCTCCGTGCGACCACACTCCTGGAACTGCTTTCTCCAGATACGGACTGGGGTCCCCTATCTTTGTCTCCAGCTTGGCCCGCAGCAGCAGGCTCTGCCTCGGGGCAGGACGGAAGGGAGCACAGCCATAGTGACCGACTGCCCCTGGGCTGCAGTGGCTTTAAATCCCAGCAGAACTGGTAAAGTTGGCTTGGGCACAGCTTAATTGGGTGACAATGACAAACATCCCCTAGAATTAAGCATTTATGGGATGTGAAGTGGCTTGCTTCAGGAAGAAGGCTTTCTGTTTGGATAAACCAACAAAACCTGAATGTAAAAGTGCATGTCCTGAAATAACTGGCTTGTTCTTCAGCAAATTGCTCGCAGGTCAGTGTGAGGAGGACAAATAGAGAGGCTCCTTTAAAAAGAACTTAGTTCTGCGAGCAGACACTCCACTGCGATGGGATCAGTCCATATATAATGCTGTTTATAATTTCCAGCTTAGGTGCCTGTATGTGATTTGGGGGAGCTTAATTTTAGCCGTTTTCATAAACTTCGATCTGAGCTTTTTCCTGGTTCGTTTGACTAATTCAGCAGCTAATTGTTGCCTGGGGTTTTGTACGTGTGGTGTCTTTCTGCAGCTCAGCTGCTGGACTTCGTGCCCACACGAGACAGTTCTGATCCCTCTCCTGCTGTTTTGCACCTTTTCACGTGTCGGTGTGAACAAGCTGTTTCACATTTAGTGCTCAGACAAGGTGATGGAGGTACGAGATACTGCCAGAGCAGCTATTCTGTCTGAAATTTCCTGCAACAGCCTAAAAACCTCAAGTTGTGTTTTCTACATGGATGAGTGTGTCGGGTTTTTTGTTGAAATTCTCTTGTATAATCCATACGTTGAACTGAGTTGTCCTGGCTCTGTTCTTATTTGTCTAATTCCCTTACACTGAAGTTCGCAGGCCTAAGAGAAGCTGTTACAGTGCGTAGCTGAGAAGTGGATGCTTGTGACTGAGTTTTTACTCATTACTACTTAATGTTTGGGGGCTCTTCTTCATCAGCTCTTTGAGGTTGTGTGTGTTAGGTGAGAAATAATGACTGGTGTGTTACTTGAGGCCCTCAGATTGCACACTGTTCTCCAGGATAAGTTAAGATACTCCTATTCCTCTGTTAGGAAGAGTTGTTTTTTCTGTACTGTGTGTATAAAGCTGTCAGAGGCTGCACAGCATCTCCTCAAACTGATTTTGTGTTGTGTTTTTTTTGTTGATTTTTTTCCCTCAAAGGTACACCACAGCCAACGCCGAGTCGGACTACGACCGGGAGTCCGAGAGAGAGAGCGAAGAAGGGGAAGACGAAGTGAGCTGTGAAACAGTGAGAACCGTGCGGCGGGACTCCCTGGACCTCGTCAACGAGGATGAAACGCATTTGACGCTGGATTCCTCGCTGGAGGAGGGGCTGGGCCAGCTCCTGCAGCAGGCGGACCGCTTGCACGGCGGGGACCAGCAGGAGAAGAGAGAGGGCTTCCAGCTGCTGCTCAATAACAAACTGGCGGTAAAGGTTGCCTTTTCATACTTTCCAGCAGCGATTTGTGTTTTTGGTTAAATAGCTGGGAAAGAGGAGATTGCATCTCATAGTAGTAGGGCCCAGGTCCTGCACCACGATGGGGCTGGCTTCCAGCGGCCCCCTCCTCGGGAGCGGGCTCAAGGCCAGGATTGCTGGGGCTACGGCAGCCAGCTCCCAGTTGCTCTCTGCCTTGGAACTCTGCATCTCCTCCTGTCATCGCTTTCCCTGTGTGAACGCGCTGTACACATGTAAAATAACAGTTCTGAGTGTATGCGGTGAGCTCAGCAAGCCTTTTGAGGACATTTACCTCATTGTGTGTGTGATGGGTCCATCCATAGTCGGGAAACTTGCTCTTTCCGAGCGCTGCCCGGTGCACACGTGTGGTGGTTCATGAAATAAGTTGCATATTCAAACAGAAGGGTCTGGCAACACTTCTGTGTGTGTTAGTGAATGAGATTGAAAGTCTGGATGGTGTGGGTGTCCTGCTGTGGCTGTTGTCACCCGGTGTGGCTGTGCCAGGTCCTGCTGCAGGTGCACTGCCTGCCCCTGATAGCGGCTGCCTGCCTTCTGCAGGGCCAGCTAAGAAAATGTTACTAGCCTTTTAAAGAGCAAAACTTTCTTGGCTCCTGTATTTCCAGGAGGAATAGAAGGAAAGAAATAATGGATAACTTGAAGAGTTCTAATTTCAAGTAGATTGGGGTTTTTTACCTTCCCACCAGGAAGAAAAGAGAGCCCTGTTGGCTTTTGAAATTCTCTTGTGTGCTGCTTCCTGGTGATTCTCCTACTTTCTTTTATTTGCAATACTGTCACAAAAGAAACCAGACTGTTAGGTGGTTGTGTTTTCATTTTCTAATTTTTTTTAAAGTAAGTTTGAGTTTGTCAGAACATACCTGCTTCAGATTGAGCAGTGCCCCTACAGCACTGCCCTGGGTTTAAGAAAGCAGTGGGATGTGAAACCGTTTGAATACGTACTGGAGCGTGAAAAAAAGTGAAATTCAAATTGTGAATTTTAATAAAGTGGTGAGGTTTAGGGGGAGTTTTTCCCCAGCGTTTTGAGGTTAGTGGAGGCTGAAGAACTGACCCCAGTATGGGTTTGAAGTGGAAGGGTTCCTTGTTAGAAAGTGCCAACAATTAGACCTGTAACCAGCAGTGTAGCATTATAAGCTTAATTATAAATTTGGCCATCCAGTTTGCTCTTTTGTGGTTCTGCTGCAGTTCTTGTAGAGGTTGGGCCTTCTAAGGTTTCAGTAAATCTCTGTGCGACTTCTAGTCTGTGCCCGCACTCGATTTCTCTTTCTCACGCTCTTTGCCCGTGGCAGATGGGGTCCCGACGTGTAACACGTGTGTTTTCCCTGCAGTACGCGGACCAGAAGGACTTCCTGTGGCGCCTGGCCCGGGCACACAGTGACATGAGCGAAATCACGGAAGACGCAGATGAGAAGCGAACGTACGCGTCTGAAGGTGAGGAGCTGTGTGGTGAAGGCAGGGGAAGTGGGGAGGTCAAAGCTGACATTTCAAAGTTAAAACCCCTGCTTTTCCCCCTATCTTCAGCTTTTTGAGACTGCGAGTTCTCAGAGGAGAGAGGGGGAAGTGGGACAAGCCCTAGATCTGGGGCTGTGAAAGTAAACAGAACAAAACCATTAAAAGCTCTCATTACCTTCTCTTGGCATGATGGGGAGGATGTTTTTGTTATAAAAGGCTGCTCTTCAACATCAGGTGAAACCACGGTGCTACTTGACTTAAAATTTGTATGGTCTCTGAGTGCTCTTGGATGTTCTGTATCTCTGCAAGAGCATGAAATTATTTACGGAATGTTTTCAAGTCAAACGTTTTATAAAACTAACAAATATGTAGCTTTTTGTGCCATTCTGTTATCATACTCTAACAGCCTTAAAGAAGAAAGTAAAGAGAGAAAGTGGCTGAATTTCTTCTCTCTGACCACTGATTTGCAGGGAAGGAAGAGATGGAAATGGCCTTACAGAAATGGGACCAAAGTGCTGAGTGCCATCAGTGGTACGTGACTCTTCACTTCTGCTTTTAAGATGCCCCGGGAGAGGACCTGGAGATTGCTGTGAGCTGAGCTGCCTTTAAAAACAAAAAATGCCCAAACAAACAAAGTTTATTTGCTCTTACCTGGAGTATACTGCATTGATGTTATTTTCTGTAGAAAGCCATGGCTTGACAGAGGGTAGGTTTGGTAGTGATGACAGTAATAAACTTTGCTTTGCTGGCACCAATGTAATGAATTCCTCTCTGAGACGAGAGGAGATTTCTCTCTGCAGTGAGACAGCCAGAAGAGTTCTTGAGCCAAAGCTCCCAAAAAGAATAATGGATTTCTTTGGAGTCTAAGAACAGATTGTGTCAAGGCTTTTGTGAGCCTGCACCTAACCAGTCACTGAACTTTGGTGGTGGTGAAGGATGGGCTTCCAGATGGGGCTTGGAGAGGCGAGCATTGACACCTTGAGTTTGGGAGGAGTAAGTGCAACGAGCCCCATCTGCAGGCTGCGTTTAGCACAGTGCGTGTTCTTTGGGTGCTCACAGCTTAAGTGTGTGTGGTTTGAAGAGGTGGAGTGTGGTTTGTTTGGGAGCTTTCCTGGCAATTGTGTCGTTTCCCGTGCCGAAGGTGGCAGAGGGCAGGGTGCTGAGCAGCTCCGGGCCTGTGTGTGTGCCCGGGCGATGCTCGGCTCGGAAAGGAGCGGAACTCCATCAGCAGGACATTTTCCCTGGGAAAATGCATCTCAGAGCACCCTGTTCTGTGCTGGCTGTAGATGGGCTGCCAAAGAATATGTTTCACACAGATAACTTGGAGAAAGCCAGTTCCTGTGTTTGAGAGCTCAATATGGTGAGGCTCTCTCTGTTTTCTTCCCCGAGTGCTCTGTTTCCTTTGGCCCCTTTTCAGCCCGCTGTGGAGGGATGTGTCATCTTTCAAAGCCAAGCTCAGGGCCAGCTGTGGGGGCAGCATCTTCAGAGTTACTTATTTAATATAAATGAGGTTTTTCCTCCGTGTTCCTCCAACATTCTTGGGTTAATTGTTGGTTTTCACTCGTATTGACATTTCGATAATGCTCTGCTGCTTGCTGTATGTCAAGAGGTGATGTATTTGCCTCGACCAGCGAGGCCTGTGAGCGAGGGCTTAGTGCTGCACCGATGTTCTTACATTCGTCTTAATTCTAGAGCAAGGAGAGACATCATTCTTTTCAGACAGGCTTTTATGGTCTGCTGGAGAGTGTCCCCTGGCCTGGCACCGGCTGCTGCTTGTCACGCTGCAGAAAGCACTCTGGCTCTGACATGAAGTGGGACAGCACCATATGGCTCTTCTTTTTTTTTTTACATTTTATATATATATTTTTTTTTTTTTTCATGATAAAGGATGAAATGATCTGCAGTTTTTAGCCCAGCAGGGTGTTCTGTGTTTGTGGAAATGCTGTGGCTGGGCAGGATTTCATAAAGAGGTGGGCGAGAGGGGAGGTACCTTGCTCCCTTCAGCAGCCTCAGTGTGGCTGTGGTTGCAGCCCATGCACAGGGTTGGAAGCATTGCTTCCCTTTTTTAAAAAATACACCACAAGAGGGTTTGTAGAGTGGTGCAGATACTTGTAAAAGCAAGGGAATATGCTTCTCTGGTATTCTGGTGAATTCCTTGTTTCTCTGCAATCACTGTGAAGGACTGACAACATGTGAAATAGAAGAGAAATTACTTTTTAAATGGAAATTATTGGGGAAAACAGGATGGTGAATGCCTTTACTAAACAAGATCTGTGCTCTACTGCAATGACAAAATTTATTTGGAGGATCGGTTTGGACTACTGGCATCTAAATAGATGCCTTTATTGTCTTGAAAAGACTGGATTTCAGTTCCTAGTCATGAATTGTGGTTCTCAGGTAAAGCTTTGCTCTGAAGGAGCAATACTGGGACTCGCCACGTGCCCCATCTTTAGGAGATCATGGTGCTCGGCTCTGTCTCCTGCCTTACCCTCCTGAAGGAGCGGGTTTTCGGTTGCCAGGATGAGTCTGAGGTCTGTGAACCACTTCCAGACTGGGTGGTTTGGTGTTTCCCAAAGTGCGGTTCTGCCTCGGGGCACAGCAGTGGAAGCTTGTCTCTGGAATTCGGGGTTTGTAGTGGGCACAAGCAATGGCTGCAGTGGGATGTTTAATCGTTTCTCGATAGAGAATCTCCAGCTTTTAAGCAGAGGGAGAAGTTGTCGGTGCCTCTGGTACAGCCCGCCGTGCCCACCCTCCCCGCAGTGGTTTTGGGGGCAGAGGGCCCAGTTCTGGTCCTGTTGCACCCAGCTCATTTCCTAATGGGTGTGAGGCTTCTGCACGTCTACATCTTGCTCTGGATTGTAGAGAGCAGCTGGAGAGAGGAACGAGCAGAGCACGGGATTTATTGGAAATGAGTATGCGACTACCTTTAGCACTTACAGAAATAATTATTTTCTGCCATGAACGGGACAGGAAATTATTCCCTTTCCAGCTCCGCATGGATTACTTAAGACGGGATTGTGCTGGATTTCGGTGCTTGTTCCTTGTTCTCTGTGCTGTATCATTGGCTTCCGCTGCGCAGATCGTGCCCGGCTATCGGCTCCAAGGAGTGACGTTTGCCCAGCGAGACAGGAGGTGCTGTGCCTGAGCTCATCCCTGCAAGTAGAACTTTCCCCCCTCTCTCAGCGCCTCACAGTTATTGCGGTAATGACTGACGTTCTAAAGCAACAAACAAAGGAAATAACTTTGTGGCTGAGAAGGGATTTCGGAGCGCTGGCGACGGCTGCGCGGAGTGTGAGTGTCGGGATGGCGGGGGCTTTGGCAGCGCCGCTCCTGGGGATTTCTGAGGAGCGACAGAGGAAGCAGCGAGTGTCTGGGACTGTCTGACCCAGCCTTGGGGTCTGCCCAGATCCGAGGGAGAGCCGTTTCATGCATCTCCTGGGTCTTCTTGACGTTAGGTTTGGTACAAAGCTGTGACTGTAGTGGGCTGCTCCCGAGAGCTGTCTCTGCAGAGCTGGGGGGGCCAGGGCTGCAGCCAAGCCCCCTGCTGCTCTGCCTTCCTCCCCCGCACCGCTGGGATGTAGAAACAGGCCATATTTAGTGCCTTTGCAACAGATTTGTGTATTGTAGGCTGATGGATATGAAACCAAGTGTCCTTAATGCCTGTGTACTCCTATCCTACAATTACTTGATTCCTAGTTTTGATAGAGACATCAACGTTGTTCTCTGCTTTAATTATAAAACATCTCTGAACAGATAGATATTATGTCCAGCTAAATTGGTTTCTCCCTTTGCTGATTTCAGCTCGTGAATAGGGGAGAGAGCAAGTTCCTAAGTCTGTTCTTACTTTTAGGGGTGGGTGGGAGAGACGTCGATTGTTGCACAAACAGGTACGTTCTGCTTACGCAGGAATACGTGGCATCCTCCCAAACTAAGGGAGAGAGACAACTGTGGCCCTGGTAGAATCTCCTCTCCGTTCGGCGCGGCTGTTTGCAGGCACGTAACAGCAGCTTTAGGGATCGGGAGTGGATAGAGAGCTGTCTGTTTGCCTTGGCTTCCGCTCCCGTTGTTAAAAGGAACATTGGAAGTACAACCAGAGCAGCGAGGGATTTTGGGGTTCCATCTGGGAAACATTTTGCAGGTGCTGTATTAGCAGCTTTTGTTTGAGTTGAAATTTCACATTGGAAGTTAAATGCTATTTGCCGACTGCTGGAAGCTGTCGTTGCAGAAGAGGTTATAAGCGTTGGTCCCCTCGGAGATATATGTGTTCTACAGAAGCGGGAGGAGGATGCATTCTTGGGTTGGATGAGCTTCCAGAATGTACCCTCTCTTCTGAAGAGTCTGTCCCTTCGGTGGAACGTCTCACACACTCACAGCCACTGGACTGTCTACCAGCCCTTCTGGAATCTGGTGGGACATCTGGCTCTCCCATGGGAGATAGCATTTTTTGGGGAGGAAAAGCAGCAGCACTCCGGACATGATTTGAAGATAGCTTTAGTTTTAACAACTGGCGGTATGTCAGGACTTAACTCTTCATGGATAACTGCCCGGATCTGGCCAGTTTGGAGCTGTGTCTGGGTTTAGGAGCTGAGCATTTCCTGCTGACAACATAGATTAGGGGCAGAAGCAAATAGGAATAGGCGTTAGAAGATATTTCAGAAAGTGAAGGAGGAAAAGCAGCAGGCAGCTAGAGCTGCCTGATGGCATCCCCCTGCCTCGGGAGGGTCCCTCCCTCCATCAGGGTGTCGATACCCTGGAACATCTCTGTGTCCCGAGGGAGTGGGAACGCAGGAGAGGAGCCAAGGAAGAGAAAGTACTGAAAAGTAAGAGCAGGGACAAAAGAAATCTCAGCGGGGATCAATATTCCCTCCTTCTCCAGGGAATAGTGAGGTAACTTGACATTTGGAGTCTCTGGGTCACTTTTTACTTGTTGGGCATAAAGAAAGGAGTTCTGAGATCTGAGATCTCGGGAGTGCGAGTATGTGAGTAGAAAGTGCTTGTAGCACTGGTGATAGTGCTGCAAGTGTGGAGAACAGCTCCTGCACTACAAAAGAGCTTTCTTTTGCAGCTCTTCTCATCATTGTTGGTGCAGGTGATGCCTTCCTCGGAGTGCTAGTAGTTCCTGCAGCCTTTTTTTTTAATAGGTTGAGGATCTTGCCCAGGTGTGTCCGGGCTCTTTGCTGGTGGCTCTTGCAGGACAGCTGAAACTGCACGTCTCCTGGGGACAAACACAAGTTTAGATAAGCATGAGGTCACTCCATAAAAATTGTATGTTCTAAACAGTAAATACTGTCTGTATCTTCAGCCTTCACTGGGAATGGACACCTTTTGTTCTGCAAAGAGAAGGCACGTGGTCCTTTCCTACCCCTTCCCGAGGCAGATGAGATCTTCAGCAGGTAAAACCAGCACAGGCATTGAACAAAACTGAAGACCCATTTTGTGCCCCAGCTGGGGTAGCTAGTGGAGGTTTTAACTTCTTTAGCATCAAAGAAAGACAGATTTCAGTGCAGGTAGAGAAGGGGATATTTCAGCCTCTCTTTTCTGTGGCAGTCACTTAATTTTGACTTAAATCACTAATGAAATTTAACTGATCCAGAAAAATGTTTGGTTTCTAGTGTAAATGGGATCAAGAACAGAGAGTTTGGAGGGACCTCTGGAAAGTTGTCCCACTCATCTTGCAGTGACGCACGGTGGGTACCGAAACTGCCCCCCTGTCCCCGGCAGCTCCTCGTGAGGGCCTTGTGCTGGCCTCTTTTCTCCCCTGTCTCCTCTTTTAGCAAGTACTGTATTTAATTATACAGATATAATATGTATATATTATATATAACTGTGGATTTTTCCTGATGTCAACCTAAGCTTTGTTTTTACTTCTGTCCTGTCTAGACATGAGGAAAAAAAGTTTAAGGTGACAAGCTATTTGTAAGAGAATAGGATAGTTGTTGTGTTCATCCCAGGTTTTGAAAGAAAGCAGCCCCACTCGTCACAGCCTTCTAGCGTGTTTTAGTGTTCTGCAAACTCTTATTCTTGTTGTCATATGGACTCTGTCCAGCCTGTCCTTTTCTTTTTTTTTTTTCTTTTTAATTTATTACTCAAAAATTGTATATAGTACTTTAGCTGAGGCTTTGCTCGTACAGCATCATGTTATTGCCTTGGGCTGCTTATGATCTACTAACCTTTAAATTTGATTCTCTGCAGCCAACCCCCCACTAATCGGTGAATTTTCTAGCATATGCTAGTCTGCAGCCTACTTAAATTTAATCTCTACGGTTTTACCCAATCTAATAGAGTTATTTAATAGCATCACTGTTGTCAGGGGATTTTTTTGCCATTCTGTGTCCATTCATTTACAGTGATTTTTTTCAAAGAACAGTTAATTGTGGAAAAACTCAGGTAAAGGAGACTGGGGTAACTTGCTGACTCCAAAACAAAGTCACGTTCTTCCTGATGGGTGCTTTTTGGAACAGATTAGACAGACCTTCAGCTGGGAGCCTCCCGCCGTTGTCCTGCCATGAGCTGCAGATCAGCTTTATACCCGTTACAGGGTAATCTTTGCTTACAGGAATGTCACAAAAAGAATGCTAGTGATCCTGAAACTGTATACACCAGTCTGTCTTTTTTTGTCCTCGTTCTGTTTCTCTAAAAGCGGGAGATTTAGATTATGTTGGTGTTTTGTCCTTGCCTCTCTCCTTGGCAAACCTGGGAATTCGAGTTGCTAGGAACTCCTGCCTCCCGTCTGTCGCTGAGACGTGGCGACGGCGTTAACCACGAGCGGTTCGTTGATGGTGGCTGGTTAAAGACAACCCCAAGCGTCCGAGCAGGTTTCCTCTCTGTGCCTGGAAGTGGATTTGAGTGATCATCTGAATTCACCCCGAGATTCCCAGGGCTGCACTTTTCTGTCTTCCGAGTCAAGATAGTATTTTAAGAGGCATCCTGCCTCAAGCCCCTAAGGAAAACTTCTAGATTCTTTATCAGGATGTCTCTTTTGGAGCTCTATTTCTCCCGATTATGTATGTGATTAGAAAGGGGCCTATTCCTCTAGCGTTTTTCTGGCTCTGGTAACTGAGCTCCAGCAAGGATTTTATCTCCTTGTCTGTGTGTGATAAAACCTCTCTCTCTTGATTTCCTGGCAACGGCACTGAGCAGTTTCTCCAGGCTGGCTTTGCTGTGTTCAGCTCACAGCTGATGCTTATTGAGTAGGAATATATGCTAGTCATTACTTGGTTGTGTGTTGTGTGAAAAATTAGTTAAATGCGTATGAAGTGAGTTTTGATGTCAGTAAAAGGGAAGAACCTCATTACTCCGTGCTGTTGTGGTCACACTTTGCTGTTTGACTCATTTTGGCAATATTCTCTCCTCCGGTAGTATCTGCTTCCACAGAGTTCATTTTCTAATAAACGGGGAAATCCGTACCGTGCTGAGATTCCTCTGGGAACATGTGGTTTGAGCAGCGTCGGCAGCTCAGGGAGTGGTTCTGGTTAGTAATTAGCTGAGTGGTATCATTATGTAAGGTTTTGGTAACTGCAGAGACCCGGATCCGAGCGGTGCTCCGGCGGTGTCGTTCTCTTTGCAGAAGATGAAAATCCCTTTCCCCAACTCGTTATTTCTAACCTCTGCTGTTCCCTCTGCCAGCGGTGCCTCTCCTCACCCCTCCCACGGCAGCTCACACAATAAATGGCTCCACCAGGCCAAGCTAAACAAGCAGGAGAGATAAAAGCAAGAAACCACATCAGCGCTGCTGGGAGAGGGAGGGAAGCTGGGATGTGGAGATCTCCACAGTCTAGAAATCCCAGAACTGCAGTCTCGCATGTGAAGGTCACCAAGAGGATGGTGGCCCTGGGCCTTCGGGCACAAGATGGAAAGGGAGGTCCATGGACAGGGCTGGGACCAGCAAAGCTGGACCAGATAAAGTCGTCTTTTCCTGGGACTGCAGTGAAAACCCTTTTTTTTTTTTTTTTTTTTTTTTCAGTTTGCTTCATGACACAAAGATAGGGCTACTATTTACGGCTTGTTTTATGTAACATTTCACCAGGCCATTAAAAAATAACTTTTATTTATATTTCCGGACAGCTGCGTGTCGCACCACTTGACATTTATGTGGCTGCGGGAGGGGAGACGGGGCTCGGCTGGCTTGGTGTCCTGACGGATTTATTGCTGCTCTGGAGATGGGGCTGGTTAGGCTTCCCCTGGGACCCACGGGGTGCTGTAAAGGGGGTTCCGGGGGGTTTTGTCTCCCGAGTTAAAAAGTCACGGTTTTTCCCCAGTTTGGGGCAGAACCTTTAACCAGACCCAATTTCATGCCTGCCCCTGTGTTCGGGAGCCCAAACAGCGTGGCTGCAGGAGCCATGGGCCGGCAAGTCCCTGCGCGTTAGACTACGTGATTTATTGTACGGGAATGTTTTATCTTGTGATCTTAGAAAATAAACCTTTTATTGGCTTGTATTTCTAAACCCTGGTCATGTTGTAGTTAGGGATACTTAGCACGGGCTGACGTTTGTTGGGAAACAAACTGGGGAAGATCATAAAAGCACTTAATTTCGTTGCCTGCAAGTGGGGGGTTGTGGCAGTGCAGCTGGGGGCTCCTTCAGCTGGAGGAAAAGGGGTTTATGCTGTGGGATTGATCTGGCAATCCTTTCCGTTATCGTGGAAAATAAGATTTTTAGAACTGAACCAGAGTTTTTCCGCAAGAAAATTCACATGTTAAAGGAATGAGATTTAATGACAAAATTGTAAATGTTCAGGAAAGGCAATGTGTATTGTGACTTGCACATGGAAAACTTGGCTCCGGCGAGAGCAACGAGGTGTGAAATGTTTTGTGGGTTTTTTGGCGACGCTGAAGAGCGTGTACTTGGAGATGGGGAAGTTTCCTGAGGAATTCCCACAGGCACATCTCTGCAGTGGTTCCCCGTCCCCAGGGACGTGAGGTGGTGGGGTGAGACACGACATCCAGCAGCGCTGGGACGAGGGTGCAGTGAAGGGAAGGAACCTCTGGGGAAGCCACGCAGGGAGGGGGCACTTCCAGGGGTCCTTAACCTTCCGAAACGCTCACAGCTCAGGAAATGACTGATTTCTGTGGGTACTGTGCTTCTCGGGGGCAAAAATCACCCTCTTACTAGAGAAAACTGAACAGCTTTGCACTTGCATCACTGAAAACATGTTCTTTTGTTTCCCCATGGGGTAGCTGTCGGCTGCAGGATGTAGGTAGGTTCTCACAGCGCTTTCCCTCCAAGCAGCCAACTGGGCTATAGGCTGGGGGGGCTGTCTGGAAGGTCGCTGCACCCCTTAGCTAATTAGAGCTTTCTGTAGTTCTGGCACTCACCGCAGCAGCACTTGCTCCTCGTTTTGCTGGGGTTTGACACAGTTTCGTTGCTGAGTGAGGAAATGTAGAGCGTAGAGGTGTTTGTGCAGAAGAAGGGCTTGCCAGCCACCGGTGCCACGAGCTTCCGTGTCACACCAAGCCACTCCTCTTGACTTGCCCCCATCCCACAAGCCAAGACCACCTTCTGCATGGAATTTCTACTGCGTATGTCCCTTCCCTGTAAAAGCTGTACAGCATGCCTGTTTTCCCCAGCAAATTGGGAAGCTTTAATGCGCTTCTGTATCCTCCTCCTGAAGCTGTGGCCAGGTTGTCAATGAATATTGAAACTGGTTTGATTTCACGCAGACATCTCCTCCGTGCAGGTACGCTGTGCTCTGCGGGCAGCTAGCGGAACACGAGAGCATTCAGAAGCGCATCCAGGCTGGGTACGTTTTTAAGGTGAGTGGAAAGAAAATTGGCTCCAGCTCTTACTGGGGAAGCGACAGGTCCCAAAGAGACGCTTTGAGTGGGTGGTTTGGGCTGAGGAAGGTGATTCCAGTGATGTGTGATGAAGGCAACTGGTCTGGCTCTGCACTTCTGCACACTTGTCGTGGTTTCAGCTGAAATCACTGAAACCGGACCGACAGATGGCCCTTCCCCCCTTCCCCAAACGAGAGGAGAGGAAGAGATAAGGAGATACAGAAGTTTAGAATGAACTAAACTACTTTAATGAAGAATTAA
>JAOXNO010000041.1:68075687-68089216 GCA_028565335.1 Limnodromus scolopaceus | reverse complement strand
TGGGAACTGGGTTCCAGCTCTGGAGTCAGGAACACACGGATTGGGATCAAAGGCAGATGAACAGACAGGGTCCTCTTTGGACGTTGGCCATCGCAGGAAGAGAGAGTTGACCCTTAAACCCTCAGCTTTTACACTGAGCACGGGGCAGATGGGATGGAATACCCCAGTTGGTCAGGTTTGGGTCACCTCTCCTGTCCAGTCCTCCCCACAGATGTGACCCCTCTATGCTTTTCCGTTTCCCACCCTCCAATGGGGCAAATAATGCAAGTTGGCTGCCCTTGGTTGTTACAGCAATAAGTATAAGCAAGGGGCTCTCTGCACCCCATTCCCTGGCATTTAGCACAAACATCAGCCTTATCATCCTGAGAACGAGCAGTTTTCTCCACAATATGCCGTTAATTTCAGAGTTAGAGGAGGCCAAGCTAAAATGTAAAATTACAGACCACAAAATTGGTTCGGTTTTACTTCAAACCGGGACAACACTGTAATATCAGAAAGGAAAAAAAAAAAATGAAGAAGAAAAGTCTTTCAAATAAAATGTATGTATATGGTGAGGCTGAGAACTTGAAACATGAAATTACCACGTGGTAATGAGCAACAGCACCAGCTCTTCAGCAGCTGCCTGCGAGCAGGCTCCCTACATTTGCTCATCTGCTTTTGTGGATGTTGTAGTTGCTAATAACAACAACGTAATGTGTGTCGGTGATGATTTCCCCTAGGAACACATCGATAAGGCGATTGAACTGAAACCGGAGGATCCAAAGGCTTACTATCTTTTGGGCAGGTGGTGTTACCAGGTAAGATAGCTTGTTCCTCCTTATTGCTGGTTTCTTCCTCCTTGGAATTATTTCCCTGTTGGAGTGACAGATGGGTGGGTTCAAACCACTGGCCGTAAGGATGAGGACACGCTTTAGCTGCTGAACTCAGGTACTGTGTCAGAAAGTGCAGGTGTGGGAACGGGCTGGTTGCCTGGAGTAGTTTAAGGGTTGTGCTTGGAGGGGGTCTAGAAACTCTTCATTTCAGTCCCGAGAAGAACACTTGGCTGAGGAATGCCATAAACGCATCGCATTCACAAACCTCTATGGTGTAAAGGCTCATGTTCTTTTACGCCTAGCTCCTCGATGCCCTGGTGAAACTATTGTCTGCCAGGACACGGTGTCTCGTTCAGAGTCTCAGCTTTCCTCCCAAGCCGCTTTCTTCACCGTAACAGAGAGGTCTGGGGCAGTCCATCTCCCTCGCCTGCCTCCTGATAACCTCAGATGGATACCTTTGTGTGAGATTTGAATCGGTACAGGTTTTTAATCGGAGTTTGTGCCGGCTCAAAGCGAGAGAGGGACAGTGGAAGCGCTGAGCTGCTGGTCAGGCCTGACGCTGGCTGAGCCGTTCCCAGCGCCGTGCTCTGCCCACCATCAAAGCTAGAGAAAGGCCAGTGGTGCCCAGACACACTCAGGTTTTCAAAGGCATGAGGAGTGCTGTTCTGTGTGGGCGATGCCATTTGCTCTTGCTATTGTAATGCTTTTCTCCCCAGTCAACAAAGTGCTTCAGGAGAACTTGGTGTTCTCTGTGCAATGGAGTAAAAGCTGCTGGGTTCTGCTCTTTCATTTAGTTATTGCCACTCTTCTGCTCTTCATTTTCCCCGTTTTTTGTCTATTTCCCAGAGGGGAGCTCTTTGCTAAAAGTCTTATTTCTGAAGTGCTCTGAAGAATTCAGGGCTCCGGACTCAGTTTTCCAGTCGCTGCAGGTGGCATGGGAGGTGAAACAGCAAAGGATGGATCAGGGAAGGCACAAGCTGCAGACCAGCTCGCTGTTCCCCCTGCTTTACTCAAGGAAAACAGACCACCTCCAATCCTTTAAGCACATATGGATGTGATCAGGGACGTTTTGAGGCTGGCAGGGCCTTCTGCACACAGTATATCTGTATAATCCTTTGCATGTGTTTCCTCTGCCGCCGCTACACGACGCGCTGAAGGCATCAGGAGGAGCGTGCGCCGGCTGCTCTCCCTTTCTCGACAGGGAAAGGCTTGGAGTCAAAGGCCATAAATCAGATTTAGTGCCTATAAAAAGAAATAAGAGTTTGCAGTAACTCTCTACTTCTTAGTTTATTCCATTTGAAAGCACTTTGCTGCTGTCAGAAATGAAGTCACACATTGCTGTAGCAATGTAGCTGAGATAATTGCCACCGGTAATTAGGGCGGAGCAGGGAGCTGAACCAGTGGCAGCTCCTACCTCTATTCTGTTGGGGACTTTCTGCTCAGCTTTACTGCTTGTCGAGCTGCTGATGCTGTGAAACAAAACCAGCTGTATGCAGAAACTTGTTAGTGCTGCTGCTATTCAGCATTATAAGAATTATACAGTATTAAAGAAGACATTACCAGAAGATACAGCCCTATGCATCCTGTCCCCCACTGAAATGTCAGGCTGGCTCTTACTAGAGAGGGAGGAGCTGGGAGCAGGAGAAGAAATAAAATAGTTATAATAGCTACCAATTTCTCCAAATGTGACTATCTGTTGGTGGGAAGGCTTTAGCCAAGGATCCGGGGATCTGTATGTGGTGAGAACAGGTTCTGGTAGAGGATTTCAGCTGGAGAGGGGGCTCCACGTGGGCGTTTGCTGGGACACGGAGGTGGGAGCTGCCAGGAGCTGGGGCGGTTGGGATTCGGGACCACCCAGCCGTGCTGTTTGTGCCTGGAATATGGAGCTGCAGAGACAGATCTGGCTGTGAGCATGTGGCAGCTGATGGGCGGAACTGCACAAGCTGACTGGGGAGGAGGAAAAGCAAACCAGGTTTAACTCCGCCGCCAGACTTGGATGCTTGTCCAGAATCTGCCAACACTCCCGAGATCTGGCTTTCTCCCACGAGAAAAGGTCCAAGGATCGGGATAACTCCTTGTCTGCGTACTTCTGCCTGTGCTGTGTCTCTGGGGGGTCTGACCCTTCCATCTCCCTCTCCCTGCAGGTTTCCCACCTGGGATGGCTCGAGAAAAAGACGGCTTCTGCCTTGTTTGAGGCCCCTCCTACAGCCACGGTCCAGGACGCGCTGCAGAACTTCCTCCGGGTAATGAAATCTGGTTGATAAGCACAGGAATCACTAACCTGGCACATGCAGCCCCAGGTGGAACTGGAGCTCTTGTATTCGGCTTAAACTCATCGCTCCCCAGGGGCTCCACGCTACGTCTCCTCTGGCGAGAACCTGTGAGAAAAGCTGGTGAAAGCAAAAAATTTTGGAGCCTCTGTTATAGAACAGCCAGATGGGAGAACAGGATTTTTAAGACCTCAGAACTAGACCCAAAGCGATCCAAATTGTTTTTAAGGGTATTGGGTTTCCTTTTAAAAGCTGTGTAGCGGATGATGTGTTTCTGGGTGCGTGGGGTCTGTAAGGTCTGAGTGAGCTTGCCCCTGGGAACACTCACACAGATTCCCACAATGTTCCGTTCCTCCAATTTCTCTCAGAATATTGTATTAAAAAGCTCTCTGATTAGGTCAAACTTTTCCAATTCAAACTTTTGAAAGCAACTACTTCAGGGTTTGAGGGGCACATTGCTTATGTGGCTCTCTAAAGAAGAGGACTTCTTACGGTGTAAGAACCCTACCCTCTGAAAGGCTTATTTTTTGTCCCACTGTTGATGGAAAAGCATTTCAGAGATGGCATTTTTGAGCATCTTGCTCTTGTTTCCAGGGTCTGCAGGAGAGGAATGAGTTAAAGAGAGTGGCTTTGGCTGTGCCTGTGAGAACCACTCTTAAGCACCTCTGATGAAGTGTTAGAGAAACCAGTCCACCTCCCACTGCATAACTCCTGGGCTGGCCCAGCAGCTCTGCAAAGTGTCAGGGAAGAGCATGCTGACTTCAATTTCTTAGAGTTTTGCCAAAATGTAGTCATTTGAGGGGGAATTTGTGATGGGTATCTGCTCTAGGCAATATACTTGTCACCAAAGTGGTTAAATCATTTCAGAGATAAGTTTCAGGGGAAGCGTTTTGTTTCTTTTCATTAGAGAGAAGAACAGCCTCTCACTTTTAGAGCGGTGCTGGGGTTTGAAAGAGGAACTCGCGTTTTTCTGAGGTTTAGCTTTGGTCAGATACAGAGGGAGTTTGAAAAGCACGGTGAAGCATCCCTCTGGAAGCTAATTATCCCCTGAACACGTGCGCTTCCCTTGCGCTCAGCAGAGGTCATCTCTGCTTTCGGGCACAGTTGGTGTGTTCAGGGAATGGAGATCTCTGGCAAAGGGCAGCTCTGGGTTTGTCACACACGGAACCAGGTCTAAGACAGTGGAATGAAGAGGTCGAACATTGTCTGCTTGTGCCCTCAGTGCTTTCTCTGAGGGCTGGCCTTGGGCATCTTGGTAAAGCACGTTGGGGACCTTGAGCGCAGATGGGACACGGGTCACAGCAGGGGTTTGTTACAGGAGCAGGATAGAACAAAGCTGAGTGGAGAGTGGTGACGCTCATGGGGATGAATGTAAGGAGGCAGAGGGACCTGGGAAACTGGGAATTAGTTGCCGGGAAGGAAGAGATAAAAAACTGAGGGAAGATTCCTGAGGTTTGGCACGGTCAGCAGAATCCCAAGTGGATGAGACTGGATGGTTCGTGGAGGTAAAACAGTGCACGTGGGTGTGCAGGAGAGGTCCTGGAGCTGGTCCTGAGTGTGCCTTCGCTGCCGAGTGCTCTCCCTCACCACTCGCCATCCTTCCATGGCACTACGGCGGGTGGGAGTGTGGATGGAGTTCAGTGAGTCACAGGCACTTGGTGACAATCTCAGGACTTCACTAGCCCAGCCGGGCGAGCCCGTGGAACACTCTTACACTGCTCTATCTATTTACAAAAGTAGGCTTTAGTCATCTATTTTCTTCTTGTCTTTTTTAAGAGGTGCAGTAAGCCTGATGTAAGCATTAACTGGTCCTTTGCGTACCCTAATGTCAGCCTTCCTGCCTGTCCCACCCTCCCCTCTGTTCTCTGTAGGTCGAGGAACTGAGCCCAGGGTTTTCCAAAGCAGGAAGAGTCTACATTGCCAAGGTAACCAGCGCTCGCTGCTTTCTTTAGTTCAGCCATATGCTTCCAGGATAAGAAATATTTGTACTTTAAAAAATTATCTTTGCCTCTAAAGTGCTAGGTACCTGCAAATTACTCCATCCAGAAGCAAGATTTTATAAAATGACAATATTTTTTAAAAAGGCCAAATCACCTTGTGCAGAGGTTAAAATTCAGGGGGGATTTTGCCTTTGAGTCATCCAGTGGAGCATCCTTCTTGGTTTTTAACGGATCAAACTCTATATAAAGCTGCACTGGTAACTGGTGAGCCACAGGCTGGAGGTTTAACGCCACCAGCATGGATTTCTGTGGTGTGTGCAGAAAGAGAATCCTGGGGAAGAGGGAAGGATAAAGTATGTCTCTGTTTTACCAATACAGATGGGAGTCCTGAGCAACAATTAAATACAAAATACACCAGAAATGGCTGGAGCTCTGGAGATCTTTTTGTTTGCATTGAGGGAATAATTGGCTTTGAGCTCTTAAACGTTAAAATTGCTGCTTAATTCCTACAATATCCAGTTATAATATAGAAATATTTAAAGCCCAAATAGATTTAGAAATATTAGCCAGAGTGGGTGTAGCAAAGAGTAGCTGTAGCTGTTCTCTGTGAAATTCCTGAATTCCCAGTGTCCCAAAGAACGTGAATTTTATCAGGGTAGCGTGCAAGGCGCGGGATCTGCTCGGTCTGGAGTACATTATCCCAGGAACCTGGGTGCAGAATTTATTTCACAACAGGCATCTCGTTAAGGAAAACGAAGGTGACAGCAGAGGAGGAAAACCCGGGAAAGAGGGGCAGGAGCCTTCCCACCAGCTGGGTTCTGTCTGGGATATATCTCAGCAGTGGTGGGGCAATTAGGCAAAATCAGCTACATATTTGTAAATCAGCTGCCTTTTGTTTCTGGCTGCTGCTGTGCCATGATGAATGTGCCCTTAATTGCTTCTCTCTCTGCTTGTAAACGCAGCCAGCATTCCTGGAAATTCCAAATCACCCCTAAATGCCTTGTTAGGGAGTAAAGAATGGGAGACTCGGGACTTACTTCCAGTGAGGTTGCAGCAGCGAATCCTTGCAAGTCTCAACCTAAATATATTTTTCAGAGTTGATGTCAAAATTGGGGTTTCTTTGTGTGTAATCTACACGTTTTTATTGGGCTAAGAGTTCCCCACGTCTGTGGCAGGTGTGACTGAGCTTCAGAAACACTCTGCAGACACAGGTTAGCCCAGAGGTTAATAGGACCGTTCTACCTGTTTGGGTTTGGTTTAGGGTTTTTTTCCCCTAATCCCAGGCTCTGTCACTTTGGGTTCCATCCTTAATGACAAAACTTAAAAAGTGCAATTGGTATCTAATTATTTTGAAGGAGGTGGTGCTCTGATGGGTCAGACTTCAAAGCAAAAAAGAGAACTGTGTTTTATAGTCACTTTCTGACATTTTTGACTGGTGTGCAGGGACGCAGAGTATTTCAGGGCTCCAAGGGTGTCCATGACTCCATCTATTTTGAATTGCCCAGATGCAGAATTTGACAGCACTCGCAGCAGAACAGAGAGTTCTCTCCCAGAACTATCCCACGCCGCAGGAAAATCACCAGAATACAGACACGCACGTACCGTGCAGTGACATTTCAGAGCCCTGCAGGAGTTTAACTGTTGTCCTCATCCTAACTGAATGTTGGCTCTTTATGGTGATTACAACAATGCTGGATTTTTGTATTTATTTTTTAAGCAACCACTTCCTTTTCCCCTGCTTGTTTCATAGTCCCCAAATGCCCCCATGGCTCTCTCTGGGCACCGAAACCCTTCCTGTTACCCAGAGGGACGGCTCTTTCTCTGCTGTAGGAGGACAGTTCACGATGAAAAATATTTCACAGCTATTGTGAGACCCGAGAGACCTGTAAATATTAGGAGTTACAGTGCTTGTGGCTGAACCCCAGCTTTAACAGCCTGGGGAATGTCAGCTTCGCAATGAGGTGCTCTCAGAATAGCAATTTTACAATGAAAGCGGTGTGAGGAGTAGTGGCTGAATGGAAATCAGAATAGAGCTTCGAAAATGGTGGCAATCTCAGGGATACCTTAAAATCTCCAACCAACAAACCAATCTCCTTGCCCAAAACAAAAAAATCAGAAATCTAGTCATCTCTAATGTGATGGTGATTTAATGCTTTGTGAGTGAAGGGAACTGCAGGAAACGTGAGAAGCCTGAAACAGTGCAAATGGTTGAGAGGTAGAAATAGCTCTCTTTGTCAGTTCCCAGGGTCCATAATCGCTCAGTTCCATTTGCTGCCTATTTTTTTCCCCCATTTAACTCCTCTCACGTTGTCATTTTTCCTTCTCAGTGTTACCGGGACCTGGGGAACCACTCTGCAGCCGCGCTCTGGATGAATCTCGCTGCGGAGCTGCCCGTTAATACAAAAGAGGTAGTGGTCTCAGTGAGCACAGGTTGAGGATGAGCAGAGATAAAATTGATTTCTGAGAGAGGTTCCAGCTTGTACGCCTGGGTTTTAAACTGTTTTGTTCCTTAGTGTGGACTCTTCTTCTCTTGGGGCCTGTTGTCAGAACGCCTAAAGCAAGTCAGGAAAATAATGACAGATAGTAAGGATTTGAGAGTGAGTTGTGGAAGCCCAGCACAGCAGTGCGAGTGGTGCTGCTGCAGCCCATCAACGGGAGTATCTGCAAAGCCACTGGGGAACTGCCCCCTTTTTTTTGGGGCAGTTTATTCCTTTGGGCACTGTCGTGCCTGGCCAGCTCGGTTCAGGTGGCACAGCTTCAGCTGGGTGCCCGTCCTGGGGCTGGGGCACTCTCCACATCGTGTGGCTCTGGAGGAGCTGCTGAGACTGAGCTCTCCTGGTGCCAACTCGGCTCCTCAACCCCCGCGGGCGGGAGCCGGCTGTGCTGAGCTGCTCAGAAGCTCGGCTGTGCTGCCCAGCGTTTTTATTCTCGTTTATTTTTTAATATCTAGAATATTTCGGCTCTTCTGTTACTTTCGCAGGGCTGTGGAGAGCAGGCTGCACCCCGTGTCTCCCCACCTGGGAGCTCGTCTGCGCTTTGCCTCTTGAGCAGCAACTGTGTAGAAGGTGCCCTCAAACCGCTGCCAGTTGGAAACTGAAACCACATCAGCTTTTAATAGTACTCTGATGTTATTTGCATCGTCATGAGAAACGCAAGGGAAGTAACGTGGGCAGGGTCCTGCGGCCCTTCAGCTGAGGGAGGAAACAGGCAGGATTCGAGACACACGCAGCGTTTTCCCACCGCTGCTTTTAAGGCCAGAATTAATTTTTAGGTTGCTGTGGCAAAAGTCTTGTGCTGAGATTCAAACCACAGGTACGTGAGAGATCTTGGCAAACCAGCTGGCGAGGAGCTGGCTCGCCTGGGCTACCACCTGCAGGGCAGGGCCAGGATCGCATCAGCCATTTGGCCACCGGCTGCTGCCAAAAATGGGGAAACCAGGGAAGCAGAACTTGTTCCCTTCTTGTAGAAGGAAATATCCTGGCTCTGCTTCCTCACCGTAGGCTGGTTGGAAATCTCTCTAGAGAGAGTGAGAATGGTACAGCTGATACACAGGAAGAGGTTTTTTCCAAAAGATTCTTGTGTTGGAGGCGTAAGAGTTTAATCAGAAAAGCACTGAGATTTTGAGCAGAGACCAGGCAGGAAAGTCATGAATGGTTAATTCTCTCTCCTGCTCTGAAATGACAAGTGGGAGTCGAGCAAGGGAGAGCAAGGAAGCCAAAGCTTAAGTGGCTTTGGTTAAGTCTTTGCAAATGTTAATTCTCTCATCAATCAAATAACTTCCATCAGGCTGAGAAGGAAAAACAGAGGCATTTATCCAGGCTGAGAGTCAGGGAGGGAGCAGAGGGTGGAATTCGGCTGCCCTGGTTGTCAGTTCTCATCTCTCAAATGGAATCATAAGAGAAACTCTTTTTTTACTTGGAAAACTTAAATAGGCTTAAAGATGGTAGTGTGGGGAGGGACGTACAGGGGGAGGAAGAGTGTGAGGCTGGCGTTACTGAAAACCCGGCATGGGGTTGGAGAAGAAAAGGGAAATTCTCTTTTTTAATTGTTTCAATTAGGCTGTATATTTATCTGCCTCCTTACTGCGTTTCCAGGATGCAGAAAGCGAGAGAGAACTGGAGGAGATGCGCTCAGTCTGCCAGGAGTGAACACACCACGGCTCGGTGCTGCACAGGCGGCCAAGTTCCAGTTAAAGGGGTTTCACGGTCCTGACAACTTCTGATTGCACTTTGTGGACAAGCCACAAGAGTTTACGGGAAGAAAGCAGGCACCAGTTTCGTCAGTGCCTCCAGGAAATCCAGCGCGTCTTGGTGGGATTTGGTCAGATAAAATGTAATGGTATTTTCCTCCGTACAGCACTGCAGATATTTGATTTTTATTTTTTTTTTTTAAATTCCTAAAAAATGTCAAAGTTCTGAAAATGGGGGGTGGGACGGGTGGATAGGTAGAATTTGTGATACAAAAAATACTTGTGGTTGTATATCTATCATAGATATATGTGAGATATATACTTTGATATAAAAATATATACCTATTTATATAAACACATCTATATTTTATATCACAAACTCTACTCTCCAGCAGCCTGAGCCTCAGGCTGCTGAGCTCTCCCAAAGCATTCCTGAGGAAGTCTTCAGCCAAAGTTTGGGGTTTTTTTCAGATTAATGAACTGTGTTCTCTTTTCTCTAATAATATGTATTAATGGATCAGTTGAACTACTGACTGCACGCCTGGCAGGGGGGTCAGGTGGGATGGAGTGTGGAGCTGCTGTGGTGGTGCTGTGTGTGCCGCGCTGGAGCCGGTGGGACCTTCTCCTGCCCTCGGCCCTGGGCACCGGGGCTTGAGACAAGGCAATGACAAAGGAGACAACAATGACTTTAAATAGGGGAGTTGCCAGCCCTTCCTTCCTTCCTTCCTCGCCGTGAGGAAGTCGGTGGTGGTGCCCCAGACACAGTCTTGGTCCTTCCCTGAACCACCTCCCTGGTTTGCTGCTGGGGGAACCAGCCCCGCTCGCTGCAGGGAGTTACTGCCAGGGACCAACGAGATTTCCTGCACAAAACTTTGCTTTTAAGAGACAATTTGCTTTTTCAGAGTGAGTAATAGGAGTTTAAACTTCAGGACTCCCTCCGGCCGATGTTATTCCTCCTCTCCCTTGAGGCTGACAACTTCTTGTGTCCTTCTGAACCGCGCTGCTGTGGTTTAGATGGAATACCTTAGTGTGAAAAGGAGCTGCTTCTGAAGAAAACACTGGTTACGGCACCAGGGATGTGCTGTGGCAAAGCTGGTGCTTCCCTGTAACGTTCTGCCAGCTCTGGACTCGAGGTGACACCGAGGAGTCCAAGGTGCCACCCGCTCGGGCAGAAGCCAACGTGCCCAAGGCTGATGCCCAAGGCTGACACGGGGGGAGCAGAAACTGCCTGCAGGTGTTTCCCCGAGCATTTAGCAGGGGTTTCCTGACACTCCACCTTGGCAGCTGACTCCTTCCACGCTTGTTTTGTAATGTTTACTATGTCTTGCCGTGTTGTGTGCTGTTTGTGAGGTGTCAAGTGAAAACACTGCAGGAGCAAAACACTTGTTAATGGCCTCTTTCAGTCCCTTGCCCACCTGTGTTAACCTGATGGGCCTTTGCTTCATGGAGATATGGCTGAAGGGGAGATAATGTGGCAAACTCGAGCTTAAAAACTTCCCCTTTTTTAGATTGGGCACTTTTTAGTGCCCTTTTTTTTTTCTTTTTGTTCGTTTGTCCGAACTAAACTCCCTAAAACTCTGGTGCTGAGCTCATCTCATGAGCTCCAGGTGAGTGTGCGATTGGCTTTATTTGCTTGAAATGCTAAAAATGGATAGTTACAGGTGGAGAGCTGGGGGAACAGGCTGGCTGTGCCCTGGGTCCCTGCGGAGCTGGCTTTGCCCTGAGCGGGCACTTGATCCCTAATTGCGGGGCTTTTCTGTGTTTAATGTGCGCTCTTGTTTGGGTTCCTCAGTGCAAGGACGGAGCTGCCTTTTCGCTGGATGTGACTGGGGCTTGTTTTGAATGTTTCCCGGTGGATGACCATTATGTTTTTCTTCTTTCTTCTAAACATCCAGTCTTTAAATATTTGCACAAGTTTTTCAGCTATTTTCCTTGTGATTGCTCAAGCGGAGCTGGGAAATCCGGGGCAGTGGTATCCAAGAGATGATGAGCAGTGGCTGGACTCTTCCCTGGAAGGTTTGCAGGGCTTTTTCTGGCGAGAAGCGGGACTGGCTGTCCCAGCAGCCGCCTGGTCCCTCTGCTGCCTTCCCTCTCCCGACCAGCACGTCCCAGGGCGGGATTAATCCCTCCCGGTTGCTCTTCTGTGCGTTGGAGTCTTTGGATTGTGTATTTTCTGGAGAAAACTCTCACTCCGTGTTTCCACAGATTTCAATGCCCCTTGGATTTTTTCGGGGGTGTTTGGCTGTTTCCAAACAACAGGAGGCTGAAGGCTTGGGGAAAAAAAATGCCATTTTGCTGTTCATCTGCTGCCGGGGATCGCGCTGGGTTGGGTTTGGGTGTTTCATCCCATTTGTGTTGGTGAAGCCTTTCAGAGGGCGATGCAGGAGGGAAGCGTTTTGCTAATTTGTTAATTGGGGAGGCGGGGTGTGGGCTGGCAGCCCCTCTCAGGGCAGCAGCCGCTGTTAACACGGGTCACACACCAGGCAGCATCTTTGGAAACTGATACCAAAAATCTTGTTTTTCTTACCCACAGAAGCTGAGGGCATTTTCTTCGGGGGGTGGTGAAGGCATTTGGTGCCGTTGGGGGTGTACAGGGCTGTGACCAGAACCTCTTCTGTCTCTGAGTCCAAATAACCTGCTTCCCTGGAGGAAAAGGTGGTGGTTAAACGACGGGGATTCTTCCCCTTTGCTGTTCCTTCTCAGGTGGTTTCACCTGGGCACAACCTCTCTCATTTGTTCAAGTTGGGCTTTGGTGAATGCTTTCAGCTTCCCCTGCGTTTGATCGCCCGCTTCGCTTTTGTCTTGTGTTGGGTTTTGTTTGGTTTGTTTTTTTTTTTAAAAAAAAAAAAAAAGACTTGAGTTTTGGGTTGAAAGAGCAGGGTCTGGCCTGTGGCTCCCACGTGGGCTTTGTGTGTGTGGCCCCGTCCCTGTCCCGAGATGCTGAGAGCGCTGGTTCCCGGGAGGAAAGTTCTCTGTCCTGTTGGGTTTTCTGTTCTGCTCCATCTGCTGGGACCTCGTTAACGCCTCTAAGAGAGGACAGAACTCCCAGATCCTTTCAGGCACAGATAAAGGCTGTGTTTTGCTGTTTTCAGCCTGATCTCCGGGAAGTCAGGGCATAACGATCAAAAGAACCTTTTCCATTCTGGTTCCTGGTTCTCCCTCTTCCTGGCTTGTTGTGAGTGAGGAGACTGTGACTGATGACAGTGCTTGGATTGCGGTGGCACAGCTGGCAGGCTGATGTGGAGGTCGGGCAGGGCTGTGGAACTGAAACGCTTCCCCATCAACAACGCCTGGGGATTTATTTCTGGTTTTTAGCAATAAAAGGCACAGTCTGCTGTTGGGCTCCTGCCGTGCCCTGTGGCGGGGGAGCTGTTTGCCAGGGGAGAAGGTGCTTCAGGCTGAGCCCGGGGACAGTGGGAATTCCTCGAAGCCACCTCCACCGTACACATCCTGGGGCCGCAAGGAGTTCATTTGCCTGGTACAATTTTGGTAGAGACTCTGTCCCGCTCCCATCCAGATACGTCCTGGGCTTGTCCCAGGGTGAGAGAGAATAACTTCCTGGAGCTGCTCATGTCTTAATTGTAAAACACACCTACCTGTGGGTAAATTGTGGTACTAAAGAGTAACTGAAGCTGTTTAATTTATCCTCGCTGTGCTCTTCTGTTTTAAATAAAGCATTTGTAACTAAGGAGGAGGGGACCCCGTGCTGCTCTCTTGCTTTTTACGCCAATACCTGTGGAGGTGAGGGAACCTGACGGCCAGGTGAGGTCTTCTACAGACCATCACCTACTGGTGCCAGCGGTGGCTGTGCCCAACGTGATGGCAGACGCTGGGGAAGTCACCTACGTTGTTATTTATATATTGGATAATGGGGGTGGCACCTGTAGCACATCTTGTGTGTCGGTAGGGGCCCCACTGCTGGTGTTCTTGGGGTGCCCCAAAGTAACAGGAGTAAGAGGGGCCGTGTAAAGTCGGGTAATGAGTTGTGAGCTGGGGTGAGTGTTCATGATCTTCAGGGCACCTCTGGCTTCCCCGGCACAGCAACCATGCGCAGGGGCTGGTGGCTGTGGTCAGTGGTGCCAGGGGCTCTAGATTGCCTGGGTTTGAGCCCAGTTTATTGCAGGTGACTCTGCAGAGAGAGTGGATGGTGACAGGGACGGTGCTGTGGCGTTCCTCTGAATCCACCCACGTCGGGAGCGGTACAAGGGAGCAAGGAAAGGGCTCAGGCTGCCCTGGGTATCATAGAATCATCACAGAATCATAGAATGGTTTGGGTTGGAAGGGACCTTAGAGATCATCTAGCTCCAACCCCCCTGCC
>JAOXNO010000041.1:68052279-68067703 GCA_028565335.1 Limnodromus scolopaceus | reverse complement strand
TCTATTTTTGTCAGTTAGGTTGACGGTTGGACAAGATGATCTTTAAGGTCCCTTCCAACCTGGAAGATTCTGTGATTTGTGTGTAAAACACCCGTTTGGTGGCTGATGGCAGCGCCAGCTCCCCCGGCACTTCTCAATCCCGGCACAAAACCCGACACCAAACCGCTCCAGAAGGGAAAATGGAGCAGGATTTCTGCTGGCGTAGCGCTGCCCGGAGAGCAGCGTGTGGGGAGACACAGAGCAGCCTCTCAAGGAGGCGTCAGGAAGAACGTTCACTAAAGGAATATCAATTGTGCCTCCTGGAGGTTAAGGCAATGTTGGCAATAAGCGTATTTAATTTAAACACAGCGTTTCACAGCGCTGTGACACAAGCAACTTAAACCTTCCAGGGGAATTCGTGCCCCTGCAGCAGCCACAGGGATGGCGCGACTGGAGAAAGAGCTTCCAAAAAGGGGCTTTGTGTATAAAGGAAACAAACCAAAACCCCCCCAACTCCCCCGAAGCTCAGCGCCTGGGCCGTGGAAAGGAACGAGCTTCTCCTCCTTTCTCCCCCTCGGCTCCCCGAGTGGTTACAAACCTCTCACAGCCAAGGCTGTCAGAAAAACCCCTTTCCAGGCCAGGAGCAGAGGGGGCTTGGGCTGGGTTTCAGCCGCTCGCAGCCCTCAGCAGACTGTGACAAGGAGAAAATAAGAGGTTGAAGCTGATGGAGTCCCACAGCGTTAAGTACAAAGCGGTACGCGCAGCGGAGGACGATGGCACAGGCAGGACAAAGCTCCCTCTCCACACTGGAGAGAAGCAACAGAGCAGAAAACAGGAGATTTTTGACTTCTGGTGTAGCCAAAGGCAATAAAACAAACCATCCCATCCTCCCTGCAGTGTCCTTTGTACCCGCACGATACCAAGCCATAGGGACACGTTCACAAAGCGGGGTTTAAAAACCAGCCTCCCCCTCAAAGCGCAGACTGCGTGCTTTCCAGCCGTCCTATAGAACCCCAATTTTGGTAAAGCCTGGGAGAAATGCCCAAAGCGTGATTCTGCAGCGTTTGCTCCCCCGAGCGGGGTAACTGCCCCCCGGTGCGCCCGGGACAGCGCAGAGGCAGCGCCGCCCTCAGCATCCCGGTCCTCGGGAACCCTCCAGCCCCTTAGAAGTTCATATCCAGAGCGTTTAAACCCCATCTGCAACCCGGGGTGAGACTTTAAGGCTGTGTTCCACGCTGGGGGCAGCTGACGATGCGTGACAGGCGGCTGCATTAAGGAAAGCACCGCCGAGGGGCCGGAGCTCGGGCACAACCTTTCCTTTAATTCCTGCCTCTCCGCAATTAAAGCTGAAAGTCTTCGCCAGGCTTCCCCACAGCAGACCCAGCCCCGCCAGGCTCCAGCCAACACCATTAATTAACAGCAAGTTTTAGGCAAAACCAGCATCTTCTCGTTGCTCGCCTGGGACACCGGCAACGGAGGGCAACTCTCACACGCAGGGCAAGTGTGAGCCACAAGTCAGCGCCAGACCTCTGCCACTGAAGAGACTGAGCAGCTCAGTTCAACCCCAATTTAATCCCCAAATTAACATTTTAATGTGAGTTAACAGCCTTCCACACACATCTGCCGAGGAGAAAGAGTAGACACTGGCTATAAACGCTGTAAAGGAGAGCGCAGACAACTTGCCATCTCCTGAGATTCAGTAGTCAACACAGCACAAGGGTTTATTTCCTGCAGCCCTGTCCCACTCACCCACCAGAGACGGCTGGAGCCAACTCCCTATTCTTCATTGTTTGTCCCAGAAATACTGTGCCAAAGAGACAGGAAAATATTTTTGGCTGCCAACCACCACTGTGATATTATTCTCTTTAATCAAGTTTAGCGTAGTTCACAATAGCACAGCTTATAGAAAAGTACTGCGTAATATAAAAGAACCTTGTTAACCTCAAGAACCCTTAAAAGACATCTAGAGGACACTTGGAGCACGGTTGCACGGCACATCTCAAATCAAGGAGGAGATGATGCATTTTGTTAGAATCAGGAGAAAAAAGAAACCCAGACTGAGATCCATGGAAGATGTATGCATCTTCTTCCTACCTGCAGATAAAGAAAATGCCTCGGTCCGAATTAACACCTGGCTGAATCCCAGAGACCTGTGATGTCCTCAGGATTTTCATGGTCCTTTTTATTAAAAGCAGATTTCCACAGAGAAATAATGAAATACAAAAAAATGTAATTGAAGTGTGAATGAACAGTTCCCAAAAACTAGCGTGTCGCAGAATCCAAACCAGAATTAACATAAGACTTTGGATTGTGATCATCATCAATCACAGCAATAGCCTCAAATTCGTACTGTGGAATGCCATTCTGCTGTGTTTTATAATTAAAGCAATCCATTAGGTATTTAAGTCACCACTTTTCTTATTTGACAAACCCATCAATGCTACTTCCAGTTTCCCCGAGCTATGAACTATGGCCACATCCTCTTAGATTTCCACGCTATGTCCACCGGTGGAGTCCAGCTGGAGACGCAGCCGTGAGGAGAAGACAAAGGCCCTGGTCCTGGGAAACCTTCTCAAGAACCCTGAAGGCCACGAGGGCAGAGCTCTCCCACGCAACACCTCGAGAGGGGGCTCAACGTGTGTTCGCCTGATGGATTTCTGTGCTGAAATACAGCGTCCGAGCAGCAGCTGCGCTGGGGAAGCGTCCCTAAGGTGCCACAAAGAGGAGTCCTTTAGGGACCCTGAGATTACGGGGGAGACGAAAGGCAGCCGTCAGTCTTTAGCATCACCCACTCCGTCAGCGTTAATGGCAAACATGGCTTCGGCCTCAGGAAGGCAAGGGGAGTCGTAGATTTTACAGATTCGGGTTTCGCCTCGGCCTTTTCGCAGATACAGTCTGAGGGGAGAGGGGAAGAAAACAGGTAAGGACGAACAACCTGATTCCAGTGAATCATTATCATTGTCATTAAAACGTTACATTAGTGCATGAACACAGCACACTGCGGAGCTCTAACGACTGCTGAGAACGTTGTGTTGATTTTTCTGCAGCTTAATGAGTGCTCAGAGCAGCACTCACTTGTGGAGAAGCTGGGCTCGCCGCTGACAGACTATGTAGGAACCCAGAATTTCAAGGTACTGAGCCAGTTTCAAAAACTCTTCCAAACCCAGGCTAAGGGCGGGTCACAGTCTGTTCCCTCACCTGGTGGTGGACGCGTGCGCTATGATGTTTCCTCCGATGGGTTTTTTGGGATCGGCAGCGAACATGGCTGCTCCGTCCACCTGTGCCACCACTTGGTTGGTGATCACAACTGCCACTCCGAACTGCGGGCAGACAAACAATTCAGAGTGCATTTATTGTCCATAAGCTAAACAAAGCCCGGGGGGGAAATGAAGAAAGAAAAGAAAAAAAAGGAGAGAGCGCCATGCATGCACAGAAAGCCATTTGTGGAAAATTGCCAAGGAAAGACTTTACAAGAGGAAGAAACCCCATCACCGGAGAATACAGCAAAGTTCTGCGTTTACCTCGTCCGCAAGCCGAAGCAGCATCCGCAGGAACCTGGCCAGGTGCATCTGCCTGGCCGAGAGCTCGCCTCTGCCCGAGTAATCCGTGCGATAGAGGGCCGTGGCACTGTCCACGATCAGCAGCGCGTACCTGCAGAGGAGGAGCACAAGGTTCCCAGGAACGTTTCCAGCAGGAATAACGCCTCCCCTGGCGCGTGGCAGCGCCCGGCGAGCAGAAAAGCCGCACACAGGCGTGGGTGTGAGCACCTCCCACCCGCCAGTCAGCAGAACTGTTGTTTTTCACAACACTGACTTGATCTGTAAGGTTCAGGTTACTGACTGTGCAGTAAAACCCAGAGAAAGTTGCTGCATGATTAAAAACTTAGGTGAATCATACTCTTATAAACTAGCCCAAACTTTAACGATTTCTGCAGACAGGTTCCTAAACACCTCGTGCCACCACCTCCTTCCCCCACCAGGGGCCCGTAAATCCTAGTTTCCAGCTAAAGCTGTCCGCACAGGTTTCCTCGGTACGTGGCACGCTCTACGTCAACACTCCTCAGTTCCGACAGCAACTATAAACTGAGCATTAGAATTGTTTCTCGGGCTGGCACGGGCTCTTTGCAAAGTCCCTTCAGCTGTCGTGGCTCAGGTCAGTTGCTGCCATCCCACGTTCCAGCAGCACGAGGCGTGAACTGACAGCCCACCGCGCATCCACCAGCTGGGGACTGGGACAGGCCAGAGCATAATCCGGTTTGAGAACAGCAAAACCTGGTCTAATGGAGCCAAGCACTGAAGGAAGCAAGTATATTTCAAAAAAAGTTGACTTTGGAGGTAAACATTAATTTGACATCCCACAATTTTGTATTCTATACTCTACTTGCATTCGTCCATCATCTTTATAATATGGCTCTGTATCGGCACAAAAGCCACCCCACCTCATCAGCCTAATTACCGGGATTCAGCCATCATGGCAGAGGCCTGATACAGCAGCTGGGTCTGATGGTCCGTGTTAAAGCCCCGAGCGTACGCCACGTTATCCAGGACATCACTGCCAGACAAGCCGTACCTGGAGAAATCAGCGAGGAAAAAATACACCTTAGAGACAACTTCCTCAATCGGCAGCATCTGGCAGGTTTTAAAGGCTGGAATAGAAACTCACAGTCCTGGGAGAGTCGTAGAGATAAGAACCGGCAGCAAAAAATACAACACAACTTGGTGATGAAAAGAGAACAGAATGATTGGAAATAATTTTTCAAATCATATTTTCCTGCCTAGAAACAATGTGACACCAGACATTTTCCTCAAAAGCTCCCATTCTGGAACAGAATATTCCAAAAGCAGTATATCACTAATAAAACCAGTGATAAACAGCCTTCCCCCACCTGCAATACTTTTGTCAGTGTTCTACTACCAAAATAATAATAAAAAAAGATATTCACATCCAACATCTTACATTTAAATTATTTGTATGGTGCTTTGAGAAATCCCTTGGAATTTGGAGAACCATTTGGTTGCCCTTCTTGGATCTGAACCTTAGTGATATTTTTTTCTGATGAGGGGGAACGTACATAAATTGTTCTCATTTCTCACTTCACACTGAGGATATTTCCCAGCCCCTGGGGCTGGAAGGGATCTCTGCGGATCACCCAGTCCGACCCCATGGCTGCAGGATGCTCAGGACTGTGTCCAGGTGGGTCTGAACATCCTCAAGGACAAAGCCTCCACCCCCTCTCCAGGCAACCTGTGCTAATGGTTGGCCACACTAAAACCCTTTCTGGCTACCTTTTGCGTACCTGTCCCACTTTCAGCTGGGATATAGATCATTTTCTTCCCAGCAGTCACTGTGTTTTGGATTTAGTATGAGAATAGCGCTGATAACATGTATTATTTTAGTTGTTGCTAAGTGATGTTTACATTAGTCAAGGACTTTTCCAGCTTCCCAGGGAAGCCGAGAGGAAGCACAGATGGGACATGCCAGCCAGGGGAATACTGCAACCCACAGCCGTCACACCCAGTAAATAAAGGGATAAACCAGTATACAAAGGGATGGAACTGACTGGAAGATGTAGTCTCTACATACAGCCACGCACAGGTACCCTCTTACAGGCCTATTATCACTGCAAACGTCATTTCACTTCTCGTGGGTGCCCAAGAGGTTTTTGCTGCCAAATACCCCCCGGTGACAGGGAATGTGGGAGCACTTCCCCACTCACAGCAGGAAAAGCCAGCAGAGTCATAGCAAATTGTCCTCAAAGAGAGTGAAGGGGATTTAGCTGGAACTGTCCCCAGTGGATTAAGGAGCACACATTCCCTTCCAGTAGCAAAAACCAAGGGAAATTACTCCCTGCAGAGGGACAATTGCTCAATAGCTGTGGGCAGAGAGCAGCAGCAGGGAGAGAGAAGAGAAGTAGTAACACCAGATGTTTCCAAAGTGAACATCTGTCAAATTAACCCCTAGGACCTGTGTAAAATGTCATCCAAAGATTTTTTTTTTTTTTGGTCTTTCAGTAACAAACCATCCAAATCCAGTACTGATACCAATCTTCACCTTACTTGAAGTAACTTGACCGCTCTTCCCCCGTTTAGGACGGTATGTCAACGAGATCTCCTGCCTCTCTGAAGGAAAGGAAGCAGCCCTGGTGGGCTAGCACGTCCTACTGATTTGGTATTATACCTTACTTGATTTTTTTCTACCGACAATCATGGAAAGGCCCATAAACACTGGCCCTACCTCATAAATATGAGGTGCTACTAAAAAGCAGCAGTCCTACCCTTTAATTCTCTCCGCTTCCAGCTGCTTGTTCTCATTCCCCCCTTCACACCAGCAATTGATGCTGTGCTGCAGCGAACCCCACGAGCCACCACTCTGCTTCAGCCTACGCCTACAGCCACTAGTGTGAACAGCCCGGGACAAAAGGAACAGCAGGACCGCCTGCAGCGGCACAGAATCGACCCAAATTAAACAGAATTAAACCTTAGGTTCCTGCCCCGTGCAGCCCGTTAGCTGTGCAGCATGGCATTACAAAGCAGACACACTGTGCAGCACAGGGAAGGCAGCTTTGCCCACCAGGTCTCATGGGGTCTTGGCAAAAAAAGAGCTTCATGAAAACAATATATGCTGAGGAACAACAAAGGGTAAAACCAAAGAAACTTTAGAGAAAACCTCTATAATGACAGGCCAGGCCTTGAAGCGTACTTGAAGGAAAACAGTCACTAGGCAATTAAATCTTGCTTCTGCAAACACACAGTAAAAAAAAAGGAGAACAGTTGCCTTTTAAGCTAGGAAATTTGTAGAAAACTTTTTAAAACGCTTTAAAAAAACCCCACATATGCAGCCTGAAAACATATGAACCTAAATCACATCAGCAAAAGTGTAGGAGAAAACGGGTCAATTGATTTTATCTTTGCAGAACATCTGAGCCTCGGCATCCAAACCAGCCCAGCACCAGACGTGCAGCTTGCTGACATGACAGCTCTCATCTCAGCAGCAGTAAAGATAAGGAAAACAAATACTTCAGCTAAGTTCCCTGAAGTTGCCTATAAACCTTGATATTTAATTGAAACAATAATCACGGAAAATTAAGCCCCACAGAAGCAGTTTCGAGAAAGCCTAAAGTATCACAAGAGCAGAGTAACTCCTTTTTCTAACATACAGAACCAGGCTTTTAAATCTAACCTGAATCTCTGTATGGACAGCGGAATTTCTGTTTGGGTAATTAAGTTTTACTTTCCAATTGGTGTTAAAAAAACCACATCAGAAGTGGACACATTCCAGGGTTAGCTACTGTCATAGCTAAGTAAAACTAGAAACTCTGGGTATAAAATACAGCTAATGAAGCAGTCTGACATGCAGGTATGCAGGCAGGCAACTAGAATACAGAAAGGCTTTTGTTTGGTTGGAGTTTTTAGGGACAGTTCCATGATTTAAGGAGACAGGCTGTTACACACTGATCCTTATTAAGTAACTAAGTTGTTCCGTGAGTTTTCCTTTCTTCAGCTAACGCCCGTTCACTGCCAGCCCCAAGTACAGACCTTTCAGCCACAGCAAGAAGACGTTCTGGGCGGAAGGTCCCCTCTGTGTCAATGTACATCGCTTTTCCCTCTCCACCGCCTCGGTCAATGGGGAGCTAAAGGAAAAGCAAAGGAATGAACAAGAAATAAAGTATAAAATAATTCACTTACTGCCTTATGCTCTCAGCTGACACCATACAATAAAAAACATACCAAGCTACTGTGATTAAAGTCACATTTATCTGGGAAAAGTGGGAAGACAGACTCCTTTTTTCAATCTGTAATACCTACACAAAAGGACAGGTGCTTAACTGGGAACTGGTAAATTTAAACTAAGATTAGAAAAAAAGGTTCCTCCAAACCGATCTACTGTTTGATAGCAAGAACAGCTGAAGGCTTTTGCAAGAGTAACACGAAGTAAGCTCAGGATACGTTCGGAAAAAAAGCACCCAGTCAAGGAAACTCAGTGGACCAACCCAGTTTCTTCTCCCTTTTCAAGACTCTTGGTGACAAGAAAGTTTCTTTTTAGCCCAGAGAGCCTGAAGAGAGATCAAATGCTTCTCAGCATTTAAGACTAGAACTATGCTGCAGGGCTAATGTCTTAAATGTTGTCAGAATAGTGAGGAGGAGAAAAAAAAAAGCTACAGAACATGTCAAACACAGGCAAAAACCATCACAAACGTAACTGCTGCTAAAGCAATCCTGGTAGGCAGGGTAAGCACCAAACAGCAGATCCTGCAAGTACAGCCAAGGGTGCTGCAGATGCTCCCCTTCTCTGCAGCTGTTCATGTCCACAGGCTGAGAAAGGTGCACAAAGTAGCAAATATCCAAACCCTGTGCTGTCTGAATAGTGATTTTAATCAGGTGGGAATACTCACTTGACAGGTCACTGCCAGGGTATGACACAACTGTGTTTTTCCGGTACGGAACTCCCCAAACAGCTCTGTTATAGACCCCGTTTCTATTCCTCCTGAAGGGAAAATAATAATAATAATAATGACAATAAAATAATTTTTAAAAGATCACATACTTCAAAGACCACATATAAGTATTAGAGGCTCAGCTAAACACTTAATTTGGTTAAAAGTTTCACAACTCTAATTGGAAAAGCTGGTTTTCATAGAGGGCTGTTCATGTCGCAGATAAACAGTTTAGGTAAGTGCATTTTTGAAGATGCTGAAAAGCTGCAACGACTTGTTTTTGATCACAAATAGGAATGGGGAGAAGGTGATACCTGGCTTTGTTTTCTTGAAATAGGTCATAAACTAGAAATCCCCCAAATGAACAGGTCTGAGGACTGCATTATGACCAAAGGGTTTTAAAACTATTTCTTCAGCTTTTAAAAGAAAATCAATTGTGATACAAGACAGAACTTTTTAGTTCAACCACAACTTGGTGTGTCTTAGGTGGTTTTGTGCAGTGATTGTGTTCATAATAATAAAAAAAAAAAAGCAGATAACTAAGGCTAACCAATAAATAGAAATAAAATTATTACCTTGCAGAAGCTTATCGAGTTCTTTGGAGCCAGTGGTGATTTGGATGATCTCTGACCTTCGCTGGTGGAACTCCGTTGCGGTGGTGAAACCCATGGGAACCAGTTTAGCTGCTTCGGCCTGAAGAAAACCAAACTAAGCAGGGCCAGGAGCGTTCACCCCGTTCAGTTACCCCCTCTGCTAATTAATACTGTAATTTTGTATGTTGCGAAATGGAGAAGCACCTATTTCATGTGATGCATACATTTTATAGACCATCTATTAGCTGGTACCTCTGAACAGAACTGAAATTCTGCTCAAAGAAAAAGCTGAAACCACCCTTTTGTGTATTTTATGGAAATCTTCCCCCTCCTCGTCTCCCACCCTTTTAGTTCAGTTCTGTCCCCTTGAAACTTGAAATACTCCAGATGGGCACACAGCCTGTTAGGAACGCTGTCCTAACAGTGAATAAATGTGCAAAGTAGGAAAAGTATTGGAGTTAAACATTGTGCTAGGTCAGATTTTGATAAATGAGCAGCAGTTTGGCAGGAACTCCCCATTCTGAACCAGAAGATGCTGTGAGGTTACTACTCAGGCTGCATTCTCAGCCCCCAAAAGTAGACCCCAGGTGTGACGGTGAATTTCTGTCTGAGGTACACGATTAACACACTTAAAAACATAACAAGAAGAGCTGCACTGGGTCAGCCCCACTGTTCCTAACACAGAATCCTCTGCCTTGACAGCTGCCAAAAGCGAAGGCTTTGGGAACGAGGGACTGACCCTGCAGGTTCAGAGAACAAGGCTCCTGATCTGAACACCACCCCAGAAACATTGCACTCAGCCCCTTTTTAAGCCAATTTAGGCAACAAATGGCCACAGTGTCTTGGGACAAGGAGTTCCACAACTTAATGGCATATTCTCCACAGCTTCCAAGATTTTTATAGACCTTTCTAACAGACCCTCCCTCCTCACTTCTTGTACCTGCTCCTAGTGGGTTTTGTCTCTTCTCACCAAGAGTCATGTCATAGCTCTAATCATCTTTACTGCCCTTCTCAGCATGTCCTTAACGGAGCCTTCCAAAATCACCAGAACACTTTAAGCCAGTAGAAATAAAACTTCTGGAATATCTTGGGTTAAAGCTTTTCCATAAGCCCCTTACCAAGATTTTGTCAGCTTTGGCTTCACTGATGCCTTTAATATTTAGTAGCTCCTTCTTCGGTGCATAAGCAACAGCCTCAACGGTGTGAAATCCAGCTTCTTCCAATTTCTTCACGTCATTTGCGTTTATACCACATTGCTGAGAGGCAGGGGAGAGAAAAAAAGGACACACTAAGACACAAATACCTTAATCTAACTTCTGCTGAGTACCTTCAATTGCCTACACCAGATGGGGATCAAACTCTCTGATTACAAGTCAAGATGGAGTGTTACCTCCCTACTCACTTATATGCTAAATCCCATGAAAAATAGTATCCTTTTACCAGTGTAATGTTTGCGTAAGCTATTAACTCTGTAGATGGCAGAGAACAGGCAGATGGCATCATTCCCTGCTGGGTTTAATAGATGCTGGAGGTGACCAACACATGTTAGGGAAGTCGATGTAACACAAAACATAGCTGTTAGCACATTGCTTTTTTGTTTTGGGTTTTTTTTGACAGAAGACAAGTAAGAATTTAGCAATGAGGTTTTCAGATACAACTTGTGTTTAAGGAAAAAGACTAGCAGATTTCTTGAGAACTCTCCCTAGAGCTCAGTCTGTACCCACCTCTAAGCGAGCTATGAGCTGTGGCCCAAAGCTCTCCTCCTCTGCTGAGGTGTCTGCGTTGGCTTCCAGCATCGCCATCGTGCCAGGCGCTCGGCACAGCCCCACTGGAAGAAAAACCAAGAAACTCTCGAGATGCAACAGACACCATTCAAACAAGATATATGTGAAAGTGTTTCAAAGCGCAGCAACAGATCATTCCAAGTGCTACGTGAGAGCTCCCTCCCCTCCTTTATCTCTGAGCTTGTGGTATGAGTGCTGTAAGAAATAGCTGTGAGGGTGGTGAGAGCCTGGCCCAGGTTGCCCCGAGAAGCTGTGGCTGCCCCATCCCTGGAGGGGTTCAAGGCCAAGATGGCTTGGAGCAACCTGGTGTGGTGGGAGGTGTCCCTGCCCAGGGCACGGGGTGGCACTGGGGGGGGACTTTGAGATTCCTTCCAGCCCAAACCGTTCTGTGATTCTATGATTTCTTGTGTGCTTTCCTACATAGTATTAAACATTAATAATGCTTTGGCAGGGCGGTTGGACTAGATGATCTCCGGAGGCCCCTTCCAACCCCATGTGATTCTGTGATTAAAAACAAAACAAACCAAACAACTGTTGTGCCAGCTGGTGAGTGATAATAAGAGAGACTTAACAGAGAGCTCCACTGTATTTTGGTGTATAATATAACAAAACTAACTTGCCATGAGCAGTATCTCATTTTAGCAAGGTTACTCGGTCCCATTAGAAGATGTTTTACATGAGACTCGCATCGATGCTCCGGCCTGGCTGTGCCTACGAGACTGCCCTCAGGACAACCTCAACACCAGCACCTTGTGGGGCTGGGAAGGGGCTTTGGGTGCTCCCTGGGGACCCTGCTGACACCGCCAGGCGCCTGTGCCACCCTCCCCAGCACCACGGGGGGACGGGCAGCTGAAGGGGACAAAGAAACGTATATATGGGTATAGCGCTCCTCAGGCGGCTTCACCCAGGGGCCTGGCGGTGAAATCACCAACCCCTCCGCTGCCCAACCGGAGCAGACGAGCCACAAGCGGCGACAGTGGCGATACGGGACACCTCTGGCATCTCCCCCCCCCCCGACCCCGCAGGCCGCAGCCCCCGCACCGCCTGGCAAAGGCCGCCTCACCGCCTCCTCCACGCACCGCACCTCACCGTTCCCTTATTTATCCCACGCCGCCTGCCTTCCCCTTCCCTAAATCCATTATTTTTCAACTTTCCCCCCCACAAACCCGCCCGGGCCCCTCCGGCCGCTGTGGGCGCCCCCCCCCCCCCGCCTCAGGCCGCTGCGGCCTTCCCCGGGTCCAGCCTCCCCGCCGTTGAACACCCGCCCGCTCTCCGGACCGGAGAAGGGGGTTGAGGGAACCCCAGGGGAGTCCCGGGGAGGGCGGCGGCCGGGCCCGGCTTCACTCACCCCGCAGCGGGGACCGGGCCCTCCTGTTACCGTTGGCGGGTTCGGAAGAGCCCGCCACCGGCCTCACGTGACGACGGTGGGCGGGGCTTGACGCGCCTTAAAGGGACCGCCAGAAAAATGGCTTTTTTGAAAATTCTAACCTAAATTTAAGGCTGGGAGCGCGAAAGCGGAGCGTTACTGATAAACACCCCGTAATTTGCGCGCGTCGTTACCGAACCGAGGTGAAGAATTTGAACGCGCAATTTAAGGAGAGAAAAGAGCGATGAGGGATTTTTGGGTTTCTGGAACGCAGAAAGAGATGGGGCCATTTATTGAAAGTGAATGGAAAGGAATAAAGATATTTATTTCCACCACCCCCCCAATAAACATGCTACAGCTTGGATGTGGTCGATACGCTCCTGGAATTCACGGATGATCTCCAAATTGACCAGAACTTAAATGTAATAAATGTAATAAACGTAATTAAATGTAATAAAACAATGTGCTCTATTACCGATAGTCATTAATTAATCATTAAAGCAAGCCGTGGTCACAGCAACATCCCAGCTGTGTTAGTATGCAAACAGCTGGTATTATATGACCAGATGTGAAATAAGAAGCATCATCTATAGACTTTTTTTTTTTCCTAAAGAAGTAAATTAATTCTTTAATTAATTTCTTCTCCCTTACCTTTTCCCCCATCCTTAAGAGTGATAATGCCCTCGCTCCAGCTCTGACGGGAGCTTTCTCCATCAACCCCAGGGGATTGTCAAGGGAAATGAGAATTCTCTGATATTGTATCTTTCTGATTGAGCAATGGCTTGTGAAAAGTTTTAGGAATGGCATTCGCATCCAAATTTGGCTTGCAAATAATATAATTTCTCTAATTATGTTGCCTCTATGAAGATTTCAACAGTTATCCATTGAGTGTATATACATATATATATATATATACTCACACACATGGATGTGACAGATGTTACCACCTTTAGTTCTAATGCCCTGATGGTCTTATTTAAACTACTTTCAAGTGCAAATATAAATTAAAACAAATAAAACTGGAATTCCTCAATTTCTGCCAAATCCTCTTTTTCCACTGCAAACGCGGGGCTTTGCTTTGCACCATCTGCTGCTTTGATTCAATGGCCAATAATAAATGCTTCCAAAAGCTCCCCTCGGGCTAGGGAATTTAAGACTCCGACAGCGATCCCACCCTTCAGCTGTAAATATTGTGAAAGAAACCCAAACCGGGCAAAGGGAGAAGCCGGAGCGGGATAAGGCTCCTCGAGTTCTGCTGCGGGACCCTCTGCTGCCTGGGGCTGCTGGGACTGCGGCTCAGCACCTTGGAAAGGAATTCCAGGTTTAATACCCCAGTCAGTTGCAGCTCAGGCACTATTTTCCTACTAAAATAATAATAATAAAAAATAAAGCCAGGCCACGAAAGCTAACACTGGGAAACGTAAGAAAAAAACCAAAACCAAACCCAACACAACCAAGTTCATCGTATGGAACGTCCTCCCAAAGTGCCCACAAAATTATTCAATGGGATCAAGCACATTTTCAGTCACAAGTTTAAACAGAGCAGCCAAAAACCACAACTTGAAGAAAGAAGAGATTATAATTATAATTCAAAAGTTTAATGAACTTCTACCTTCAAACTGAAGGAAAATGTGTAAAAAGACACAAACATGTATAAACACAAACACACAAAAACGCCTTGAAATTCAACATATTTTACAGAGATCCAGAGATCTGCCTCCGGACGGGAGAGCTGAGACGGTCCCGGGGGCACCTCCCCGCAACCAGGCTACATCAGCTCCCACCAATATACAAAATATGTACAAAAATTGGGCTGCTCCCACATTATTAGACACCCCCTGAGTTTAATTAGCTCCGTCTCCTCCCGGCCATCCTTGGGCATCACCGCCTCCATGGACCAGTGCCACCAGATGGGCTGTACTGGTCAGAGACAGCGGGTACCAGAGCAAAGTCCCAGTGGGAGGAGACCCCACCGAAGGAGTCTCCTGCTCCACAAAGTCCATGGTGGAGGTGGGTTTAGTCTTCATGAGAAAAGCATTTCTGACTTTGGCCACCTGGCTGATTGCCAGGGGTTATTTGCTTAATGGGAAGCAGGACTGGGGTTTCTGGGGTTTTGGGAGAGGTTCCAGGGAACCGGTCAAAAAATCAAACGTGATGCGATCTGGTAAAACGCTACGAAGTAGTGAAATAACAACAGGGAAAAGTCAATTCCAGCGGCGTTGATTTAGAAAAATACTCATCATGGTTTTATGCAAAGAGCTCTGTAAATCAACCCAGAAGAACAGGAAGGTGTTACGGCAGGGGAATATCCACACTAGGACAAGACTATACACACACAAGGAGGCAAAGCCCTAACTGAAAGAAGATAAAAGGCGGATTGGATAAATCCAAACCATAAAAAACTCTTCCTTCTCCTTTTTAGAGACCTCCGCTTTTATAAACGCCTGTGGCCTACACCAAGCACCCGAAGGGCGTAGGCCGCAAGCCTTTATAAAAATGGAGGTCTCTAAAATCATTAGAGATTACCAGCGCTCCTCTGCTGGTGAGAGACACCTTGAGTTCTCAACGAGACTAAAATCAAGGAGCATCCAGTCCCGTTCCTTCAGTCCCTGCCCGTGAGGTCTGGTGACTCATCTGGGATCCCGCAGCAGGTTTTGATGGATGGAGCTGACAATTCTCCGCAGGTAACGGTAACCGATGGGGACCTGGGAGAGAACAGCGGAGATTTCCTCCTCCCTGGGAACGATAAAATTATCACCCGTGTTTGAGAGGACACAGAACATTTAGTTCCCCGTCCCTGGCTTTGAAAAGCAAAGTCGTGCGGAGGGGGTTCTGTCCAACTCACCCCAGGTTCCCAATGTGCTTTCGGGCGGTGAAGGGCAGGGGAGCAGAGGGGTAGCTGGGAGACAGATCCAGGGTCAGTTCAAACTTGGCAAAGGCCACGGAAGAGGAGAACAAAAGCTTCACTCTGTATGAGAAATAAACACAAGCATCAATACAAAATATTCAAACGTACTGCTACCGCCTTGGAATTAGCTTCCAGAACTGAAAACAAATAGTGGAATTGATGCGACAAGCTCAATTCCAGTAGGTGGAGGGAGGTCATTCTCCCCCTCTGCTCTGCACTGGTGAGGCCACAACTGGAATCCTGCATCCAGTGCTGGGCTCCCCAGTTCAAGAGGGACAGGGAACTGCTGGAGAGAGTCCAGCGAAGGGCAACGAAGATGATGGAGGGATTGGAGCATCTCCCTGATGAGGAAAGGCTGAG
>JAOXNO010000041.1:68006142-68020632 GCA_028565335.1 Limnodromus scolopaceus | reverse complement strand
CAGGTTGGAGGGGGCTTGGAGCAACCTGGTCTGGTGGGAGGTGTCCCTGCCTTTAGAGGTCCCTTCCCACCCAAACCACGCCCGGCCCCCGCAGCCCCCAGCCCCGGGGGATGCCCACCTTCAGCACGATGTCCAGGTCCCGCACCGGCTCCTCGTTGAGGCGGAGGCGGCCGGCGCGGGCGGCGGCGCGGTAGTAGGCGAGGGGCTGGGCGCGGAACTCGGTGCTGAAGACATGGAGGAGGCTGCGGCCCACCCAGCGCCCCTTGCAGTAGGTGCGGAAGTCGAAGTAGTAGGGGCGCACCTTGCGCAGCCCCCCCTCGAAGTAGTAGGAGGTCTCGGCGAAGTGCGCGGGGCCGAAGCTCACCCCCGTGCTCAGCTTCCGCGGGGGCGGCACGTACCGCTCCCCGCCCGCCAGGCGCCTCTTCTTGGGGGCCGGCGCCGCTTCCCCCTCGCCCCCGGGGCCCGCTTGCCCCTGGCCCGGCTCGGCCATGCCGCCTGCGAGGCGTGGAAGGAGCGGGCGCGACACCCGCGCCCAGTTCCGCGCCACGCGGGCCCCCGTCCCGCACAGCCCCGCGCGGAACACGGCGCGCCGGCGCGCCGCAGGGCGTGACGTAAGGGGCGGGGCGGCCAATCGCCGCGAGGCCACGCCCCTTTCCCCGCTCTCGCGCGGCCCCCCGTCTCTCCCCGTCCCCAGAGCCGGGCCCGGCGCGGGAAAGGAGCGCGTGCAGACCCTCCTTTGAGGGGAAAAAACAAAAAAAAATTTTAAAAAATCAGATTTTGTAACCATGCCTTTAATATTTAGCCCAGATATGACGTCACTGAGAAATTTCTGTCGGGCTCAAAGTGGATGAGCAGTTCCTAAGGACACACAGCTCTCGCTGTTGGAAGCTTAATGCTGTTCTCTTGGGGGGAAAAAAAAAAATAGAAAAAACCCGAGAAAAGCCCACGGAACCATAGAGCCGCGGGGGGAAGTCCGGGGAAACGGCGATTCAACGGGAAAATAACGGGGACAGGATGTGAGCTGCTGCAGAGGGCACTGGGCACCCATCGGGATCGCCTTTATTTCCCGGGAAAAGCGGCTGTTCCACCATTCCCGCAGTTCCAGAAGAGCCCACCCACCCTGCAGAGCCCTCCCTTGAGACCAGGATCTTTCTGAACCCCAAAATTCTGGGTGTTGCTGCCAGCGATTCAATTAGTTGATGCACGAGAGAACGCTGTCGTAATTAAACTTAGACAAACGAGGGTAGGTTTGCTGCTCTCAAACAGGAATTGCGTCTCGTTTTCTTGAAGCGTTAGGCAGAGTAGTCAATATTAAAGAGTACTTTTAGTGAAGGTTTAAGTATTCTCGCCTGCGTTGGGGATTCCCTGTGGATAGGTGTTACCTACAGCTTATCAGGGAGAACAGTCGGAGGCATTGGCATCCATGGACTGTCTGGGAGCAACATGGCTCCGAGAGCCTCCCCCAGCTCCTGCTGCCAGAGAAACAGCCCTTTCTCCATCCCTCCCTCCCTCCCTCAGGATCTCTGCAAAAGCAGGACTTGCTCTCGCAAGAGCCTCCGCTGAGAAACCTTCTGCTCAAAAAGCAAACCCATCCAGACCCTCCACAGCCACCAGGAGCTTCCTGAGGTCCCTCTAGAGATATCCGTCCCGCTGTCAGAATTCATCCCTGAGGCAAAGAAAAACCAACAGTTACCATTCACGGCTTCGGTTCAGTGACAGAATCACCACGGCTACCGTGCTTATGAAAGAGCTCCAAAAGAAGGAAAAAAGCAAAAAGAAAAAGCTTGAGTCCTCAGTCTGCAAGCCCCATCTAATAGAAAATGCCTCCTGCTCCCCTGCTGTGCCTTTCCACAGCCAAACTCCTTCTCCTCTCTCTCACCACCAGCATCTGCTGGGGATCCAGGACTCTGTTGGTAAAAGCAGGGTCAGGGAGAGCGAGCCCAGAGACAGCTGCGAGGGAGAAACGTTCCTCCGGGGAGAGCACGTTTTTTACCGAGGCCACTGCTTCTCCTTATCTGTCAGGGGAACGTAGATGACGCCCATCAGCTGCGTCTCCACGATCTGCCCGTCGCTGGTTTTGTCGTACTGCATCAGCACCTGGTTCGCGCCTTCGGGGCCAACGGGCAGTATCAACCGACCTCCCGGCTTCAGTTCGTTCAGCAGCTGGGGGGCAGAGAAACCAGCATCAGCAGAGCCAGAAAAGAGAGATAGGATAGACACAAACCATACTGCGAAGGTTGTGACACCTTGAAAAGCACGAGCTTGGCAGCTCCACATCAGACAGACAGAAAAATCAGCTTCCAGAGGTTCCCTAATTATTAGTTTTTTTTAAAATCAGCTGAGGCTGGGGCCCCACGGCAACAGACACCCAACAGGACTGCTCTCACCTCCTTTGGGACGGTCGCTGCTGCTGCCCCAACGTGGATGGCATCGTACGGAGCCTCTTCGGGGTAGCCCTGCCTGCCATCGCCAACTGCCGGAGCAAAAACACCCAGAAAAGACCTTTGACTTTTGTTCCGGTAACAACCCCACGCAGAAAAAGACTTGTTCTGATAACAACCCCACGCAGAAATAATTCCTCCTATATCCTCTCAGTTGAAATCTAAATAATGAAAACTTTGCAACAAGATTGTGATGGGAATTTGAATTTTGTTGGCTTGCTTTTTAAAGAGGGGGAGAGATTTCTGGAATGGAGCCATGCAAGAAGGGGGAACAGTCAAAGCCAGGAGGCCCTTTCAGTGACACAGTGGCTTTGTGCAAGCCCGAGATTCCAGACACAGGAAGAGCTGACTCAAGTTATCCCTCCCAAAACACCGCAACAGCCTGTGCAGGCCCGTTCAGAGAAACTGAGACCCAGAGGGGTATGACCGCTCTGCTCTGAAGAGCGTCTCTTGCTGACTGAGGGCAGTCACCACACACTCAGAGCTAAGGGGTACGCTAAGACCCCTTGGATCATTAAATATTACTGGTTTACACCAGGTCAGCGTGGCGCAGGGCTTACTCAGCCACTGGTGTCTGGCAACACCATGACAAGCATCAACGCAAAGGGCAACGACCACTCGGAGAATCATAGAATTGTCTGGGTTGGAAGAGACCTTTCAGATCATCGAGTCCATCCATCAACCTAACTCTGATCAAACCCATCACTAAACCATGTCTCTAAGCACTATGTCAACCTGTCTGTTAAATCCCTCCAGGGATGGGGCCTCAACCCCTTCCCTGGGCAGCCTATTCCAACGTGCAATAACCCTTTCTGTGTCAAAATTGTTCCTAATATCCATCTTAAACTTCTCCTGGTGCAACTTGAGGCCGTTTCCTCTTGTCCCATCGCCTGTTCTGTGGGAGAAGAGATCGACCCCCCCTGGCTACACCCTCCTTTCAGGGAGTTGTAGAGAGCAAGAAGGTCTCTCCTCAGCCTCCTTTTCTCCAAGCTGAACACCCCCAGCTCCCTCAGCTGCTCCTCACAAGTCTTGTTCTCCAGACCCTTCACCAGCTCCGTTGCCCTTCTCTGGACCCGCTCCAGCACCTCAATGTCTTTTTTGTGGGAGCCTGAGGGAACACACGTTCACAGGAAGGCACAAGCACCAGGACCCAGAGATCTCACCCACGAGCTTTACACGGCCAGAGCTGAGCAACGTTGGATCATCTTCTTGGACATTTCTGATGGACTCATGTACCAGCTCTTTAATGTGCTCCACCCCCACAGCTTTCCCTGTTGGGCCCATCTGGAAAGAAAAACAGCAGACAAACGCCTAACACTCACCTTATACAGTAGAGGGGTATATTTTATAGAGCAAGTTACTGTGGGGAGTGGAGAATTGGAGAATTTCCAGGAAGAAAGTTAAGAGCAGAGTTTGCAAACAGGAGGTGCAAATACTCTGGCCCCTGGATTTAAGGGTGAGTGGCCCCAGTTGGATCAGCTGCTTGAAGGATACACAGACACTGCCTATGGGCATTCCGAGTAATCCTTCATTTCCAAGGAAATAATTATTTGGTAGAATTAGCAGCTTCTGTGGCAGGGCCACTTCTTGACTAAGTAACCTCCCAAGAGGAGTAACTTCACCAGCTCTCTAGCACTTCACAGAAAATAATTTCAGAAGTTTAACAACCCAAGAAACAGACTGTGACTACTTTAGAATCAACCCAAAAAGAACCTACAGTGGACATGCACAGAAGCGTAACACACTCCTCTCGATCTGAGCTGGCTTTACATACAGAACACCCCACGGCAGGTGCAGCAGCCACCTAGATTCCAAAAGTGACCATATTTGGGTTTATACAAGCTGGTCTGGGAAGAGTTTACACAAAAATCCCGTTCCACCACGGCAAGCCCCCCATCCTCATGCCCCGCACCAGCCAGAGCCGCAGCCCACAGAGCTTACCATCCTGGCAAAGCAAGCCGTGAGGTACCCGCTTCCAGAGCCAACATCCAGCGCTTTGGCACCTTCCACAAGCTGATCCTTCAGCAGCTCCAGCGCGTGGGCATGCTGCGTGGACAAGGTGGGAAACAGCCTGGTTTAGTTTCCTCTCCTAAGACTTTCTCTCGTTCTGAGCCTTATCCGTTCTGGTTTCAACGCAGCACGCCTGGCATTCTGTCTGACACACTCCCAGTGAAATTCAAGTCTTTAAGCTGGAAGATCTTTTTCAGAACAGCATTCAGAGGTTCAGTAGTAAGACGTGAAGCAGCAGGAAAAAAGGCCTCGTGCCAAAAATGGACAATATTCATGGTTAGCCTCACTTGCACGGAATTCCTCCCTAAGCACACTTTTAAAGCAACTTAAAGAATATACGGCAAACTCTTCTTCAAAACAAAGAAGCCTCACATATAGAGCATGTAAAGGAAGAAGTGTGATAATCACATCCATGGGATCTGTTTCACCTTTCTAATGTAGTTTTTAAAAAAAAAAAAAAAAAAAAAAAAAAAAAAAAAAGGAAAAAACCCCAATTTTTTCCACTTCTGTTAAAAGTGAAAAGTTTCATCTTACCATATGCGGTGCGCTGATTGTAGCCTTGTATCCTAAATGGAAAGAAGTGGCAGAAGTTACATGATAAAGAAAAGGCAATTAAAATTACCAATGAAAACAGCTCTTTATTCTCCCCCACTTTCCCCTAAAAATATTCCCCTAAAAATTTCCTCTGGATCCCGCAGCTGGAAGAGGGATGGGGTTTGCTCCACCTGACCCATCGTAAGACTCAGCTGCTGTTTTGGGGAGAGAGCATCCAGCATGGGGAGCGGGGACCTGCTACCCCACCCCCCACTGTCCCCAGGACAAGCACAGTGGAAAAACAGTGATGCTTTGCCTTAAGGTACTCACCGATAGATTGAGGAGAATCCATGTATGGGAAATACTTGATGTAGTGACCTCTGTCAGTAGCCAACAGCACATCAAACACTCGCTGGGATTTAATGATCCCTTTTTCTGAGAAAGAAAACAGGGACAGAAAAGACTTAGATCCTCAGCAGGAAGAAGAGGTTTGGAAGCGGGGGGGCGCAGGTCAGGGAGTGGGTAGAACTGGGGGATTTCAATGTTAAGATTCCGAGAAGGGACAGAAAACAAACTGCAGATAGAATTACATCCTTTTCAGTTTCTGTGACATCAAATGAAACCTCATCACTGTCCCAGCCCTCAGCCCAGTCTCTCTCAGAGGACAGTGACCAGTGTTTCTGGGGCTGCCAAACGTAACCAAAGATAAACCCAGTCACACCTTCACTCCTGAAAGCAGAGACTCGGGTTCAGGTTTCAGGAGCACTGGCACGGCGAGTAAACTAAAGTTAAGAGTGACGACTGCAGAAATGTTCAATGTCCCTTCACACCTCAGCTCCGAGGGAACTCTTCTGGGGGAAAAAATAGCTTTGGCAGTAGCAGAGAAAATTCAAAGCTGTTTTTCAGTGTGTCCCAGCCCCTGCCCAGGGCATTGCGCTGGAGGTGAAGCACAGGCTGAAGACACTTCAGCGTCCATGGGCTCAGAGCAACATCATGTTATCCAGCCTTTTAAAAGTGTCATGTATTTACCACTCCAGAGGAGCTGAAGGAGGACCATGGATAGAAGCCTGGCCAACAGGGAGAGGAGGGGGATTCTGCCCCTCTGCTCTGCTCTGCTGGGAGCAGGGAGGGCTGGAGCCCCTCTGCTTTGAGGACAGGCTGAGAGAGTTGGGGGGGTTCAGCCTGGAGAGGAGAAGGCTCTGGGGAGACCCTGGAGGGGTCCTCTCTTGATGAGGGAGGGGAGCCCTAGGAGGAAGGGGAAGGGTCTGACATTGAAAGAGGGGAGATTGAGATGAGATCTGGGGAAGAAACTCCTTGTTGTGAGTGTGGTGAGACGCTGGCCCAGGTTGGCCAGAGAGGTGGAAGATGCCCCATCCCTGGAAACATTCCAGGCCAGGTTGGAGAGGGCTTGGAGCAACCTGATCTGGTGGGAGGTGTCCCTGCCCAGGGCAGGGGGTGGGACTAGATGGCCTTTAAAGGTTCCTTCCCACCCAAACTATTCTACGGTTTTATGATAGTCTTTCCTGCCACTTTTGGCGTAACATCTTGTTTCCAATTATAAATAGAATTAGTTCAGCCCGGGACAGACGCCGAAAGGCAGGCAGTCGATAACTCCAGCGTTCCAGAGCTAACAGCATCAGGAGGTATCGCTGTAGAACAGCAAACACCCGCACACGGAGAAGGCAGCCCGTTCCCCGGGCAGCCCGGTGCCGGTACTCACTGTAGAGGTTGTTGACGAGCTCGGGGTGCGTCTTGCCGCTGGAAGTCCAGGCCATCGTCCTGGCGAAGAGCAGGCCCATGAGTGCAAGGAGGGTGGCGGGGAGCAGAGAGCTCATCCCACGGAGAGGGGGGCCTGCCGGGAGGGAATTCAGGCCCCAAAACTTAGTATTTCCTCACTGCCGCACAATCCTGCACTTATTAGAGTATTCGGAATGCGCCAGAGCTGGCGTGTGGCACAGGGCGGGCTGTCCGCCCCACAGAACCAGCACCGGCCCCGGGCCCAGCCCCGCCAGGGGACGAGGCCCGCGCCCCGGCGGAGGGAGAAACTTCCTCCCCTGGCCCGGCCGGCCCTTACCGGGAAAGGGTCCAGAGCCGGCCCCAGCCGCCCGCTCCCCACTAGCCCCCCCGAGCCGGTACCGGCCCCGCGCAGCCGCACCAGGCCGCCCCGTTGCCCGGTGTAACGGCGCACTCGCCTCCGCCGCGCAGGAACACTTCCGCCCTTCACCAAGATGGTGCCGAAGAGGCGTCAGTTGCCCTCACGCGTCCCGTCTCTTCCCCGCCTTCCGTTGGGCACCGGACCAATGGACGCCCTCTCCCTGCCGGGGCAGCGCGGCGATTGGCCGGAGCCGGACGCCAATCGGGGGGCGGTGAGAAGCCGTTGCGGTTCCCAGTGTTTACGGTGCGGGCGGCTGCAGCGGTGGCCCAGGCGGGTGCGGGGACCGGGGCGGCCTCTTCGTGTCCCCTCCGTGTCCCCGGGGAGAGCGGCTCTGGCGGCCGCGGGGAGCGAGGGCACCGGGGGCCTGGGCGGAGGGGCGCGGTACCGGCAGGGGCAGCGCGGCCTGTCCCCGCGGGGTCCCTCAGGCCCCGGGTACAAATGCCCCCGCTGGGGCCTGTGGTGGCTCTGTGGGGGGAGGCCACGCTTCCCCGGGGGGGGTCCCTAAAACATCTGGTGACGTGCCTTGGGCAGAGGAGGGTGGACGGGGGAGCCGGGAGCGGGGTTTTTCTGCTCGCTGTTCATCATTTAATTCCCCCCCCTCAGGACTTCGCCATGAGGATGATCGAGAGCATGGATTCGGTGGTGGCCCGCTCCGGAGAAGACCTCTGGGCCGAGATCTGCTCCTGCCTGCCGCACCCCGAGCAGAAGGACGCCACCGACGCCTTCACAGACTCCTTCACGGATTCCTACGCCGAGGGAGGGGGCCAGGGCAGGGAATCAGATGCCCCTTCCCAAACCAGTCCGAAGCCCTGGGCACCCCTGAATGATTCTGAGGTGTATTTAGCGTCCCTCGGTGAGTGTCTGGTAAGGCTTCGGCTGCTCCGTGTGCTCAGGTGCTTGATGACAGCTGTGGCTCCCTGTGGCTGAGGTGACAGCGCTCACAGCTCTGGGTGGGAGGATGTCTCACAGCTATTTCATAGAGCGTCCGACTCATTTACTGCGAGTGCATCAGTGGAAATGAGAAGCACAGTCATAGCTCCTTCAGCTATGCCACGGAAAGGAACTTTTTATTAAGTACAAGCCAAAGAATTTGAGGTTTTTCCCTCCAAATAAGCAGAGTAGGGACGCTGCTGTTTCTCTCTGAACAGCATGTTGTTCCACTGTAGTTGACTTGGGGAGGGGAAATGCATCCTGAACTCGTTACAGAGCCTGTGTGTTTTTGTTACCAGCATTTGTCTTGGTTTTTTTTATGGAGTCTCAGGAGACACTTCAGAGTGGAAAGAGCAAAGTGAAATTTCTTTCTGTGACCCATTTTCTGGTTGGAGAGGAGGGGGATGGGTATGGGAAAGAGCTTTGATGCTTTCCCAAATCATGCCTGCTAGAATCTGTATTTTAAGATGACGGATCATGCATATTATCTTTGCAAAATTGCTTCTCTTCATTCCAGCATAATCTATAAAGCCATAAATTGATTCTGAACAGTGTAACAGATGACAGAAACACTTGATGGGAGGGATGATGAGGTTACCAGTACTGGAGCTAACGCCCTAGCACAGCCAAGTGCTGCACTCTTTAGCTCTAAGGCCAGGGAATTTGTCACCCTCTTTTAAGTATTTCCTGCTCCCTGCAGGGCCCTCATTGTTCATCTGCGTCCAGCCCCGGGGAGGATGCTCCTGTTGCCCATGAGGAGAGAGCCTTGGGGTTCCCAGACTCCCCAGCAGCTGGACTGCTGCTCCCTCCACTCGTAGCAAAATATTCCATCTCTACAGCTCTTTTTTCCCCTTCCTTCCCTCCTGTGGAGTTATTTTTATCCTGGGTCAGTTTGTAACCTGGTTTGCAGTACAGCATGTGCAGAAGGCTGCAGACAGAAACAGGCCGGGAGGAATGGGTGGCAGAAGTGGTTTTTTAAGCTTTTATTTCTGCTAGAGCTTCTACCTTGCCTTAGTTGCTGTTTTAGGCTGTTATTTCAGAGTACAGTAAGTTACTATCAGATGAAAGGTGCCACAGCAACAAGACATAAATGGCTCTTCTGGTGTTAATTACTGCTGCAGTTCAGAGTTGTTCAGAGAATGCCAGTGGATTCATTTTTACAAGCAGGCTTCAGACAAGATCTGCATCTGTTTTCTCACAGCCAGGATGAAAGTGTGACACAGGCACAAAGTTTCTCTTGGATATTCTGGCAAAGTCAACAGAAATACAAACCTGGTCTAGGTTAGTACCTGGCCAGGATTAGTGATTGTGAAATCACAGCATCAGCCTGGTGGTATGTTTGGACAGATAACGGTAATTCAAATCTGAATCGCTTGGGCTTTCGGTGACAGCTCAATTCTGTGCCACAAGACAACCTCCAAAAAGCCCAACAAGTGGCCCACAGTGTCTCGAACTAGCCCAGTTCATCCAGTGATGAACTTTTCAATAAAAAGTGTGATTACAAGTCAATACCTGACCTAATTTAAGGAGTTAAACCATTATAATGTGAATTTGTGACCAGACCAATCAATGAAATTTGCTTTCTTGTATCTTTGTATTGCAGCTGGGCTGCCCTGTGCCTGGTAAGGAGCTGCTTCTCATCGTCCCCTGGTGCTGAGAAACTCACAATATCACACTCTGTTATGAGATACCCAACTAATAATACTGCTACACTTGCATTATTTTTTTCCCCTCAGTTTGGGCATTATTTGGATTCACACTACAATTAGTGTGATTTATATTCCACGCCAATTTGCATGGAAATTGCAAGAACTTAATGCCTGTGAGATCTGAACCCTCCTGTGTGATTTCACAGAAACCGAGCAATGAGTGTGGAAGTTAAACAACTCAAAAATGGGCAGAGTTGACTGACTGGGTAAACCTCACTTCCTTCAGAAGCATCACCAAAAAACTACCGTCTTGTACACATGGAAGAAATACAGTCATACAGATTTGAAATACAGGAGGGGAAAGACACTTTTAAAATATGACTTGGTCCTGAAAAATTTATTTAACTTTTTTGCTATAGAAGTCCAGATACGACTTTTCTTCCCTTTCAGAAAAACTGAATAACCAAGTCCCCTCCTTTGCCTCCTCGCAGAGAGAAGACTGATGAGAATTAAAGGGCTGTCGCAGGAGGTGACCTCCAAGGACATGCTCCGCACCCTCTCCCAGGCGAAGAAGGAGTGCTGGGACAGGTTCCTGCAGGAGAAGTTCGAGGCTGAACTGTATCTAGAGGGACACGACTCTGATGAGAGGTAATAAGTCAATGAGAAGGGATCATCACTTACCGTGTTGGCAAACAGACTTTTTTTCTCTTAAAAATGAAAATTAAGATTTTTGTCAGGAGTTGCGATAGGGCGTTATGACAAAAATACCACCTCATGGCAGCTTGGTAAGGGGTCACAGGCTTTCTGAAATGGTTTGATAATGAACATTTGCATCGTACCAGAGGGAACACACAGAGCCTGTAGGGTTTGGACTTTGAGTGCTGTTCGCTGGTTTTTGCATCTCTCGGACTGGGGTAGAAACAACCGGAACCTACTGGATAATGTCCTGGGTCGCATTCGGGGTAGGGAAGACTGGTGTGGAGGGGGTGGGTGGGTGTAATGTGTCTCTAATGGCTTTTTTTAAGGCTTACCTTCAAAAGCCAAGCCCAGGCCATTCCCCACAGGTTTGTAAGGGCCCAGTTAAGCACCGCTTCAGCCCCAAGTGGGATCTGAAGTTCGTTACGGGGTTGGTATCAGCTCTGAGATTAGATTTCCTGAGTGGCTCTCCCTTCCGTGCCTCTCTCACGATGCTGCTGCTCTCTCACCCGCTACCCTTTCAAAGAAGATGGATGAATTAAGATGAGAGCCCTTTTCTTTAGCAATCTCACATTTCCAATCACTTATAACGCTCTCCATTTTTCTCCTTCCTGAGCTGACATTTTTCATGATTGCCTCTAGCTGAAAAGAAGATTAGTTTTCTCCCTTGAAGAAAATCTACTTAAGCCAGTTTGGAATTTTTAAGTATGAAAAATAATCCGTGTTTATAAGGAGTTTTTAAATTCTTTCTTTGACCAGATAACTTCAATGTGATTTAAATTTAAAAACAAGCTTTTGTAGCCGTATGTGCTCTCTCTGCTCTGTTTTTAAAGGCTGGGGATGTTATCCATGAAACAATTCTCCTCCCTAGAATTTGACTCCGAAGTTAGAGGTCACTCCCAAAGGGTTTGATTCTCACCCACCAACATAATTAAACAAGCCTTAACTTTTAAGCACACAGATAATTTCAAGGACACTACCCAGTGAAATTCTGCTCTTGTGAAAGAGCAAGAGCAAGTCAATTTTGTTGCGGCAGGATTGCGTGGCCCAACGGCACTTCTAGAAGATGAGCACACACACGCGCATACATTTAAGAATTACAACGTTAAACTTCTAGGGTTCTAGCCAACATTTAAACAAAGAGGGGGTGGATCTGTTCTGGTCAGACCAGTTATCGCAAGATAGGCTGTAAGACAGGAATTATGCCAGGATATGTTTATAAACACCTATAGAATCCATAGCACGGTCACCGTTCTGGAGTGTCCACGTACCGCCTTCTCCTTCTTTCATCTTTTGCTGTTATTAATGCTCACACATTTTTATACCTGCTTCCTCTTTTGGTTTTGTTCCACCCCCTCCCCTGCTATATTTTCTAATCTTCATCACAGTTAGGCAGTTGTGGGGGTTTTTTTGTTGTTTGCTTTAGCACTAGTTTCCTTACTTCCAGCCCAGAAAGCTGGAAATGGAATTGTAGTTCTGGCTACAGAGACAGACCGGTGCTTCGAGAACGTAAAGGCTGATGTACCTGCTGAGGATTCTTGTCATTGAGAAAAATCTGAGTGTGAGACTTCTCTAAGCACAGGTAAAAAGCAGACCAATTACAGCAGAACGTCTTTGTAGAGTGAAAGATTTGACTTTCTCCTCTGGCCCAGGGACCAGTCTCCTGACAGACCTTGTCTGCAGCAATGAAAGGGAGGGTTTCCCTGGACGCTTTTTTTCATACATTGCTCTCATTTCACTTTGTGTCTCTGCTCCCCCCAGCACGCTGGAGCACCTCAAGCGGTGGCTGCAGCCTGACAAAGTGGCGATCAACACGGAGGAGGTTCAGTGCCTCATCCCTCCCGAGCCCCGGCCGGAGAAGCAGGAGAGCGAGGAAGAGCCTCCAGCTGCCGAGCAGTGAGATACCTCCAGCCCTGCCACAGGCTGCCTCTTGTCCCAGCCCTGAGGGAGTATCCAGCAATAGAAATAACGGGGTGGGAGGGGGGAGGAAGTGCCAATTAGTCATTTAAAAACAAAAAAAACCCCAACACACAAGAAACCCCAGCTCTGGACCTGCAGCGACAGCGACTGCCACTCATTATGGACAAGAGCAGAATGCCTGTGACACAGAATATGCTGAACTGAAATCTCTCACTTTGATCTTCTCCCAGCCTGTAGCAACAGAATCATTCCAGTCTGAATGTGACTTGTTTGTAATTCATCAGGAGATGTATTAAACAACAAAGAAAAGCAGTTGTTCGGGAGCATCAGAAAACGTAATGGTCTAGAATAGAACAGATAAAACCACTGAACCTGACTTTCTTCCTGGCTTGTACCTTTTTTATGACTCAATTGGACATTATTATTTTTTTTTTTCTTTCCTGCAAAGTCCACTGTGGTGTTTCCTTAGATCTGCACAGTTTTAAGTCTGAGCTGTACCTGGAGGAAGGCAGATATTTTTCACCTACCTGAATTTGGAACCCTAAAGGCAGCCATGGTTGCAGTCATTAAACCCACGGTATCATTGACGTTGTAACTGTTTAACATTCCTCTCTGTGTAAATGTTCCCCCCTACTGTATTGACCAAACTCTCTATAATAGAGTATGCTGGAGGGGGAGGATTTTTTCCCCTCTTGTTGATCATTTTGTACCTGGTTCTTTATCTCCTTCACCCCTCCAAAAGAGGGTCTGATGAGATTCTGTATCGGGAAACCAAGAGCGATGACCAGGGAGACTACAAATAACTCGTTTTCATCACAGACTTGCATAGAATTGTCTGACTTTAAATATGGCCCCGTATTTAATTGTTCTTCCATCCTGTTTAACTCTGCTGAGGGTTTTTCCCCCCCACTACTAATCAAGGGATGTGTAATCACGTGCTTGTATAAAAGTGCTTCTTCCCGAGCCTGTGCTTTCTGCTTCAGCGTTGACGCTGCAGGTCAATAGAGGGAGGCAGCGTCTGTCTGCGGAGGGAGCTCGCTGGGAGAGGAATCGCAGGGGCGGTTCTGGGAGCTCGCTCCCCCTGGATTCATACCACCTTCCTTACGGACCTCTATGGAAACACATTTTTAAAAGCAGCTTCTTGATAACTCCTTCCTTGTTCCCCGTCCCTGGGCAGCGATAAACGGTGCTGTTCTCCCCGCCGCTGACGGCTGTTACTCAGTTGGTGCTCCTCCTTTTTTTTTTTTTTCTTCTTTTTAAAGCTGTGAGAAATAGTGACTCACCCGTGTGTCACTGATAGGAGACTCACAAGTCCCATGTCTTGTTGGAGGGTGCGTTTTGTCATCTTTTAAGCGTCCCTTTTAGTTTATCTCCAAAAATAAATCTGCTTCCCTGTACAGATGCGGTGCTGCCAGTCTCACCTGAGGTGTCAGGCTCTAACAAAGATGCTGCTGAGTATTTACCAGAAACGGTACGGACAAAGGGAGAAAGGTGCAATTTCTCTGCCTGTACCCAGGCTATTTTGTAGTCAATACATTTCCTCCTTGTGATTAGTGATGACTGTAAAGATACTTTATGTTATTTTGTCTATACCCATTAAAACTATCGAAGTGTGTCCAAAGTAACTACTGAAACACATACAGTTCTGGGTCTGCACAACCTGGCATTTCCCCTAGAGGAGGGACCTTAGAGAGTAGCTCTCCCCATTTCACTTTTTAAAATCTCAGAAGCCTGAGGAAAGGCTCTGGGGAAGGATTGTCTCGACGCAGCATTAGCTGAGCACCGTGAACTCACGTTGATGCTCTGGCCAAGCACACACAGGTCCTTTGTGGGCTGTCTCTGCAGAACGACTGAATGAGGAGGTCACCTGCCTTGATTTCCAGTGTCCTGGCCTGTGTCAGGACCAGTGTGGCCAGCAGGACTGGGGCAGTGACTGTCCCCCTGTACTGGGCACTGGTGAGACCCCACCTCAAGGGCTGTGTCCAGTTTTGGACCCCTCACCAAAAAAAGAGACCTTGAGGTGCTGGAGCGGGTCCAGAGAAGGGCATGCCCTGAAGTGCCATGTCTACACGTTTCCAAAATCCCTCCAGGGATGGTGACCCCACCACCTCCCTGGGCAGGCTGTTCCAGTGCCTGACCACCCTCTCAGGAAAGT
>JAOXNO010000041.1:67977067-67997200 GCA_028565335.1 Limnodromus scolopaceus | reverse complement strand
GGGGGGCGGGGCGGGGGGGGGGAGCGGAGGGGCCCCCCCTGCGGAGCCGGGGGGCGCAGGGCTGGCGGGCGGCGGCGGAGCGGGCAGGGGAAAAAGGAGAAGCAGAACGTTCCGGGGTGCCTTTTATTGCTGCTTTCGGTCAGCGCAGCTCCCGGGGCGCTCTCCGGGAGGATCCCGAGCTCCTCTCCCTCTCCCACAGCTCCAAACCGGCAGCTCCCCGCAGACCTGCGCCCGGCTACTTACCCGTTTCCTAGCCGGGCTCCCCGTTTCCTAGCCGGGCTCCCCGTTTCCTAGCCGGGCTCCCCGTTTTTCTCCGTAGGGAAGCTCCACGTTGTCTGCCACCAGGAACGCTTGCTCTTAAGAAGTGACAGCATCTCTGAAGTCGGCCGGTGCATCACTGCGGGGCTCCGCAGGAGGACCGAGACCCTGGGGAGGGGTTCTTCTGCCCAGCACAACCAAAGCACGTTTCTTTCCCCTCCAGGGCTGAGGATCTCATCTCTGCCTGACTTCAAGGCGAGGAGAAGCAGCGGCGGTGGCGTGGAGACAGCATGGCTCACAGCCAGCTGCCCAACGACTCCTGGCAGAACGGCTCAGCCCCTCTCTTCACCGGCCTGGACCTCCTCCTGGAGCTGAAGCCCCTCTTCATCCCGCTCTACGCCACGCTGGTGGCGGTGGCGTGCACGGGGAACCTCTTCCTCATCCTCCTCATCGCTCTCACCAAGAAACTGCACTGCACCACCAATTTCCTCATCGGGAACCTGGCGGCGGCCGACTTCATCATGTGCCTCGCCTGCGTCCCCCTCACCGTCTCCTACGCCTTCGAGGTGCGGGGCTGGCTCTTCGGGATGTTCATGTGCTACTTCGTCACCTTGATGCAGGCCGCCACCGTCTTCGTCTCGGTGCTGTCCCTCACCGCCATCGCCATCGACCGGTACGTCGTGGTGGCGTACCCTATTCGCAGGAGGATCAGCTGCAGGTCCTGCATCTGCCTCGTGGCCTGCATTTGGTTGCTCTCCATCATGGCCTCTGTTCCCACATCACTGCACACCCACTACTTGGATCTCAACACCATCGGCCACGACATGATCATCTGTGAAGAGTTTTGGAAGCATGAAGAGAGGGAGCGGCTGCTCTACTCCTGCTTGATGCTCCTCCTGTCCTACATGCTCCCGCTTCTGGCGGTATCGGTCTCCTTCTGTGCCATCACCTACCACCTGCGGAGGAGGAACATCCCGGGCGCTGCCTATCCCTGCCAGGACAAGTGGACCAAAACGAAGCAGAAGACCTTCCGGGTGCTGACCGTCTCAGTGGTGTGCTTTGCTATCTGCTGGCTGCCCCTCCAGGTGGTCAACTTCATCAGGGACATCGACGAGGAATTCACTATCCTGGACAAGAGGTATGTCAACGTCATCCAGGTCTCGTGCCACCTGATTGCCATGAGCTCTGCCTGCTACAACCCTTTCATCTATGCCTCCCTCCATGACAAGTTCTGGTTCCACCTCAGCAGCTACTTCTACCGCAAGAAGAAGAGCTCCAGCGTTATGTCCTGCAAGGCTTCTCGGTTCAATACCTGCTCCACCCTGGCAGATGCTCCTACCGGGGTCTCGGATAAGATAGCTTTGCAAACCAGATTCTCTTAACTGAAGGACCCCCAGAGGTCAACTTTGCTTTTGGACTTGGTGTGTGTTTTGCTCTAGACTGGACATAGCTGGTCACGGTGGTACCTCGCTGTTCCCAGAAGAGGTCTCTTGTGCCTGGCAAGGGTCATGAACAAACCTTTGGGCTTTGTGTCCTTGAGGAGCAGCTCTTCTGAGCAGCTCGAGGATGTTTTGTTCTTTGGGGAGAACAAACTGGTGCAACAACAGACAACGGCAGCCGGGCAAAGGCAGAGTGATTGGGCGCAGGACGTACCTGGTAGCCCCCATCCAGATGCCAGAGCAGAAGAAGATGTTTCCCCCTGCCCCAACACAACACGGGTCCTTGAAACAACACTCGCTTGGCTCGTTGAAACAGAACAATGGATGAGTATTGGGATGAGTGACCAGACAACGAGCCTGACACAGTTCTCTACAAGCCCCAGTTTCCAGAAATGCCTCCACATCAGCATGGCCAAAGCCTGTCTCCATTTCTGAGCTCTGTGTGCCGAGGAGCAACGCCTGAGCCATGGCCCTGCACCGAGCGCCGGGTCCTGGGGCAGTGGGGCAGGAAACTGGGAGCTGCCTGGGACCAGCAACCTCCCCACCGGGCTTTTACAGACCATACCTCACGTCATGGCTGGGTGTGGAGTCTACACCCTGTATCTCACATCATGGCTGGGCATGGGGCATATACCTGTATCTTCAATCATGGCTGGGTATAGAGTATGTACCCTGTATCTCAACCCATGGCTGCTGTGAGGTACGTACCCTATATCTCAACTCATGGCTGGTTTGGGGTATATACCCTATATCTCAACTCATGGCCGGTTGGGGTATATATCCTATACATACCCTAAATCTGAGCCCATGGCTGGGTGTGGGGTACCTCAAATCCCAGCTGGGCACAGGAGGCACATGTTGGAGCACAAAGCCTTCTCCCCGTGGTTTACTGAAGAGGTGGGTCAGCTTCTAAGCACGACAAACACACGCCGTGCGCGATTAAAAAAAACTCTTTGGAGAGTGTACGTCTTGGTTTTGTAGGGTAAAGATTGTTCCTAAGCAACAGATAGCACTTCCTGCCTCTGGAAGAACACTGGCTCTCGCAGGTAGCAGTTAAATTGCTCTGCATTTTTTCTTTTAAATTGCGGTTCATTGGTGAAAGGACAATGTACGTTCAGAAATGTGCATTCTTCAGGCGGAGACCGTGTGGGAGCTCACGGCCACTGAAAGCAGGGGGCTTCTTTTGACCGGGGGTGACTGTCGTAACCCGCTCGTTGTTCTGGAGAAGGCACTGGTGTAACCAGGCTGGAGGGATCCCATTTCTCCAGCTGCCAGCGCGCAGCCAGGCAGGGCGGACACAGCCACTGAAATTACTGCTGTTCTTCGTAGCCAAGCTGGACCCAAGGGGATGGAGCACCCAGAAAGTTCTCAAGTGATGGGTTTGCTGGGGAAGATGTCTGTCTCTGCTCCCGGGGTAGTTTGAGATCCTAAATGTCCATGTTCAAGGTCCTTGGGTGGAAGAGGGTGTCCTGGTTGCTCTAATCCAGACACTTTACTTGTCGGACACTGCTTGATGTCTCCACCTGTGGCCCATTGCCGGGTCCTTGCAAGCGGTGCACCAAGAAGGCACCATCTCTTTGCACCCAGATGCCCAACTCAGTTTTAACCTCTTGATCTCCCAGGAGGAGCCTCTGGGGACAGCCCACAGGCACCAGCATCACCATGAACACCAAGTCTCAGGGTGAAAACAGCTGCTTGGCCACCCAAGGCTTTGGTTCACCATCTGCTGCTGTGCCCCATGGGGCTGAGCCATGTCTCCCACCGTGCTTCATGTCCGGGGACAGGACTTTAACCCCTTGTGCAGCATGTCCTCACCACCGCATGAATGTTCTCCATGGCATTGGCCACCACTCATGCTTACAGAGAGCAGCTTGGCATCCTCCGGTGCAGATGCAGCTGGCTGGATCCTTACAGGGTCCCTCATCCACGCTCATATTCCTGGGCGTGAGCTGCTGCCCGCTTGCCTTCCTGCTGGGACCTTCACGGTGGCCCCAGGAGGACCATGCTGACATCCGTGGTGCCACTAGCAGGGACGGGGACCTGCCGAATGCAATGTGATGTGGATGCTCACGGCCTTCGCTCCCTTCGGTTCTCGCAGCTCCCCCGTGGCCACCCAGGGCTGTGCTGGGGGCAGAGGCTGGATGGCTCATCCCGGCAGGAGAAAAGCCAACCAGAAGGTGCACTGCTTGTCCTTCCTTCTAATAAAGGCTTGAAAAGCTTGGGCTGTGTGTTTGTATTGATTCGAATCCAACAAAAATAGGCTCTCCTTGACTGCAGCTTCACCACGTCCCGGGAAGCCAATCAGTCTGGACATGTTTATCTGTGTGGCCGTCACCGGCGGTGGCAGATCCTGGAGGGTCAGTCTGAGATCAGGGCTGGGGAAATGAGGTTTTGGGCGAGCTCTGCCAAGCAGCAGCTCTGGCTGCAGAGAAAAGGTTGGCCAGATGGGTTATTTTAACGAGGTAATGACTCAAGACATGCTTTCATTCGTTTGATTTCTGGCTACAGCGCTATGAATACCCCGAATCTGTCTGTCCGAAATCTGCAGCAGCAAATAATTGGTCTCGAGGGCCAGGGCAGCCTCCGAGCCACTGCCTTCTCGCTGCCCACGTGCCCCGAAGGCTGCGATCTGAGAGCACGCAACCAGGGGCTCGCTATGGGCTACCACGTAGTGGCAGTGGCCACTTCTGCCGGCAGAGTGGGCAAGTGGGGACTTCACAGCCCCACAGCTTCCCCACCACCCACACACCCCACACACCTATTATTTGCTAGAAAAATCTGCTTCTCGCTTGTCCCAGGTCACTGCAGCCCCAGCTGAGCCAGGAAACCTCCAAAATATGGTTCCCCCCCAACTTCACCTCGCTGCCTTCCACCCCTGCCGCGGGCTCGTGGTTTGATGGCCCAGCCTTGGCTTGCAAGAACGGGATGGATGACACCAACATCCACCTTCCCCACCAGAACTTCCGTGTTCAGACACGGGGTCAGGATGCTGTGATGCTGCCAGCGGCGGTGACGAGCCAGAGGGAGGGCAAACGGCACAAGCCACAAAGCAAAGTAAGAAATGCCAGCATTTTACAGGAAAAGGCACAAACCCAACTCTCAGGGCGTGCTTTTCTGCAGTGAAGTTGCCCATTAGTGACATAAAAGCCCAAATTGATAGCAGAATGTCAGCAGGCAGCGCAGAAACCTAGCGAAGAAAACGGTAATGAAGTTTAAAAGCCATTTTTTAAAGGTGGATTTTATTCGCGGCGGAACTCTGGGGGTTTCCTGTTCACCAGGGCACGCTCTGGGTGGTTTCCCTGCAGCCAGCACCGCTTTAACGTCTCTGCTCCGCGGCATCAGGGGGAGCTCGGGGTCTCTAAGGGTGGGAGCCCTGGTCCTGTCTTCCACGAACCGGGGCAGAACATTCTCCATTCTCCATTTAGCGCTTTGATAGAGGCACTGGGAAGGCTCAAAATTGCCTGGAGGGACTAAAAGCCTTTCTGCCGCTCGCAGCTTCAGCGGGAAAATGGATCTGGCCGGTAATTCCCACCCCCCCGAGTGGGACCAAGGTACCCCCCAGCAAACCCCGGCTCGGGGGTCATGGGCCAGGGCCGGGCATGGCCAACACTGGCCCCCACGGCCGGTACCAAACCGTCCTTACTCCATATGGTGATTTCTGCCTTTAATTAGCTCAGGAAAACGATAAGCAAAAGTGATTAAGTCGCCTGGTCGCTTTCAACCCCGTGGGGCTGGTGTTTCCCAGCCGTGCTGGAACACACGGAAGCCTCTAACGAGGGTGAATCAGGTGGGCATCGGCAAAATGCTCACGATTGCTTTGTTAAATTAACGGAATTTCAAATTAGGCAGGTTTCTTCCCTGGGATGTCGATGTCGACTCTCAAGGCACGTGGCCCTGCCAAGGCCACCTGCCCGCTCCGGCTTCAGCCCAGCGATCTTTTAAGGTCCCTTCCAACCCAAAGCGTTCTATGATTCCGTGATTCTACGATTCCTGGGGAGGGGGCGGAGGGGGCCCGGAGCCAGCTCTGCCAAGCCTGACTCCTGCCTATGAATCAACAGCAAAAACACAGCCCAAATATGCGAGATTTTTTTCCCCTGGCTTATTTCCAGCATCACTTGTTCCGGCTCTGTCCTGTCGCCAACGTCAAACAGCACACACAGGAACAAAAACGTGCCTTTTCATCTTCTATTTTCCGACTCCTGTTCTAAACGGAAACATGGAGCTCCCTGCATCTATACCCTTCAACCGCGAGCCTTATTTTGTTTTGCCACGTGGCTTGAAAGCTTGCTGCTACACAAGGGATAATCAGGCTCAAAGCCTAGGAGGGAAAAAAAAAACCCCACCAACCCCACACAAATCCTTAAAAGCGTGGAAAAGTAAATATCTATTGAAAAAAACCCAGTGCTGCTGCAGAAGGGAGCTAGAGCTGCCGGGGGTGCATCGATCCAGCCTCTAATGGCTGCTCGTGCTGGTGGATTTTGTGTCTCGCACGTGGTTTGGATAAATATCCCCGTGGTTCATCACCGAGATGGTGTGGGGCAGCAGTGGGGTGACCAGAGGGGGGTCCTGGTGGGAGTGGGTGCTCAGGTGGCTCCAAGGGGGGGGTCTTGGGCACCCTGGGAAGTTCCTTTGGGTAGAGGACCAGGGTGGTTTTTCCCTTCCCCTTCCCCAGTTCAGCTCTTCCTGCCTCTCTCCTTCACGTCCCTGGTGCCCACAGGTCTCCTGGGACCTCCCCTCCCTCTGGATGAATCCATCCCCACCTTGTCTTGCTCTGGAGGGAACCAAAGCACCCACACATCACGCTCATCCTCAGCTGAGGCTCAGCCTGAAAAAAATAATAAACAGAGGCTTAGGAATGATTTCCTGTGCCAGGCAGGTGTCCCCAGGAGAGAGGGGAGGGTGGCACAGAGCTCCCCTTTCCCACCCAACTCCCCCCCCCGACCTGGGAAGCTTTGGGTTGCTGAACACCACACAGAAGCCCCCAATTGCCCCTTTCACTTCTCCTACCAGCCAAGCTAAACCTTTTGGCAACCTTCCTGCCCCACGGGGTGCCATGGGGATGGTGGGGGAGCATCTTCTCCCCCACACCCAGCCTGGGCTCACAGCACGCTCTGCATGCCCCCCATCCTTCTCCCCATGCCAAAATTTTGCCAGCAAAGCCTGGGCACACCAGCTGCTGGGGGATTTCTACTTTTCTACTTTCAAGAGGAGCAAATGAAGAAGCTGGGGAGATGTTTTGGGTCCTGCCAGGGCTGTGGGACCCGCACCCCAAAGCACTGACCCACCTCAAAGTCACCTGGGGGTAGAGGAGGCTGGAGCATCCCTCGCCAGATGGTCGCTTCCTGGCTTGGGCTGTTGTTTCGAGGCAGGAGGAAGCTTTTCCAGACTTTATAGGGATTGTTTGCCCCCGTGGGATGAAGCGGTCTGGAGAACATCATCAGTGTGCAGCATTTAACACCTCGGGCCTTTACGAGCCAGGATCTGCTCCGGCTTAATCTCAGCGCAAACAAGAGCCAAACCAAAATCTTCTTGACCTTTGGCTACAGATGCAGAGAAGACAAACCAAAGAGCCCCAGCATCTGCAATGTAAAGCCTTAAATAAGGAATTCACTCTAGCATCAGCCCTTATTTCCTTACCCCAGCACCCTGGGGAGCACGGGCAGGGATTTCTCCCTCTTTAACTATTAACCACCTGGAAAGGATCAGAGATGCAGCTGGGACAGGCTGGGGCTGCTGCCGCCTCCACCCACTTCAAGTATTTATTTCCAGCAGCAACAACAGAAGATGCAGGTTCTGGTGGGGAAAGACCTGCAGAATCCCAGCAGGAAGGGGATTTCATGCCGAATGGGGTTGTGGGAGTGGGGAGCTGGGAGCGATGCTTCTTGAGCGGTGTGCAGGTTTATGGACCAAATGTGGTCTGCTCAAGGTCTTGTTTAAGATCTGGGGGTTAATGAAGCTGTCATGGCCCATAGGATCATGGGTGGCTGCTGCGATGCAAAGCTCATCCCCGTGTCAATGGTGTCCCCCAGAGGGGTGACAGCCTGTCCTCCTGCAGGATTGTCCCCCATGAGCATCACGGACCCTAGCCCTGCGAGGAAGGACAAGAACCGGAGCACAGAAACCACTCAATCCTGTTCTTTCACCCAGAAATGGGCTTGTGTGACAGCCACAGCCCCGCCGGCGAGTCTGGAGAGCACTGAAGGGTCAGTGCTTTTTGTGGGTTTTTTTGAGACCATAGGATGTTTGCTGTTCTATTCAATGCTCACCTTCAGCTTCAGGGGAGGACGTGGCCAGAGATGCAAACCTACCTCTTCCCAAAGGCTGCTGAGGAACACAGGCTAATTCCCTGCAAGTTTCTTACAGGAAAATAACATTCCTCTGTTTGTTCAACATCAGACAAAGAAAATGAAAAGAAGAGGTCCCTCTTTGGCAGGTCCATTTTCTTCTCTTACTAATGTCACCGACTGATAAAAATCCCTGTAGTTTCAAAGTCAAATCAAGCCTCTTCTAAATTCAAGGTTGTCTGAGAGGCATTTACTGAATGGGCAGAGGATGCAGTTTCTGGTTTTTATAATATTTTTTATAATTGTAAACAGACAGCAGAATCTAGAGAGGGGTGGGATGGGACCCCCTCGCGCAGGGTTTGTCCAGGCTTCCCACTGTTTGCTCCCACTTAGTGTTAATTGACCCAAAAGGGTGGTGTTTTTACTATTTGCCTTGGGCTATTAGTCCTCCTTCGAACCGAGGGCACTGAGGAAATCACGGGCTGTTATCCAGTGTGGAGTCTTTCTCTCTTAATTTCCTCCCATCACAAGCTCTATTACTTCACTCTTAATTAAAACCCCTTAAATTGCCCTAAATAGCTCTTCTTGTCCTTTTTTTTCTTCTGACTCAGGCTCACAGGCTCTAATGGGATGAGGTGGGTGGCCCTGAAAGGGAAGACCCACCACCCCTTCATTCCCATAATCTGAAACAATTTATGTGTTTCATTAAAAAAAAAATAAAATATATATATATATATATCTCAAACCTGTAGAACTGATCTACAAAGAGTACGAGGTTTCCTCTTCCACGTTTCCAGACTAGACCAGAATTTGCAATTACTGAGCACCAGGAGAACCAGCTCCCACCCCCGGGCTCCCCGCCGAGATGTTTTGCTCGTCTCCCCAAATTATGTGCAGGAAATGGGAAAACACTGTTTTGCGAGGGGTGAGGTAAAACCCAGGCATCTTCTGAGAATAAATTCAGAACCTCCCCAGAAACCCGGCGGCCAGAGTCTCTGATTCAAAGAAACCGGATATATATAGAGGAACATAATTTGCTCACTTAATGAAAGTGAATTAGGTAACCGGGTGATGAGAACATGTTCGAAGGCTGATTCTGCAGAGCTTTCCCCAGGAAGACACCCTTACCTTTGGTTGCCAGAAACCTGTGGGTATAAGAGGGATGATTTTGTTGAACCATCCTGCGCTATTAAGACTTTTGCCTCCTTTCAGACTCTCTCCCCAGCTGAAATAGGGTTGATGAGCCAGGGCTCCTGCCAGCCCGGTGCTGCTCTGGGGCTCAGCGACAGCCCCCAAAGAGCCTTCCCGCAGCCTGTTGCCAGGAGCTGAAGAGGTACTAAATTAGCCAAAAGTTAGCCTGCTAAAGGGGTTTTTTAATTAAGTATGAGAGTCTTGAATGCAGGGTATGACCTTCGTAAGCAGCTCTCGCTGCAGTTCGCATCCGGCTTAAGTGTTTTATCAGTTGATTTGGTAAAACCGACAAAGACCTCCGGGCTGGGGGCCTTGGCACATTGCAAAGGTCCAATCAATTCTCAACTGCATGTGTCTCAGCTACAGATAATTTATAATGCTGAGATTAATCCTTTTTAACTGTTGAGATGAGGTACAAGATGATCTACTTCTCAGCTGAAAACAGTATTTTTGATTGATGAAATTGTTCTCTGTGATACCCAAGAGATTTCAACGCTGGTGGCTCGGGACCCCCAACACGTACTCCTTGGAGTGAAACCACAGAATCAAATCCTTCCCAACGTATTATAGATAGGTATTTAAAGACCTCATGATCCTTTTCTCTGGTGAGATTTGGTGGCCTGTAGTTCTCCCACCTGCTAGAAGATGGCCCGGGAGCATTCAAGATCATCTGTTTTGAGTTGTCATTGACTTGGAAACTGGTAATATCGCATTTAGGTGGATTGCCATCTTCTTTGCGCTCACATGATCCTCCTTAAATTGATTATAAATAGTGATTTCAGTAGTTCAGGTATGCGACTTTAGCCTGCCTGTTTCGAGCGAGTCTGGTTTTGTCCTAGTTGTCTACCTTCCAACGTGCCACCCACCTCTGGTGACTTGGTGGCTTCTTCCTTTCCCTCAGGATCCCAGACTGAGTTGTTTGAGGGCTCCTCCAAGGACCACGCTCCAAATCACAACCTTTTTTCTCCAGCACCGTCCCCAGCATCAGCTTCGGGTAAGGATGTCTGAACATCTGGTGTCGCTGAGGAACCCCAGGTTCTCCACAGCCTCCCCAAACCCACTCGTTTCTCATCACTCCCCACCTCGCACCATTAAGAAAGTTGGAAAACTTTGTGAAGTGGGAGGGTTCTGCCACCAGGGTTCCTCTTGTCAGAGACCTCGAAAAAGGAAAATATTAGAGACAAACCTACAGAAGGATTTAACAACAGCAAGGGCCCAGGCCATTTAGCCTTAGCCTGTTTAGATGCCTACAGCTCTGAGAGGAAGATAATATTATTTATTATGGTGCCGTTCTTTAGAAAGCACTCGAGAGATTATCATTTGAAAGAGCTTACATACGTGCACGGTATTATTACCATTATTTGATTACCATTCAGGTTTCTCCCACAGCTGCAAATGATGAAATCCTTTGTCCTGCCTTTCAGAATAAATTGAGATGTAGCATGAGCTATAAATGCACATGAAGGATCACTGATTTTTTTCATGTGTACTGAATCGCCTCTTGGAAATTTCCTCCTTTGTCTTCCAATCAGGCACAGCAAACAAAATTAGCCTGGTAATTTTCCACTGGTTTTAGCCCCCCTCCTTGACTATGTTTGTTCTGTCTTGATGTCATCAGTGATGAACGCGACGGCAGTTGACAAAACAGCCGGTAAAAGAGAAACTCCTCTGCTGAACTGGGACCATTAGACAAATTTTGTTCGTGGAGGAACTTGGCTGGAAAATTCTTAGGAAATGTTGATGTATTTTATTTTGTTATTGTTTCCTGGTTTATTAAGAATAATACTACAACTCTAGCCAGGGATGCCTTAATTTCCGATTTCCTGGACAGGTCTTGCAAAACTGCTTTTGCGTTTCTCTGTGAGCAGAGATTGCATGGGCCGTACAAACCGTGCCCAGCTCTTCCTTCTCAGGTCTCGGTTCAGGCTGAAGAGGCAGGTCTGCAGCATGTACATGAGTACACCAGGCTTATTTTCACTTCTTTTGGCTAAAAGCACAGTTACTACAACTCAGGCCTCCAGTAATGATTTTTTTTTTTTCTTGGCAGAAAGGCAGCTCTTCTCCCCAGTCACATTTCCAAGGGGGCTCTTCTTTATTCACAAAATTAGCTACTTTGAGATGAAAAAAGGCTAGCTAAGAAGAACAGCAGCAGCAGGGAAGTACATACATACCTCCACAGAGGGCTCCTGGCCACAGCTGGAGGTAATAAATAAGATGGGAATTAAAGAGGTGGGAGCAGAGAGTGCGGCTGGGCGGGTATTTGGACATTTTCCCCTCTCTGTCCAAGGAGTTTGGCTGAAAAGCAGTGGCTGCTCGCGCCTGTGAGCAGAAAGACACGCTGATCCCTCTCCCTCCTGCCTGAGCCTTCCCCACCACCCTCCGTGTGCGTAGCTGGGGTCTCGTGCTAGAGACTCCTCCTGCCCCTGAGCCCCAGGTTGACTTTCTTATTACCCGCCAGCGCTGCAGGATAAATACCTCCCATGCCCTCCTCCACCCTGCGAGGGCAGAGGACACGGCTCCGAGCCCCCCGAGGAGCCCCGGGGCAGGCAGCAGATTTAAACTCTTCTGTAATGTCAAGCTCTTCCTGGTGGAAGTGCTGTGTGCCTTGGCCCATTGGCCATTCTGGCAGTGGGACACACGGCTGGCTGTGCCAAAAGACACCGAGTGCGGCTGCGATGCTCCCCTGGATGCCAAAAAAGCCAAGTGATGGGTCATCTGTAGCAGGGGGTAGCACATTTTTGAGTGATGGAGTTGCCGTAGCAGGGTCCCTTGGTGGCTGGTGCCGGTGAAGAACCACCCCCATGCAAACAAACACAACTCCCCCCTCTCCTGCATCTCCTCAGCTTGGGCTGAAGCTCAAAGCTCCAGCCAACCCCAGAAGCGAATGCTGTACGTGTTCCAGTAACACTAAAGACCCTTCTGGGGCTCAGCAGAAGTCAATGGAGAACTCTGATGGCCAAAATCCCTTGGAGATGATGTTCACTCGAAGGAGAAGCAGTTAGTGATGGGGAAGGGATGGGAGGGCTAACAAGGTGCCCCACCGCTTTCGCTGCTATTACACTGATTGCAGAGAAATAAAACCAAACCCATCCCTGCTCCGTTAAGTTATTAGAGAGATGAGAATTGCTGCAGGATGGTCACACAGTAGAAATGAAGAACTTCCACGAGCCCCTTCACAGGCACAAGCTGACCCTGGTTTGTCTTGGTGCCAACCATCACTCAGATGAGCAGGGTGCTGTCAGGCTCCCAGAGGTTTGCTCGCTCCTGGAGGCCCTGGGAATAGCTGAGATGAGCAATTTCTGCAGAAATAAGGAGTAATGGCTTCTTTCTAAAGATGAATCATCTTCTGTGTGTGCTGGATCGTCAAAGATGTATGTGGTTGAACTTAATTAGTAATGGTCTGGTCCTAGCAACTTGTTGGTGTTCCCCAGTACAGTCAGCAGGTTCAGCGATGGTTCCTCCTCCTTTTTGGGAGGCACAGACTGCTTTGACAGGACCTCATCAGGCCCCACACAATGATTTTGGAGTAGCATCCCCTTCAGGATAACAGCAGGGCCATGGTTAGCCTTGAGGAGCCCAAAGGTGGGAGAGGACCAGGAGAGGGTCCATCATGGTGATGACAACTTCTCATTGGAGCTCCACTGGATGAGGTGGGCTGTTTCCTCATCGTTTAGGCTTGAATGTGTTGTTTTGCTCTGCCAGAAATGAATCTCTGTGGCCTTGTATGTCTTAACCCTGACCTGGGAAGGTCACAGCCTCAGGTCCTGCCTTTGCTTCACCAGCAACGCCATCCAGGATGCTCACTCCTTGGCCACTGGCGCTTGCTTCTGGGAGTCATTTCTCCTCATCTAGTACAGGTAAAGAGGGAAGAGCTGTACAAAACCAATAACTCTTTGCTTCTCTTTACATTCCCCATTTTCTAGGGGTTGTGAGGGTTGTAAGCCAGAGGCTCAGGCAGTAAAAGGGCTGGAGTTTCCAGGAGATCACCCCTCAAGAAGCCAGTTGGCCCCATTTCTGCTTAGCTGGCATCGTCAGCTGAATTGGCTTTGAACCATCTCACGCTGTCAAGCTCCTCTTCCAGCAATTTGCTCCCTGCCAGACCCTGTGGGACTTGGCAGACCTGAGTGCTCCCACTTCTACAGAAATAGGAGGTAATTTACCCCAGGGGAAAAAATGAGTCATTCTTTTTGGTGGAGGAGGCTGGCTGGGGCGGGCTGGGCACAGGCTGCCTTCCCCACCGCCACCAGCCCCGGCTGCCTTCCCATTCCTCGGCATCACACACCTCCTGCCTGCAGAGAGCGGCTGGGCAAGCTGCCGAGCTCACTGCCAGCCCCAAAACACACACGGCTAGGTCGGTGTCCCCCATCCACCCAGCCTGGTCCTCTGCTTGGTCCCCTCCAGGCACGATCTCTCGGTTAATTGAATGATAAAGCCTTTGAGGAGACGCTGTTACGCAGCAGAGGGATGATCACGCTCCACAAGCATGTTCAGCCATCGTCCCCATCACCCGTAGCTGCCCCCGTGCTCCCTGGAGCCACAGCTCTTCCTCTGGGAGGCACCGATGCAGGTATTCTTGACATGGCTGTTAAATATCAGAGCTGTCAGAGCCCAACCCGGCTCCTCGCTCCCCAGGTCACCGCAGGATGACAAGAAACGAGTCGCAGACCGAGCACTGCACTTAGCAAATCGATGCTGACACATCTTCGATCCTTATCTCAAATCTCACTTTTCCCCATCAATATTATCAGTGTCATCTTTTGGGCAGCAAGCCAACATCTCGCTCTCACAGGGTGAGCCATGAAAGGGCCGGCGCTGCTTCTGAAATCCGGATAAACTAAACCGTAAGAGAAAGGGACTTGGGAAAAGCCAGGGTAGATACCACCTTCCAGATAATTACTTCCCAGGGTAATTCAGGGATGACCAACTGCCGTCCTCTACAAATCTCAAGGCCCAGCTATTCCTGCCTTTCCAACCCAGAGGGACCTCCAAGAGATGCTCAGAAACCAGGCAGATCAAATCCAGCATCACTCAGGGTGGTTCATCACCGATGAATCCCACCTCCGACAGGACCTAGCAAGGACCTGAATTTATTCATCTCGTGTTGGAATTTGTCGAAGGAAACACGGTTACTGCCTTCTGTGTTTCCACGTGGATTGTGCCCTTCAACAGGCAAAAGGCTTCACAGAGTAAGTGTTTTATCCCTCCCCGGGATAGCAACGTGCCAATGGCTCAGCTGAGGAGAAAGGGCTCCTGCTGGGGCTCTGCGAAGGGATCTGAGATTTCCAGGAGTTCAGGAGGAGAAAGTCAAACCGCCTTCAGAATAAGTCAAATATAGAAACACCTAAAAGAGGGGAAATTTGACTAAATCACTGCTCAGCTCCAAAAAAACAGAAGCGGTTCTGCAAAATGCTGGCTCCAGGAGAGCCAAAAGGCGATGGTGCATCTCCCTGTAGTGGAAAGACCATCCCACGTGGCCCTGGGGTGCGAAGAAAAGAGCTTGAAATATTCCCATGGCTTTCTAAGATGCCTATTTTTGGGTAACAAGAGGTGGGTGTCTTCCTGGGTGCTGCAGGGGACGGATGGAGGGGATGGGGACGGGGACGGGTGGTGACTTGCTTGGGGGAAGCCTGGTGGGAGAGGTGGTGGCACTGGGGAGACCCTGCAAGCATGAGCTTTGGCCAAGAGGTTGCGGCAGGAAGCGGTTAGAGAGCAATAGCTCCAGTGAGGCATCAGAAAGACAAACTTTAAATATTTGTACTTCGGAGAAGCAGTTACTAACCCCATTTACCTTCCTGCAGAGACTCAGCGCTTGGCTGGGGCTGGGAGAGGGGCTGCACAGGGCATGAAGCCACCAGAGGAAGAAGAGTTTGGCCAAAGCATCCACCAGAGAAAGAGGGGGAAAAAAAGAGGGTTGGTTTGGTTCTTTTTTTTTCTTCCTTCTGGTTTGCTCCAGTTCATGAATCCAAAGCCAACCTGACACAGGCAAGAAATCACCCATTTCTTACTCAGGGAACCTCAAGGTAGGAATTTAAGGGATATTTTTCCCCCCCCATACTGTATGGAAGTTGAACAGATGATGGGGCAAAGCAGCAGGGAAATGTTTTCACTTCAACGACACCACCTCCTGCCTTTTTTTGTCTTGGGGGGGACCTAATGGAACCCATTGGCAAGTCTATTTTTGGCGAGAGGTAACAGCCCTGAGAGGCCAGGCTGCAGCAGCAGCGTGCAGTTGGGTGGCCAGGCAGCGAGGACGCAGCGCTCCACTCATTAAGCGCGGCTATTTCCATCTATTGCTGAGAGTTTTCTATTGTGCTCCGAGGACCGAGCAAAACAAACAGTCATTATGGGCTCCTTACTTCGTTATTTATTAAGTGACGCAGCTGAGTCACCCTCGCCGCGGGGCTGGCGGTGGCGGAGCTGGTGGCCCCAGCTGGTGGCAGGAGGTTGCTGGGGTTGGTCAAACCCCTCGGCATCATCGCCCACATCGTGATGTGGTTGCACTGGTCACGGTGCCATCACAAGGGGTTTTTAGCTTCGTAAGGGCATTCATCACTGCATGAGGGGGAATGCCTCCAGCTGGATGGATCCCAAGCCCTGATCCATCTTTGCTCTTGCTGGGGTTTTTTTTGGAGGGGTCCTCTCACAAACTCTTTCTTTCAAACCCACCCTTCCATGCATCAACCAAGTCACAGACCCCTTTTGAAGGTGTTCCTCTAGGATTATTCAGACTAGATTAGGATGTTTAAATGCCACAAAGATATTTTTTAGGTATGAAAGATGCCCGGTGGTACAGGGATACCCAGAGGCATCAAGGGGTACCTCCTCTTAAAAAAAAAAGAGGTCCTACGAGCTCCATCAATGCTCTGCTTAGTGACACCCTACTGCTAGGAGCACATCCCAGGGAAAAACAAAAATATAAAAACTAATAAGCATTATATACACACACAGAGCACACCGAATCCACCAAAAGCAGCCTGGCTTTCCCGAGCAGATGGACCCTTACCATTGAGCTCAGCCCACTGAAGTCTCTGCACTAAACGCACGACGACCGCCTTAACTGCCCCCCTACAATGTCACCAGAGAGTTCGGTGACAGCTTATCATTACAGTCATGGCATTTCCACAAAAAGGGAGTTCTAGCAAAGACGTGCTTTGTCACACTCACAGTGTGAAGCGCTCTCGGTGGTCTCCTGTCACGGTTTTGGGTTGGATTGGCCAATGGTGATGCTCCTCCAAAGCCCTTGGTGCCATCTCCTGCAGGCGCGGGGGCCTCTCCAGCGAGCGGCACTGCGGGGAAGGGCAGCCGGTTCCCAGAGAGAGCTCAGACACTGCACTTCAGTGGACTTTTTCCTACCAACCATTAACGGTGTTCATTAACGTGCCTGAGGTGGGTGTCCCACCACCCAGAAGTTCTCCTTCTTGCTGCTTCATGAAACGTTAAAAGCTGCATCCAAACAAACTGCAGCTTCAGGAGTGATAAAAAGAAAGTCTCTCCCCAGAAGAGGAGCTGGCTCAGAGCAAAGCCTCCTCCCCCACCCTCATTAAAACTCTAATTGCTTTTCTTGCTGCTGCCGCAAGACCCTCTGCTCACCTCCACATCCCTCCGGCCCCAGCCTCTTCCCCCACCTCTCGTGAAGGACGCGGCAGAGACAGCGGTGGCCGACCCCACACCATAGGTAGTCTCTTTTGTAAAAAGAAACGGGGCTAAAGAGCTGACAAAGATAAACTATTGCTTTTTCTGACCGCTGCAAGTTGGACAGCGGGAGGAGAAAGCTGATGCTACAAGGAGAGACTTTCTCTACCAGCATTAAAAATGCAGCTTGTGTGAAACCACACTCAACGTCTCTTATACCTCGAGGAGAACGAAAATGGTGACATGCAAAAGGCAACACAGAGCAGCCCTCTAAGGATGAGCTGTTTTACCACCACCTTCTCTTCCCTCCTTACTTCGCCTGGTGAATGCAGGGCTCGGGAACCACCTCGGGCACCGTCGCAGCCCTGGAGGCTCAGCCCTTGTGGCTAATCGCCTTTGAAACCCAACCTGTCGTCTGCAGGCAAAGCACCTACCCAGCATCACACCACCCAAACACTCCCCTTGGTTTTATAGGCTATGAAATAATATCTAGAATAGCCTGGTTTTATTCCTTGAACAACTTCTGCTGCTTTTCAGAGAGGACTTTGTCCAGCCCATGCTCTTCCCCACCTCTGCCAACGCTTAAAAGCCTGATTTCCAAAGAGCTGGGATAATTATTTCACTTAACTCAAACAAATCATTTTGTTTAACTCCAAGACGTGAGCCTGCGACGATCAGCCCTCCCAGGGCTGGAACCGAAAACACAGCTGGTAACTCAGTAGGTGGCCATTTCCAGCGGGCACGTGGCCCAGGCCGGTCCCAGCCATCCTCGCCCAGCGCGTCCTGCGGCACAGAGAGGGCAGTGGGGAAAAGCCCGGGGTCTCGTTGGATCGGGCAAACCGACCATCTCCGCCTGGATGTTCCCTCCCCGGGACCCGCCGGGTCCCACAGCACCGGGGGATGATGGAAAGTGCCGCAGCTGATTTATGGATGTACCCATTTCCGCTGCGCTGCCTATTCCCTGGGTACCTCCTCCTCCTCAGCTCGCCGCGAGATGATTTTCAGAGCTCACATTTTAATTTCTTTAAGCACAGCGAGCTCTTGCCGCAGCAAATTAATGAAGGTTTCTTAAACCCCAGTTCACTTTTCATTCAGCCAGTTTCCCCTTCATTCAGCTCCCGTGGCAGATGGCACGAAGTTCCTTAATTACACTCCACGGTCACCACGTCCTCTCCCCGAGCAAAACCTGGCATTTGCCAGACTTAATTCGATGTTGTTCCCCAAGCCGGGGATGAGAGATGGGGTGCCTTGTGCCAGTCTCCAAAAACCCACAGCCACATCACCCAAGGTGGTACCCACCAGCCAAGGATGGGGCAGCGCTGGGAGACTCCCCCCAGAAAAACCCCCACAACCAAAGCACGGCTTTTACTGTGTTTTAGTATCCATCTTTTTTTGGGGGGGTGGAGGGGGTAAATAAGGCCCAGGCATTCCTGGCAGCAGTGCACTTGGGGTGACCCTACAGCCGTGGGGCAGAGAGACCCCTCCACGGGGTCCCGCAGCCGCGGGGTCCCAGGCGGGGGTAAATCGCTCCAGCCTCTGGTTTGTACTGGCTGCTGATTAGTATAATCATGTTGACGACACGCCGGCGGCGCCGCAGCGTGCAGGGTGACTGCCACTAATTTCAGAAAATGAGTCTGAGCGCTCTTTTATTGTCATAAAGGTAAAAGCGGTGGCGAGCAGCTCTCCGTTGCCACGGGAACCCATCAACCCCGGGGGAAAAGCCAAATTGCCGGACCAAGGAGGTGCCTTCGGAGGTGGCTGTGGGGGGGGAGGAGGGGGCTCTCCCGGTGACACCCCTCCCGGCCCGAGAACGGCAGCAGGAAAGCGAAGGGAGGTGAAATGTGTTGGTGGTGGGGTCTTTCAGGGCTGCTGTGGTTATAACTGCGCTACAGACCTGGTACTTACGCAGCCTTGGGTCCCCCTCGCCGAAATTCAGCCTCTCTGCAGCTGCTTGGCTTGAGCTTTCCCATCGGTTGGAAGTAGCCTCAGCTCTGGGCGTCAAAACTGCCCAGACGATGTGCTCTGGAGCTGCCGCCGCCTTCTGTTGGCCGTAAAACACCGTGGAGAGCCAGGTCAGCTGGACCCACATCTCTTGGAACAGCCTAAAACTTGGCAAACTCCATCCCTGTTCTGGGAGGGATGGTCCCCATTCCGGGAGGAATAGTCCCTGTTCCCCTGCAAGCCCCTGGACACACCAGGGAGGGTGGAGAAGGCATTGAAAAGGTCCCCGCGATGGAGATGCACAAGGGCAGAGCCAGGATGAAGCTCAGCTCCCCAAAATCCACCCCCTCCCTGGCTCCAGGTCTCTGGTTTCCATCCCCCCGCTCAGGCAGGGAACCGTGTTGCCTCCTCCCAGCATCAGCCCCAGTCCTCCCAGTTCACCCACCAACTTCCTGCAAGCTGGTTTTAAGCCCCTCTCCCTGCACGCAGGGTTGCAGCATGAATAAGTGGGGTTTGGGGTATTATTTTTTTTTTTAGCAGATGCACAATCCAGTGCTTACCCACTGAACACAACTAGGTCCAAGGGTGAATTCGGGGTGGAGGACGGTGACTCCTCACAAGCTGCTTTTCCGCCAGCACCGTGCCAGTGTTTTCCTGTCAGCCCCAGCGCCAGAAGGAAAGGAAACTGGAGCCAGGCGATTAACGAGGTCAAAGCCTAACGGGAGAGATAAGGGTGAAGTGGCCAAGGGAGAAAAAGCTCCGCATCGTCACACACTCAACTGAAATTACACTCACGAAACGCAAAGCTGCTTTAAAGGAAAACCGTTAGAAGAAAACCTGCTGTTCAGAAAACACAAAGACTTTGTGCTACAGAGCTCCGGTCCCCCTCGTGGGGTGTTTTTAGGTGGGTGAGGACTTTGCTGCTGCTGCTCCATCCCCACCCCACGCACATCACTCCCTGACACGGAGCTGATCCTGCACGCACCCCCCGGGACCAGGGGCTCTGAGCAGCCCCCGGGATCGCTGACATTTGGGAGCGCTTTGCTCAGCGATGGGTGCGACCTCCTGCCTTACACCAGGTTGGGAAAACCTCCAACCCCCCCACGTCAGTCTTTGGTTAATTGTTTACAGGTTGGGGAGAAACAAGACCAGGTCAGAACTTGGGGTTGACCCACAGACCTCAGCTCTGAGACTCAAATCTGGATGAGAATTTGGTAGCTCTGCCAATTCCCACTGCCAACCCCCCAAAAAACCCCATAATCCAGCTGCAAATATCATAGAATCGTCTAGGTTGGAAGGCACCTTAAAGACCATCTAGTCCAACCATCAACCTAACTCTGACAAAAAAATAAATAAGAAATAAGAAATAAAAATCACTAAACCATATT
>JAOXNO010000041.1:67930349-67946062 GCA_028565335.1 Limnodromus scolopaceus | reverse complement strand
GAACCCCCCCAACTCTCTCAGCCCCCCCTCCCAGCAGAGGGGCTCCAGCCCTCCCAGCATCTCCGTGGCCTCCTCTGTCCCTGCTCCAACAGCTCCATGTCCTTCTGCTGTTGGTGGCCCCAGAGCTGGAGGTAGCACTGGGGGGTCTCCCCAGAGCGGAGCAGAGGGAGCAGCAACGAGATGCTGACAGCAGAGTTTGGGGTTTGTACGGTTTGTTTTTAAATGAATAAACGTGTATGATTAATCTTAACATTTCTCTAAACTCAGCATATTTGGAAAGGGGTTCCCAATCTTTTCAAGCCTTAAATGTAGCAGCACAAAGGTGGTTTTGAAAACAAGCACTGAAGAGAAGGGAATTAGGGAGGAAGCTCAGGATCTAGGTAAAGGAAACAGAAAAGAATAAGCAAATTCCATTCCTCGTGAAAAATGAGTTATTATAAAACACACACCATTGTTAATTAGATCAGCTAATGGAAGCGACTTGAGCAAGAATTCCAGCCTGACATCTGTCCCAGCAGAGTTCCTTCAAAATAAGGATCAGGAGGAATGAAATAAAATAAGCAAATCTTGTATTTACTTGTGAATTCTGGCAGTGGGACGAGGTCCCCAGGGACGGGGTGGGCTCTGGGCCAGCGCCCCTGCCTCCCCGGCTCCCAGACCCACCGGGGGTCCCTGTCTCTGGGCGTTAAAGGGACTCGGGGTGTCCCCGAGAAGGGAGATCCCTTCAGGAAACCCATCCCCAGGGGGGGAACCCAGCTTCTGTCTCAGGGGGAGGTGAGAACAAAACCCAACCACAGAATGGCCAATGCGGTAAAATAAGGGCACTAACGTGCCAGAGAATTCCCTTTTTACGGGGAATTACACACCCTGGTGTGATTCAGCCCTCCCCCTTCCCTGCGCTTGGGCTGCGATGGCGGGGGGCTGGGATTGGTGACAGGGATCCCCCCCAGCCTGGGACAGGAAAAACAGTTAATCGCAAAATCACTCTCGTTCTGAGCAATTTAAAGCCCCCTCCCTGAGAAATTAATGTCCTGGGCCCTGTGGAGAGCGGAGGGCGGCTGGTTCCCCTGCCGGGAGGGTTCATGTGTGTGCCTTTGAGGAAAAAAGGGAAAAAACCAGGTGTGAAGTAAAGGGAAGGGGAGATCCTGAAAGCACAGACGCCGCTCCTGCTGAGCAGCCCCGGAGTCAGAGGGCACCGCGCTCGGCTTTCAATCTGGGTTCAAAAAAAGAAATAAAAATCAGTGTGTTTGAGGGGAAATCCCAAAGAATCTGCTCCTGCGCTCTGAGCCGCGGCTCGGGGAAACAGGGAGAATTTAACTCCTGGGGAGGAAGGAGGAATGTTTTCTTACCAGCTCTTCCCAGATGCTTTTGAAACCCCGACATTCCCAGCGCCTGAAGAGAAACGCTCTGGGAAGAGCCACAAACCGCTTCCCAGAGGGAATCCCATGGGGTTTCCGTCACCACCTCCTTTATCACGGGCTGCAGGTGCCACCGTCCCCATCCCGGCTTTCCTGTGGGATTCTCCCTCGTCCCGGCGGAGAACCTGCACCGCATTCCTGCTCTGTCAGCAGCATGGGAATAGCAGCGAGCGCGGCTGGGGAAAAAAGCTGGATTATTGATGAAATTATCGTATTATGAACCAGAGAAAACTGCGAGCAACGAAGAAAACTCCTTCTGCCAGACTGCCCGGAGTTTAATGGATGTTTGCAGAGGGACCAGGGTCTTGTGGGCTTTGCTCTGGGCTGTCACAAACCTACGCTGGGGCTTGTGACATTAATTAATTTTAATTATTAAATCATTTTTGCATTAATTTCACAGGAGAGGCGGCTGGGACCCAGAAAACAGCCCTTTGCCGGGGATGGGGCCGCTCGGGGATTTGCGGAGACCCCGGGGAAGGGTGGCAGCACCCAGTCGCTGCGTGCAGAGCATCGTCTCCTTCCCTTTCTCATCCTGAACCTCCTCCGAAATCTCGCAGAGCTCCCAGAGGAGAAGTCTGGGGGACACCAGCACCGGCGGCCGCTGAGCCCAGGTGCTCCCAGCCCAGCTTTGCCCAGTTTTTCTCGATATCCTTTTGAAAACACCTCTCCATTAGAACAGTTTGTTTGTCCATTTTCTAATACACGTATCCCAGGGCTCCGGCTGCTGCGGAGAGAGGAAATATTCATGGAGATGCAGGCTTTTGTCAGCGTTGTTAAATTGATTTGCTTTTAAGAATTATTGGGCGGTCGAAGCCGCTCCAGCTCCAGCTTGTTTTTGCAGAATGCTCTGGAGAGGTTTATAGAGATACTAAAATTAAATAGGAAGCCACGGAATAAACGGTGCTTCCATTCAGTGAATCTTGTAAATCCAGTTTAAATTGTTTCCTTTATTAAATATCCTTTTCCTCTTAAAAACGGATTAACGGCTCTCACCGGAGGCTCTGATGGAAAAGCCACCCCATCTCTATAGCAACGAGTCACACGGACGCTGCCGCCCGAGGGTCTCGCTCCGCGTGAGCCCGAGCATCTGCCCGTCCCAAATCGCACCGATACGGCACTGCCCCTTATTAACGGCCCCTTATTAACGGTAACGAGGGTGGCACAGGACTGCACGGCACCGGGGTTCCTTTTCCTGGGGATCCCGGCCCCTGCAGAACGTATGGATGGGTATGGATGGGAATAGACGGGAATGGGTGGGAATGGATGGATATAGGTGGGAATAGACGGGAATGGATGGTGAGTTTCCCATCTCACAGTGAGACAGGCAACACCAGCCCCATTCCCCTCCCTTCCCCTGATCTGGGACTCGCTGCTTCCCTTTTTCCCAACAATTGTCCTCAATTTCTCCAGCCCCTCGCAGTGGCCCTTGGACTTGCTGCTGCCGAAGCTTTGCACGGGGGGGTTAAGGTGAGGGCCCCGCAGAGCTCTCAACCTGTGTTGTATTTGGGCTGGTATTTGGAAGAACGTACCTTGAACCCTGTGGTGGAACACCCTCGTGGCATCACAGGGAGAATTCCCGGATAAAGGGCTGGTTTGGGTGAACTTCTGGGGTTTGCAGGAGCCCGGAACGGCACGGTCCCGGCTGGTCCCCACCGCGGCTCCTTCCCTGGGGCCAGATGGGAATTCCCTTTGTGCCGGTGGCTTCCATGGCCGGAGACGGACTCCGGTCTCACACATCGTGGTGTTTCAGGGGAGAGGGAGCCGCACAAGGTGACCTGTGACTTCCTGCTGCTCCCGGGCCCCGAGGCCGCAGCAAGGACCCGTTTCAGCCCCCGGTGCCCGCAGCGCAGGCAGGGGGATGCAGGAACCGGCCGCAGCAGCAGCCGAGGCGAACATTTCAGGTCCCAGGGACACCAGGGTAATACAGGGATGCGCGTCCCTTCTCCCTGGGTGGCACCAGCGCTGGTCCTGCCACCGTTGCTGTGACAAACCTCTCGCAGACGCAGCGGCTGCTCGGGCACGGCTCATTTATCAGCAGCCGCTTCGGAGGGACGCAGGCGGGAGAGTGAGTGAGTGAGTGAGTGCTCCGGCGCGTTAATGTGACAGCCCAAATTGCTCCCGTCTCTTGGCTGGGATGGATTCTGGCACAATTACAGTCAATTATAATTAGTGGCATCAAAGCAGCAGTTAAATGTAACCAGGAGCTGGTGGCTTTTGCTCCGGGTGGGAAGACACGGAGTGAATCCTGATGGCACTTGGGGTTTGCTGGGCTGGGAGACGCAGGGAGCGCAGTGGGAGCCCCGGGAACGCGGTGCGTGCCAGGAGCCCAGCTGGCACCTTCCCTGCCAAAAGGGGCTACGCCAAGGCAAAGCAACAAGCCACAGAGCGAGGAGCCGCACCAGCACCCCCGCGGCTGCAGGGAACCCCGGCAGTAACGCAGAGGAACCGTCCCCTGCTGCTCAAAGGGTTGAGTTCCCAAAGCTCAGGGTGCGCTTTTCAACATCTCCCACCCACTGAGCTCGTCCCAGGCCCCAAACCTCACCCCAAGCCTCTGAGGTGCCAGCAGCCCCGAATGTCTCCTTCCCAGCACCCCAAGTGTCACCATGTCACCTTCCCCACCATTCCCAGGAGGCTGGTGATGCTCTGCCACCCCCAGACATTGTGTGGGGAATCAAGGGGAGGTGTGACACAGCAGGCGGGCTCTACAGAATCATATGGGGTTGGAAGGGACCTCTGGGGATCATCTAGTCCAAGACCAGTTACCTTAAATCACCCTGGGGTCATCAGAACCAGACGCGGAGCCACCACAGAACCTCCGCTGGCCACGGTGGTGTGGGATTCGGGTGACAATACACCTCGGTGCTTCACAGCTGAGCGAGGCCTCCTCCGCCGACACATGGTGTCACCTCCAAGGATGACCCCGTGGCAGCAGGACTCGGCCAAGGTGGCTGCAAAGTCCCCAGCAGCGTCAGAGACGTGGCAGGAGAGCAGGAGTTTGGAGAACGTCAGGCGCAGGAGAGACGGATACAACCCAGCCCAGCTCCCTCGGGCAGCAGACTTCAACAGTAAATCCAATTTTGCTTGACATTAATCCCAACTTTTCAGTGCGCCACAGATTATCCTTCTGAGGACGGCTCTTCAGGCGGGACGAGCCGGGACAGAAAAGCTTTTTCCTCAGTTTTCTTTCTAATTGTCCCCTTCGAGAGACTGTTCCCGCCCGGCAAAGCGCCGGAGCTGCCCAGAGGCGCGGGTTCCCGCTCCGTTCCCGGCGCCGGCGCTGCTGATCCCTCGGGGCAGACGAGTCGCATTAAACACAACTGGAAAATTTCAAATCGGTTCTTCAGCAGGAATCCAAGGCGGCGGGGGCAGGAATATCATCCCTGCTGGCCCCAAGCCGGCTTGCAAATCCGAGTGTGACTGGACGAGCTCCTTGCTCCCTTTGGGAAGATAATTCACAGTTTAATGCGCTTCGTTATCAAGTCGGTTTCCTTTTTCAGCCTGAATTCTCTGGTTTTTATCCCCTTCTCCAGGTTCGTGCCCAGCCTGCCCGCAGTTCCCGCCAGGAGCTGTAACACGGCTCCCCGTTAAACACGACGGGCGCAGAAAGAAGACAGGGATCCTCCAGTGAAGCCCCAATCCCACCAAGAAATCCATCCGGGAACTCGATAAAGGCAGGCTCCGGTGCCGGCGGGTGTGAGGGGCAGTGACAGAGGCCGGTTGGGAGCGGTGGCCCCAGCTCCCTGCTCCCCTGAGGGGACACTCTCACCATCTCCCGTTCCAGGTGACCCGGGAGCAGAAGATGCTGCAGGACCCGGTGAAAGACGCTGCAGGCGGGATGCGAGGGGCGTTGGGGATGCGGTTACGGTGCCCAGCCCGTCTGCGTCCGCCCAACGCTCGCCGCTCACCTCCCTCTATAATTAGGAGCTAATTCAGTGTCGGTAACAGACCTTACTTTTTCTTCCTGCTCGTTTTGTTCCCAGGACTCATCCTCTCTCTCCCCAGGCGTGCAAGGGTCTGGCTCCAATCAACACACAGCATTATTTCTAGAAATAGCCAATTCCAAGGGGCAGCCACGTTGCCTCCCCACCCGGGTGCGGATGCTCAGCACAGCCTGGTCCCAGGAAGGGCACCGAGCCCTCACCAAGGCCACTGCGGTTCTGGGGTGAATTCCCCGGTGCCCGGAGGAGCAGCCCAAGTGGGACCCTTCCTGGCCCAGCCCCGGCAACACCAGAGGAGGCACCGCAGCCCCGGGGAGGCAAACATCTCAGCAGGGAGTGGAAATCATGAAAGGCCCAGAGGAGCCTTTCCTGGAAGCAGGGAGAGCTCGTTCCGCCTTTGGTTAGAGCTGCAGAGAACAGATAAGGCGGCCAAAACACAGAGCTAATTCAGCCGAGGGAGCCAGGCCGGAGCAGAGGGGTCCCAGATAGTGGGGGAGCTTTGCAGGAGTTGGTTTATCCTTCAGAGAGTGCGGAGAGTCCCCGCATCCACCCACCGCCACAAGGGAAACCTGGAAAAAGCCTTTTTTCTCACCGAGAAGGCAGAGCCTGTGAGGCAGCTCCAGGGGATGATGGCCGGGGCTGCGTGGGGAGCACCCGGGCACCGCGTAAGCCGTTCTCACCGAGGATGAGTGTGCAAGAGCCCTCGTAGTCCTCGTGCACAGGACTCTCTGTCCTCGTGCACAGCTCTCGCACGTGGCAGCGGCTCCGGCCGTGCACCCCGAGACCTGCCGTGAGCCCCGAGCTCCACACCTGCAGACAGCTCACACCCGCCTTTAAATACGGACATTGCCATCCAGATCCCGCTCCTCACCGAGGGTCTCAAGCAGGTTATTTCTCTCCTCTCCGCTCCTGCTCCCCCGAGCCTCCTCCTGCCGCCTGGGGACGGCCGTGCAGACCCCGGGCTGTGGGACCCGTCCTCGGTGGGGGCGCAGGGCTTGGTGACACGGGGCCGGGACACTCCTTTGCTCCTTCCAGAGCCAGAGACACTTTTCCATGTCCTTGCCGGGTTCCTAGAGCAGGGGCTGACACCCCCAGCCTCGCAGAGAGCGGCTCCACCACCACCCCCCGCCTGAAAGGCAGAGACTTCAATATCCCCGTGACAGCAGCTGTCGAGAGCAGACTGGAAAAGAAGTAAGTCCAACCCCAGCCAAATCTCCTTCCACTCGCTCCATTCCCAGCAGACAACCCCCGAGCAGCTCACCTCCACCCGTGCCCAGCCCACAGCACCCACCTCTGCTCCCGCGTGGGCACCTTCCATCGCTTCCAGCTCCCGCAGCCACCGGGTGCGAGCGGGAAGTTCAGGGAAGGAGGGGAAGAGCAAGAAGAGCGCAGCACCCGTGCATTTTCTAAATCAATACAATTTTTCAAATTTATTTTTTAAGAATTACTTCTAATATATCTTTCTCACAGAAGGAGGGTATAGGGAATGTTCTCATTCCATCTGTAAACACTGAAATACAGATCTGGGAAACCAGGGAAGAGACACAAAAAAAGTGCATTTTACAAAATTATCAACTAAAATATATTTTACATGTATTACGTTTCAATTTAAATTCTACCGACTGCATTTTCAGTTTCAAAAAATATTTCCATATCTAATAGATTAAAAAAGCATGAAATATTTTCATTATGGATAAGACATTTCAATTCATTTACATGCTGTTTGCACAACAGCATACGCAACCACGGGAATCTCCAACAATGTTCTTGGCCTGAAGCAGATTCTAACACGAGAAGAGTCAGGATTTGTCCTCTCCAGAGAGCGCCCAGAGCCCCTTCCAGCCCCAGGGCAAGGACCGTTTCTCTTCTGCCCGGAGAGGAGCCAGGAGGAAGGTGGGAGCGGGGGGAGAGGGCTCAGGAGGAGGAGATCCAGGGACTTGCTGTGGTTTCCAAGGCGGGTTCCAAGCCCTTCCCTGACTGTGCAGCGAGGCTCGGGCTTTGCCAGGCGGGTGGCTCTTGGAGCATCCTGCGTCTGGTGGCACTTTGCTAGAGGAGGGTGGCTGCCAAAGGAGTCCCTACTGAGTCAAGCATGTGCATTTGGGCCTTCCCGTCACCTTCCAGGCCACCACCCTGTGCCACGGCCCCGGGGTGCAGCTCCCCAGCCCTCTCCATGCTCCTCTGTTTGCAATGGGCAGGAGCAGCTCTGCATCCCCAGCATCCTCCCTCCTGGCTACGAAGGGGACTCACTTAATGTCCTCTCCCGGTGGCATCAGAGACCACTTTCTCCAACACCCCCCTGTGGCACGTCCCCCCGAGCGGCCCAGCAGCGCTCCCGACTCCCCTCCCGACACCGTGCTGCCGTAGCCCCAGCCCCACCGCATCCTTCCAAGAGACCACCAGTGCCCAAGCGAATTGTTAAGGAGAAATCTGAGCAATTACTTTGACACCAACAGTATCTTGAGGTATAAATGAGAGAAGATGCTTCACCCACAGAATTCTTGCCTGGACCAGACCTCCTGCAGTGGGGGGCTTTCTCCCCCCGGCTACACAGGCAAGAACGGAGAGGGCTCTTCCAGCATCCTCGGCAACACTGAGCAGGAATCACCCGCCAAGGGCAGGAGACACGAGCCCCGCTCGCCCACCGTGGTGGCTACCGGATCTTCTCACCTCCTCTTGAGTCGTCTTCTCGACATGTTCCCCTCTTTGGTATGTAGAGCAAATCTCTGGAGAGCTCCTGCCTTGACGGGGGTGATGCTGGGGGGGTTTCTCTCCAGGCCGGGCAGGGGTGCAGCCGCCGGAGCGAGCCGACAAGCCCTCCCTTCCCACCACGGGGAGTTTGGGTGGTGCCACTTCCACCCACAGGACAACATTAAAGCAGTATGAACACTTCCACCATTTAACACGAGTTCAGAAGCCCCAAAAAGAGGGGGGGAAATGCAGATCCCTAGTTTCAAGGAGCGACTGCAGCCAGTGGGAAGGTGGGCCGGGAGGGTGCGGGTTCTCCTTCGTTACCTTAGTGCAATCTAGAAAGGACTCCCGGCTCGGCGCGAGCGACTCGAGGGGCTGTTACACGCTGTCCTTTGGTTTGCTTTAGAATTAACTCCCGCAGTCTGCATGAAGGTAAGCTAAGGTCTGTCTGGGATCTAGACACGTAAGGCAAGAGGCAATGTCTGCGGGACTCGGGGCGAGCCTGTCCCTGCGACCCTGCAGCGGCGCTCGGCTCCTTCCAGGAGCCACGGCCCATCGGGTGCCGGGGGGAGCCTGGGGGGGGGAGGCTGCAAGGGGCCCCGAGACGGCACCGCTGATGGCTTCAACAGCAACGCCCAGGTCAGAATGGTCACGTGTGGGGTTAAAATTAAAAAAAAAAAAAAAAAATCTCCTAAAATGGTCAAGAAAAGAGTTTGCCATCTCACCCTCCGGCCTCTAGCTTCTTCACACTGAAGACGTACGGGGTTAAACCGGGAACTGTGAGGGATGTTACAGGAGAACGAACTGGGAAGAAAGAGTGAACCCACTTCTATCGCACGGCCCCCCAGGCTGTTGGAGGCAGAGCAACACCCCGAAGGGAAGAGAAAACACGGTTCTTGCCACTTTGTGAGCTCCCAGCTCCCGAGCTCCATGGGGCAGAGACCCTTCGGGGCAGGGCAGGGTGTCTGGGAGGGACACAGGGCTCTCTGGACACGCTCCTGCCAGCTCCCCCTCTGCCCTGCGATGGAGCAGGATTCCAAAGCCGGGCTGCCAAGCCCTGGCGGCAAGTCAGAAAAGAGCGAGGAGAGGGGAAGAGGAAGATGAGGAAGAAGAGGGGTCACCTCTTCCCCTGATGGACCAAAACCTACTCAAGCACGACACAAGGCCACTCTGCATCCGGGCGGCTCCCAAAGCAAGGGCTGTGTGTTTTAAAGCAGCTCTCACCCACCGGGAACACTCAGTCCGTCCTGGGGGACAAAGGAGACCCTCCTGCGCTCTGTCACGGAGCCGCTCTGTCCTCACATGTCACCTCAGGGCACGAGACACCGCGGAACTGTCACAGCTCGGCTCATACAACGCACCGACGCGCCCCTCCTGCGCCTTTCCACCATCCCCACCAGCCATGGCTCTGGATTCAGTTTACTGGCTTTTATCCCCTGTGAACCCCTCCCAATATATGCATCTCTAGATACATATATAGATATAGATTTACATATGCAAGTACCTATATCTATATACATATATTTATTTTATACGTATATATTTTCATTTATGCTTTTAACGAAGTGCTGTGCTTTCAACCGCTGCCTTCCTCCGCGGGGATCTGCTCCTGCGCACGTTTTTCAGTCCGAGGAGAGAGGGCCGGGCACCCTCGCCCGCCAGCGGCACAGGGCGAGCGGCACCCACCTCCCGGGCCACCAGCCCACCCCTGGGCTCCATCCCCACCGCACCGCCCTGCTACTGCGGGTTCTTCAGGATGCGCCCGTGTCTGAAGTCGTAGACGTGACGACAGAGGAAAACCAGCTCGGGGTCAGTGTCCTCGGGCACCTTGCGGTGCAGAGGGGTGGAGTATTCTTCCGAGGGAGGAACCATGATGGTTTTTCTGCCTGGGATCCCTTCGACGCGACGCTTTGCCAAGGCACAAAATCTGCAAGGAAATGAATTAGAAGAGTTAGCACGGACTCTTTTCACCGTCCACGGGTCGTGGCTGCCCGAGGAGGAGGGGTGGAAGAGGAAGGACAGGAGTGTGGAGAAGAACTGAGCTTTGCTCAAGAGGAGGATGTGAAGTAGCTGTTGCTTTTGATCCCCCCCAAACCACGGGAAGCAGCACAAGGGTTTATATTCCTACAGCGGTGGATGCCACACAGTACAGAAGATGACTGCAATTAACCCACCACGCTTTTACTACTTTGGTGCTGCTGTTCAGACAAAGGAAGAATTCAGGATGCCTTCAGGGATTATCTCTCAAAGGTGACCTTACCCACAACAGCATGAAAAAATGCCTGCCAACAACTATTCCAGAGGACTGGGCTGTTAGAAATGAAATGAGCTGTGTGGATCTAAAGCTTAGGGTTTTTTTGTGGAATTTTTTTTTTGTTTGTCTGGGTTTTTTTGAGAGTTTTCAAAAGAAAGAGCAAATTCAGCTTATACAGAGTTTGTAAAACAGGGTTTGTTTTTAGAAATTCAAACAGCAGAGCCCTAGGTGAGGAGCAGGAGGACTAAGAGAGCATTAGGGCTTACCCACCCCCTCCCGGGTAAGGCTGCGCCGCCAACACGATGCAGGCAGCACAACCGAAGAGCCGTAACGCACTTCTGCATCATGGATTTGGGCGTCCGTTCAACCCCCGTTCCCACTCTGCCCCGTGCATCCATCCATCAAAGGATGGCAGCCTTGGATACGGATGCTGGCAAGTTCTTCCTGACAAAGTTTCCGTTCCATCAGCAAGAGCTTATCAGTAAAAGCCTCACTCACTGCTCCGGGTGCTGCTGCTGCTGCTGCTGCCGCCAAAACACCTGGATCCAGGAGCGCAGGGGCTGGGAGAAACGCTGGCAAAACCAGGCCTTTTGGCTGGCTGGCTATGGCTCCTGCGCCACAGGGAGAGATATACAGCACCATTTCCTGCCTTGCGTAGCTTTTAGCTCCGAGTCACGGGGTTTTCTGCACTGTTCTCCACCCATGTCATACAAGTACAAACATTTGTGAGCCCTTAAAGCTTATCTATTACAGAAATCAGACACAGAGTGATTCCAGAGTGAAAGCATCCCCCACAGAGTGCAGTACCAAACTCGTACGTAGAGAGAGCATCATTCATCCAGCTCCTGCTCCACTGGAGTCTGTAGGGGGGTGACGGTGGGAAATGGGAAGAGTGACAGGTGCTGGAGAGAGATGAAAGTCTCGGAACAGCAGCAAGTTAAGAGCACCACCTACCTGCAGTACTCTGCAAAGGTCAGCACGTAGCACTTCTCCTCTATGCAGGCAACGCTGTTTTCATCCTGATGCCGGGAGGCGAAGATCTCATTCTGCAGGAGGAGGGGGGACAGGTCACCCCGCTGGCCAGGAGCCCCAGGGAGGCAGGGCCAGCTCCACGCCTTCCCCCGTCACCCTCAAGGGGAGTCTATCAAAGCGTGCTCGCGGCAGAGCCAATATTTCACAGAATCCAGACACTTTCCAGGTGTTTTGGGACCTATTTATAGTGTGCAGCAGAATTCTATCCAGCATTAAGAGTTCTCCCATCGTTTAACACTGCCCAGCACACCTTGTGAGCCCGAGTGTTCAAGTCCCACACATATGGCCAACGGCACAAAAGCAGCGAGGCCACGGCCAGGTACAGCCCTCGGCTTCCTCTTTCCCCCTGGGGACCACAGGGAGCTTGTGGCCACTACTGAGAACGTCCCAGGAGAGGAGCTTTTGCAGTGCTGTGCTGGGAAAAATAAAAGCAGCGCTTTGAAAGTGCTACCGCGACGCCTGGGGAAGACAGCGGGACAGGAAAGAGGGAGGAAGGCTGAGTTCATCAGGGGAGGTACCGCAGGGGCTCAGAAAGGGAGAAAAAACCCTGTGAGAGGTGTCTTTACTCCAGCTTCTCCAAGATCTGACTCCGTGCCCAGAGTCCGCATCAGGAGCCCCGGTGAGCAATGCTCCTGCAGGTCGGAGGACTCCCCACCCACACGCTCCCCCGAGACACTGGGGATGTTCTTCATTCACTCTCCCTCTCCCCTGCTGGAAACCCTTCGCACAGCTAAGAGTTTAAGTGGAGGTTGAACAGCACTTTGCTGTCCGTACTGCTACCCTGTGACCCACGACCGGTCTTTCTAATCCATCTCTGTACCAAAGCTAAAGGAATCCCTTCTTTTCCAACCCCTTCCTCATCCCCATTCAATTAAAAAGGCTGGTTTAGGGAGGGAAGTAGCAATAACCTTTTTTTCCCAGGGTAATTTAGGAGATGTGGCTCCGCAGCTGGCGGGATCGGTTAGGTATGGGGCAACCCAGAGGGAGCCATCTGAAAGAATGTCAGGTGTGGCCCGACGAGCGAAGGGGATCTCTGGGCACGAGGATGCTCTGCGCCGGTCTGGGAGCGTTACCCACAGGCTTTGGTTCTGCTCCCAGCCCCGAGGAAGGAAGGACTCACAGAAGGGTCACCGTCTGGGGACATCCTTAATGCAGAAAGGTAGAATGCCCCGTCTGGCTTCCGCGCATCGGGGTTTTGGTTCTTAGAACTCTCTGAGTCACCTTTGGCAGGCCCGGCCCAGCTGCTCAGCCCAAACGGCACCCTCTCATTTGAAGCCTTGTGTAATTAAGCAGGTGTGCAAAAACCTGGCTTCATTCCTCCCGGCCAGACTACTGGGCCTCTCTCTCTGCACTAAAATGCAACTGGACACAATCACGCTTCATTTATGGACAGGAAAACTCTAAGGTACCACATTTTGGTTCAGAAACTCCTCTGTGCCTGCAAGTCAGGCCGGTACAGTTCCCCAGCTGTTGCCCAGTCCTGCTCTCACCCCCGCCCTCACCTTTCATTTAAAAAAAGGGGAAAGAAAAAAAAAAAAAAAAAGGAAAATTGCACCAAGTATTTTGGTGGTTTGGAAACAGCAGTAAATTCTCCATTCCCAGTTTAAAACCAGCTGCTTCTGTCACCCAACACAAGCCCATGCGAAGCAGAGCAAGGCGTGAAGTCATAATGATTCACACGCTTCCCCTTCGAAAAAGCAAACTCTGTGACACTGGCACAACCTCCTGAGTTGGTCGTTCATTCTCGTCATAGATCTACACGGGGGAAGGCGACGTGCCCACGTTTCTGCACAACACAAACAAGTTTCTGGAGTTTAAGCAGCAGATTAAGAGATGTGTGCTCAAAAGGCAGCACATGCTAGAGGTGCTCCAACGTCCCGCAGAACGGCAGCAGGAGCTGTAGTGTTGAGCTCTGCGGTTCTGGGTGGATTCAAATGGCCTTTTGGGAAAAGGGTCTGATCTTGATTCAGTATAAGCTCATTTTTTCTCACTCCTAAGGCAGCGCTCAAAACAACCGCTCACCGAATGCACAGTTTACTCAGATTAAAGAGAGAAACGTTGAAAGTTCAGAGGCCGCCATGTAAAGAACGCAGCGGCTTCTGTCACAGCCCAGAGTTTCTACACATGGCATTAACCTGGGGAAAAGCCCCCTCTATAGGACACCAGCACCCAACACATCTGGCAACAGCTGCATCACAGCCAAGAGGCAGCTCCAGTGTACCCAGAACACGGGCTCAGCCCCCTGCGTTTGAGGGCAGCCGGGAATGAGGGGAGATACTGGGGCGAACCCCTCTTCCCGCAGGAATGGGGACGCACTGGGATGCCCTCACCCCGCGCCGGGGTGGCTCACCTGGTGCATACTGGGGTTACGGCCGCCCTGAGTGTGCTCCGGTCTGTAATACCACAGGAGGCTCATCATCAGCTCCCCTGCAAGGAGATTTATTAAAATACGTCAAGCCTCAATCTTCCCGTAGTGTTTTCCCACTAATACCCAGCTTCCTCCTCCTCCCTCTCACTCCCACAGCGCTCCCGCGGAGGCAGCTGTGCCGCCATGAATATTTCATGCTGAACTAGGTGTCCTTTTGTTACAGCAAGAAGCTGTATGAAGTCGGTCACGTTGCTGTTCTGCTACACCTTCACCCCCTTCTGCTTGTGCTACAGCGTCACAAAGAGGTCAGTTTGGCACCAAAAAATACAAAAATCAAACTTTTCCATCTGAAAAACGTATCCGCTCGGGCTGCAGCTGGAAAAGATGCTCATGCAAAGCTCGGCACGTGGAGCACTGACTCCCAGGTTAGCGGCAGAAGGGCTGTCGCAGGATGACGGGTCTCACCACACGTCAGTCACTGCTTTACCTGTCATTTTTTAATTTATTCTACTGTTAAGCTAGACCTGTGCTTTACAACACTGGGCACAGCTTCCTCGGCTCAGGTATTGCCAGCCATGGGCCAACCCCCCCCGACTCCAGTCGCCACCTCCCCTCGCATCCCCCCGAGCTGCTGGGGACCAGCCCGAGCTCCGCGCCGGCTCCCGGCCCAGATGTCGGGGAGAGCATCTGGGTAAACAGCAGCTCCCGAGACGTCTGCTGCAATGAAATAATAAAGGAGATCGTTGCTAAGACGGGCACTTGGCAGATATTATATGCTTTCACGACCAGACAGATTTTGATTACCAGTCCCAGGCTAGTGATTAAAGAGCGTTTCAGTTCCTGGAACCATCTGAATGGAAGCCATGGAGCTAATCTCTTCCTCTCCATCACCCGCTCTGGCAGCGGCGGAGTCCCCTAACAAGCTCCCAGCTCTCCCGAGACCCATCGCTTCCCTCTCCCAGCTCCCTCTCATCCCTCAGGCACAGAGGAAACACGTACTCTTGGCACGGTACCTGTTTTGGGGTCTTCCCACAGCGCCGAGATCTTGGCCACGTACGGCATAGACTTCTTCCGGGGGCCTGACTTGAGGAGGACGGTGTCTCGTACCCGGATGATCTCCCCGTCTCTCTCCACAGCCTGGTAGCTCTTGCGCACAGCCGGCTCGGGTTCGTTCTGTACCATCAGAGCACACACAGAATAAAGCAACCCGACTGCAGAGGCAAAGGGTTAATTTACCCTTTGCCACCCCAGCCCGAGACTCCCTCAGTCCTGCTGCAGATTGAAAACTTGCCCAAGCCTACCCGGAGCCAAGGGCTTCCGCTCCAACACATCTCCCAGGGCAGTCACACAGCATGAACCCCCCCGGGGCATCTCCAGTCCCACCAGCTCGGTTTGTTACAAAGATCAGGTCAAACAAATTACTTTTTCTACGAGTTGGGCATTCGCAGGTAAAAAAAGTTCACTGAGGAACAGCATCCAAGTTATCCACAGGTCAGAGGTGGCCACCCTTTTTAAATTGACCAAAACACAACTCTTTCTCCTACGTGGCACAGGCAGGGAGGAGCCGCCCCCCAGCGGGACAGCAAGCCTCATAAATGCACACATTTCTGAAATTAATACCTTATTTCAAATTAAAAATACATTGATCAGAAATACAGAAAAATCACCGTTTTACCTGCCCACCCTCCTACTCAAAGGCAGGGAAAAGGCGGCAGATTTTGAATGCTATGCATTTCTCAGATACACAGTGTAAGAAAACAGATAAAACATGAAGTATTTCACAGGAACGGGGCAGGGAGGGGGTGGCATAAAGCTCCACGAGATGGCTAATGTTTCCTTTGTACCCTCTAACGTTACAAAATGATGACTTTTTGGACTGCTAGCTGGGGTTTTATATTTTATTTTAGTTTTTCTCTGAAAATTCACTTCAGAGGGCCTGAGCAGAATCACAGAATCACAGAATCTTCTAGGTTGGAAGGGACCTTAAAGATCATCTTGTCCAACCGTCAACCTAA
>JAOXNO010000041.1:67911573-67930249 GCA_028565335.1 Limnodromus scolopaceus | reverse complement strand
GACCGCCCAGGCACCGGTGGAAGCGTTAGGGCCGGGGCTCAAGGAGACTAAGGGGGTGCTGCTCCCCTCCCAGCGTCACAGGCTGAGCGAGGGACGCGAGAGCCCCCTCCCTGCCTTTCGGGGGCTCTGTCCTCACCCAGCCCCTGGTCCCCGGACACAGCCCCGAGGGCTGAGGCTGCAAACCCCGTCCTGGGGGATGCTGGCAGCAGTGGGGGTCACACCCCACGGAGCACGGACGGCTCCGCTCGGACCACAGCTCCCCCGGGCACTGACATACACTGCACCCAGCTCAACGCCTCCTCCCACCTTCCCAGACAACACGTGGGCTTGGATTCCAATCCATGCTCTTCTCTTTTAATAACACAAAGAATATTTCCTTCTCTCTCAACTGAAGTGGGCTTTTCTGGAGCTAATTGCATTTTCTGGCAGGAAGTCTCCCATCCTGCAGGAGCCAGGCTCTGCCCATGAACACAACAAATGGGAGCGCACAGACAAGAAATCCTGGAAGGAGCGACTGGCCATGCCACCAGAGAAAGTACAACAAGGGGGATATCATGTGCTAGAAAGATTCCACCTGGGAGCCAGGACACTGTCTCTGTGCTCTCTGGGAGATCCCTCTGGGCTGCAGACACCACCGGTGAGAAGAACCACCTACGAGAGCGACCTTTAGACAACCGCTCCTTACAACAAGGCTAAAATCTCCCTGGCTTTCTCCGGCAGGTTTGCCCTAACCCCGGAGGAGGAAGCAGGAGGACGGTCTCTCTGCAGGATGGACTCACACGTGCAGAGATGCCACCCTTGCAAATGCCGAAGCCAGGAGCATTCACCACGGTGGCATTTCAGCTGATGCCAGCAAAGGAGCAGCAGGTTTTCCTTCCTTTCCAAACAGCCCGTCGCGCTGTGCCAGGTAATACCAGGGTGCGCCAGACAAACAAAGCCAACGGCAGCATGGCCTCGAAGCCCAGCCAAAAGGCACCGTTCGCTTGTCCAAGAGGTTCTAGATGGCACCTAGCGACCATCTCCACCTTGAAGCAAGACCCAAACCGCCCTCAGGCCTTCATGATCTTGCAGGACTGGGAAGAGCCGTGCACACACACAGACCCCAGCGCTCCACAGACACCTACCACAACGTAGACGGCCTTCTCGCAGGCTGTGCCCACGGGGATCCAGCCGTTGGTGGCTCTCCGTCGGCTGATGCGCTGCTGCTTTGGGTGGGAGTGACCCCCCGCCGCTTTGCTGTCGGAGGCGTGGAGACAGCCCGGAGTATTTCGGAGCCCGGATTTGGAGCCGCTGGGAGGCTTGGAGCTCTGTGGACATTCCCGGGCCATGGTCTGAGGGTCAGAGTTGGGGGTCTGCAGATGAGGAACGGGTTCTGCAGCCGGTGGCACGCTGGGTACAGGGCATCCTGAGAGCGGGTGGGCAGGCGAGGCGGGGTGCCCTGCCACAGGGATTGTGAGGTTCAGCTGGTCCAGAGACTTGCAGCCTTCTAGGAGAAGGGACGAAAAGAGACGTGAGACCCACTGGAAATATAAGACGACCGCGTAATCAAGACTGTCCCAAACTACCGCTGCTTTCTCCCAAAACTCCCTTTATTGCATTACAGCAGGGAAGACTCTCCGTGTTGTTATTTCATTTTGCACTGTCACTGGATTCTGAAAGCAGAGCTCTCTCTCAGCCTGCGATGCTGCAATGTGTCACTGCCGGTGACGCTGCACCACAACAAGCCCGTCTGAACCCCCCCGGAGTAACGCCAGCCAGCAGCACGCATAAGGCTGGCCAGTCTCCAAAGCAGTTCCAGCCTGTCAATATGTATAAAAGAAATAAAAGGCTTATCAAAATGATGGGAAGGATTAAACCACGCTCGCAGAAGCAGCCAGCTTCTTTCAAAAAAGCCAAATTCTACTAATCAGGGAAAATTGAGACGATCCTCTGAATTAACTCCAGAAACAGGCAACAACGCGGAACAGAAGTATGTAAGAGGATGCACGCCACTGCCGTCAGCCGAACCGTGTCCCCAGAGCAGAGACACTGAGCACCACGGGTTCCTACGTCCGCTGATGCTCAAAAAGCATCCCAGGACACCTTGCACGGCTCCAGGAGTCACAAAAGGAGCCCTCAGCCTGGGCCAACGTGTCCGACAGGAGCAAGTGGGGTTTGAATTTCCCGCTGTCAGCAGGGAGGAAGCTCCCAGATCAACATACAAAGCTCCCCTGTTCCCTCAGTCCGAAAGCGTGGGGGTTTTGGGGTCACCAAAACGGCGGCTTCAGGCCAGCTCCAGGAGATGCCTCCAGAGTGGAGCGTGTCCGAACAGATCCGTGGGACCGTGCTGCTGCAGAGCCCCTGAAAAACCTAACCGTGAACAAACACCCAAAGTCACCAGGCTCCAGCTGAGTAACTGCCGAGATCCCCTGGCAGTAACGGGGAATTACCGCCTCCTCTCTCCCACTTGATGCTCCCAAAGAAGCCACGGCGAGCGTGAGGCTGGCCCTGGGCTCTGCCGGCCCCGAGCGGCAAGCACCGCAGCAAGTCCCCAGCCACGACGTGGGGACGTGTGGCCAGGTTTCCTGCCCAGCCCCGGCAGGCACGGGAATGAATCACCTCTCCAGTATTTTGCTTACAAAAGCAGTTTTCAAGCTTGAACTAAAGCAGGGTGAAGCTTCAGAGAAGTATCTACTGAACTCTGGGTGAGTAGCGCAGAGCTGGCCACCGCGGCTGGTGGGTCCCGTCCCCACCACACCACAAACCAGCCGGGGGATCCCCCCGCGTCCGGCAGAGCAGGGCTGCCCAGGTTACAGCCTCACCCCTTCATTTGTACCAAACAGACCCCGGTATTTCCGTATGAACACCTCAAACGCAGAAGAAGACAGACACACCTCCAGGAAGGGGACAGGACAGGCTGGAGCCCCTCGTGCCAGCGCGGGAGCCAAGGCGCTCCTGCCACTCACTGCCATAGCCCACCCCGGGGGAGGAGGAGATTTCAGAGGCACACTCCGATATAAAAACCCACTCCTACGCCTAAGTCCCCGTTAATGTTCCAGGAGACCTCCTCATACATTTCAATCCGCAAAACAAAGTCTAAATTATTCCGGTGTTGTAGGCTTTTAAATCTCAGTTGCTCACAGGAAGGAAATCGGAATCAGTGAAGCATTTATACTTACAGTCAGCTTTAACCCACAGCGCTCCGCATCCCAAAAATGTGCCAGGAAAAGAAATTAGCTTGCCACTTACAAACCTCCGCTGAGAAATAGCCGCGGGGTGACACAGCGACAGTAAATACGTGTCCCTGGGATCGCTCCTGCCCCTGCCAGCACCCTGAGGAGTCACTGCCAGCGCAGGGAGGGCTGGACTCCAGAAAATACACCCTTTGCACCACCTGCGTCCTGCTGCTTGTGCGATGCCACGTTGGAGGCACAGCAGGCTACATTTCAGGAACAAAGTGGAGTGACACGACCCCGGGGCAGCCCGGGGAGAGCTGTCAGATGGGAACACGGTGCCGAGCTGGGTGTCTGTGCCCGACAGAGCAGCAAAGCCACCAGCCAACTCCGTCTCACGGCCGCCGTGGGAAGCAGCACCGCGACAGCGGGGGTATTTAGGGAAAACAGAAATTCTGCTTCAACAAAACGCTCCCCGCTTGCAGCAGCTGCAACAAAGAGACAACAAAGCCTCGCTCAAACCGAGCACTGAACCAAAACTTCACCTTCCTACCTGAAAACGTGTTTTAGGCTGGTAACTCAGGCTCCTCCTGCCTCGGGCACGGGGATAACCACGAGCAAACCGCGGCCCCATCCAGCTCCACCGCTTTTATACGACATGCTGGTGTCTGATAACCCCCACACAACAATCCACCTTTAAATATTTCAAAAGATATTTTTCACTAGCAGAGGAAAAGCTCCGAGATAAAGCACACCGAGAACAAAGTCTGAAAAAGAGACGGGACAGAAGCGCCAGGGAAATAACTCCATCACCTCCTACACCATCACCTGCTCTCAGGTCAACGCTTCATTCGCAGGTGTTAAGAGCAAGGATGGGACCACCACTCAGAGTAACAGCGTGCCCAGCACGTCGAGCACGCAGGGAAATTCAAGCATCTGTCCAAAGAGCAGACTGGAAGGGAATAGTTACACAGCCCTGCCAGATCCCACCTATAAAATCCTAAACACGAGCTGTGTGGGGTTGCAGTCATTAAGAGCCTAACGACTGAGGCAGCGCCCGCCTCTTCCCACCGCTGGGCTCCGCGGGGATGCTGCGGTCCCCGAGCCAGCTTTTGGGAACAGAGGAGGATCTCGGCTCCAGACCCTGCGCTCGGAGCGGCACAGCAGGACGGCCAGAAGCCTCGCAGGGCATGTAGGAACTAAAACCCACTCACTTTACACAGATCAAAGCTGAGCGGTTCGCTCCGGCATGACAAGTCATGAGTCACCTTCTCACTGCCCAAATCCTTTCCCCGATTCTATGCTTTCCACACCAATAAGACCTTTCAGTGGGAAAAACCCCTCAGGGCTAAAAAGGGGGCAGGGGGAGGTGAAATGCAGATTCTTTCCGAGCTGCAGACGGAGGGAACTTGCCTCCCAGCGATGAGACACCTTTGTTAGCCACCGTGCTGAACCAGCCCTCTCCTAGGAATGCCAAACGCGATTTTCTCACAACTTTGCACCTTACCAGCTGCAAAAGGCATTTTGTAGGGGTAGGCGTTCCGGCCGGCGTGCACGCTGCCGATCCGGCCCTCCGGCACGTGCACCACGCCGCAGACGCTGTAGCTGTTCACGGCCGTTCCTTCTCCGCAACAGTACGGGGAGTTACACCAGTGGAGTGGCTGGAAATGAGCACCTGATGGCAAGGAGCCGGGCGATACCAAGAGCCCCTCGCAGGTAGCGGGCTGCGAAAGCTCGTCCTTGGGGTAAACGGAGCAGTGAGAGTAGCCACTGTATCCACTTTGGCCATAATACACATAAAACCCGTTCAAGGGAGTCAGATCTGAGGATTCATAGAGACATCCACAATCCGTGTGATTCCCGGGCACGGGCAGGGGAGGGAACTGCTGCACGGGAAAGGAAGGCTGATGAAATTCCTGTTTGGGGGTCGGGGATTTCTCTCCGGGTCTTCCATACTCCGGCTTCATGGAAGCTTGCCCACCCATGAGCAAAGGCAGTCTGTGGTAGAACCCCTCTGTGCTGGCGTAGGAGCTAGACAGCGACTCGTAAGGCGCGGGTTCTGTCGCCCTGTAGAGCCTGGAGGAGTCCTGCTGCTCTCCCTTCCCGAAGGCGAGCCCTCGCCAGCCCTGCTGACCTTCCATTTTTAGGCTAGCCATTTCCTTCTTGGACTTGACGCAATTCTTCCTACCGGCTTTGGCCCATTTGAGCGTAGATTTTGAACAGTGGTTCTCAGACTTGCCCTCTCCGTCCGATTTGCTCCTCTGCTTCAGGGGTTGGTCTTTCTCATGGGTCAGCTTCAGAAAGGCCACGGCGTTCAGGCTGGCCAGTCTCTTTGGGGTGGGATGGTAGGAGATGGCACCGTCCTCCCTCTTTGTCCCATCGTCAAAGACCTCGTCCAGTGAATGGTCACAGCTATTGCATTTCGGACTGGGCTCATGCCGGTTTTTGCCTTTACCTGTTTTCACAGCCGTTTTTTCCAGCACGGGCCAGTTGTCACCAGTTGCTTTGCAATGCAAGCTCTTAACGGCACAGTCCCCACCGGCTTTAACCGAGTCCCTCCGAAAACGCCTGCCGGATAACAAGCCATCGTCCCGTTCGAAGAGCAGATTGTTCACGGCCTCGGCGTTGAGCGAGGCCAGTCTGCGCTTCCTGGGCTCCGAAGGAGCAGCGTCGAGCTCCTGCTCCGTCCCTGGATAAGTTATTGTGCACTTTTCCCCGGATGAATCACTCTTCCCTGCTCCCACAGGCTGAACCTGTTCGGAGAACAAAGCAGGTCCCAATCCCTCCATCCAGCTGGGAAGGTCCTTTTTTTTACAGCTCTGGCTCTGTTTCGACAGAGACCCGGCCACATCCTCCAGCCTGGTGAGGAGCACTTTGCAGGTCTTTTTGTTCACCGAGGGGTGCAGACGTCTCCGCAGTGGGTACGTCTTTCGCACCTCGTGCAAATTCTTGCTTTTGTTCGTCCCCACGAACCCACTCGGACAGTTCGGAGCCTCGGTGGCATCTCCGTCCCTCTGCTTGCCGCACTCCGCGCCGGTCCTGTCCATCCTCCTGCTGCCCGGTGGGGATGAAGCTTGGCCAGCAGAACCAGCTGGGTGTTTCAGAAGGAAAAGTTGTTTCTTCCGGGCATGCGTCATAGGATCAATGTCCAATCCTGAGAACAAACAGAAAAAAACCCATCTATTAATATCGCCGAGAGGGACCCATCTCCTCACAAAGCACCAACTGCCAATTAGGAAATATTTGGGGAAGCTTGTTTCTATACACAGCAGAGCCTTTTTGGGTGATGGCCAGTTAAGCCAATTAAGAGACAGGATGCAATGAGATGTGGTTTAATATTAAGCCATAGAACACGACAGTAATTAAAAGGAAGGCGGTGACGGCAAATGCCACGGCAGCTGGGAAAAGCAGGGTACGGCAGAAAGCTGCTTCGCCCGGCTCCTGGTCCAGGTCCGGTCCCTGGGACAGCCAAGCCGCTTCCAACACATGACAAATTCTCATCAAATCTACTAAAAGCTGATCCCAGCGCTGGTCTGGGGCATCCAGCAGCAATAAACCCCAGGCATTTGACTGCTTGCGTGTTGATACAGGCAGGCTGCTTCATTGTCGTTTTCTGAAACAATTAGGCAAAAGAAAAACAAAAAAGTCCACCTACTCATGTGAAAGGTAAACTTGGTCTATGAAGCAGAGATCTGCCAGCATTAGTAAATTAAATAGATGCAAATCCCCGTGCAGGTTAGAACCTGGCTACTCGCCGCTGCTGTCCTTCCCTACAGTTGTATTTTATAAACGTTGTGGACATTAAATCACTAAATCATCACGTTCGGCAGAGAGGCCCTAAAAATACATTTATGGGAGGAAAAAGAATTACTCAGCTGTATGTCGTTCCTGACTGTTCATCTAGATGCTGTGTCAAGCCACCCTTCAAAACCAACGCAAATTACTGAAAGGAGGAGATAAGAATCAGCAGCGGGAAGAGGAGCCGCCTGGCTGGAGGCAGGGCTGAGCTCACCAACACCCTCACCGGGCTGCCGGCACGACGGACCTTCCCGGCCGGGTAGAACCTTACAGAAACCCTGATTTACTGTCAGGAACTCTTCCTGCAAAGGCAGAAGCCGTGCCAGCCTCGGGAGGATGGCTCCCTCCAGGCTTTCACCCCACATCACGGGTAGGAACTAGTTCTAAACAGCCTCCTGCTATTTAGTGAGCAAGAGCAACGTGTTGGCTTCCCGGGCTATCCACCAAACTAAACCTCAGGTTGAGCTTTCCTGGTCTGTTTTTAGCAGAAGGGTTACCCACAGCTTTGTGCTCCTGCATTTCGAGCTCAGCCAGCGACCTGCCGCGGGCTCGTGCCGGGGATCTGAGGAACTGAGGGATTTTGCAGGCTGGAGGAGCACACCTTCACGCCAACAGCTGTGGGTCTGACGCTAGGAAAGGATTCGGGTAGCTGACACTAACCTATAAACATTAAAAAAGTCAGCTTAATTGGGTGACATTGGAACAGATTTAATTAAGTCAGTGTCTGAGCGTTGGACACAGCAGAAAAAGAAAATTACTTGCGTTTAATGGTATTTATGAACTGGTCAGATTCCCTGCACTGGCACCGAAGAGCTGGTCCTGGCACCAGCACCACCCCAGGAGCGGCTGATCCTCCCTGCAATCAGGTATTTGGCTGGAACACTCCACAACTGACACAATCGACGCTGCTCTGCCACTTCTGAGGCTCTTAATTAAAGCTACTACTGCTTTTGCAGTGATTAGAACAAAGCCACTGAATTACAAGAACTGCTCATTTGATATGGTTTAATCAAGCTGATAATTAGATTATCTATTTGAAATAAGCCCTATGTGTTTTAATTGACTTGCTTATATACATATTAACTAAAAGAAACTTAGGAATTGAAAACCACTGTGGTTTGCACATTGCTTTTCTGGATGTCAGACTCTTCCCGTTGGGTTTGGGGGTAACAGACCCCTCGCACCCCGTTACACACAGGGTACCTCCCTCGGCTCCTGCCCAGACGGGAGTGCTCACTGGGGAGCCAACATTTATGTATATCCATGTTTTTTCTGGTAAGAAAAACAGGTTCTGGAACTTAGGAGGATGCTTATCAAGTCAGACAGAGAGTTTCCCCCAAAATTGGAATTCTTCTTGCGCGAGAGGTCAGGCTGACCACAGGCACCCTCTGAGGTCTGCAGGAGGACTGTGATTTAAGAAATCGACGCGGCACAGGGGCTCTGGCAGCAGCAGAGCAGGCATCCTCTGCAGCCCTGCCTGGGGAGGGGAGCTTTTCCCAGGCTACAGGGACCAGCGGTCTCCTATTTTCTATTGTCCCCCCGAGAGGCTGAGCCTCTGGCAGAGATGCTCAGCAAAGAGGTGAGAAACCCAAAATAAACAGCCGTGGCTTGTCTTAAACCCAGCATCAGCTGCCTCCCGCTCCCCGAGCTTTCCCCAGCAGCCGCCCTGACCTTCTGGCCACCCACCACACATCCTTCACCCGCGGGGGCTTTAGAGCCATCAGGATTCGAATGAATAAGAGTATCCACCAAGAACTGAGCGCGACAGACACGACTGTGTCCCTGCCACGTCTGCTGGAAAGTTAGAAAAAGTCTGGTAGAGATGGAAGGGGATTTCTCCAACAGTGAGGCAGGAAGTCTCTGACAGCACAGTGACCATCTTCCCTGTTTGACCCCGTAAGGGTTGCCAAGACAAACAATAGCTTAAATAAAGTATATTTTCTGGATCCTAAGCACAGAAATGCTTTAAGCACCAACAATGAAAATCGATTCCCCACCTCCTTCCCTTTTTTCTTTTTCTACATACATTTGCTAGCACTGTGAGAAACCCACCTCCCTGCCCAAAACCCGGACCCAAGAGCCATTTTTCCAGCGCGGAAGAGGCAGCATCGTCTCGCCGCGTCGTACCACGTTTCCAGCTAACACCGTAACCAGCTTCCATCCCTGACAGGCTGCAACCGGGAACGTCGAGAGAAACACTTGAGTCGAACAGGCAAAGATGACAATAGAGATATCGAGTCAAAAAGGGCATTAAAGCAGGAAGATCCCCACGACTCAGAGCAATCCGCTTTCAGGGTCTCGGCCGCACAAGCCTTGACATGACAAGTTCCCAGGCACAACAGTAATCAAGCAATCACAGGCAGCTGGGGGGGGGTTCTTATTTTTTTAATGAAGGGAGGTTACGTGTGCATAGATCTCCTCCTTGGCAGCTGGTCTCTTGAGTTCTCTCCCCCACACGCGGAGCTCTGCTGCTTGAATGCTACGAAGCACTTATTTGCAGATGAACTAAATAGCTGGAAAGTTGTGGAAAGACAAAATACGGAAAGAAGAAATGTGGAAAGCCAGCCCCACGTGTTTTGGCATCATAACCACGTAAATCCTTTCAGTGCCAGCAAGGAAAACTCCAGTACCATCCAGCAACACCTCCACCTGACTGCAAACCCCCCGAAATCCAGCTTTGCAGCAGAAACACAGGACAAGCAGCAGAAATACAACTGAAATAGCTTAAGCCAATGCAGAAGTCGGCTTTAGTCTCTCAAAAATTTCCACGGTGGATTCCTTGGCAAAAAAAAATAATAAATTAAAATAAATACATCAGCCAAGTTTCCCCCTGATGTGCTCAGTTTGGAGACCCAGAGAAGGTTGTTCTTCCAGATCACACCCCACGCTGAAGCCCGAAGTCAGGTGAATTCTGTCTGTCTTCAAATGCGCAACTGAATCCCATTTGCTTTGCTCTGGCTCAGTGTTATATTATTGGCAGAAATAAACCAACTTGGAGCGGATCAGTTACAAAGTGCTGTTAAAAAGGTCCATTTTCTAACCAGGGAACTTCCCAGTGATATCACCACGACAAACCCACCACCGTGACCCACAGGGTGGCTTCTAGAAGTCGGAGCGTTGTTTGTCCTCCCAATTCCTTTTTCTGCCATAATACTCTGGTGGAGGTGGGAACAATCAGGTTTAACATCCATAAGGAACCTTGTCATTCCAGAGCCATACACAATGAGAATTTATTACAAACCAATGAGGAGAAAAAAAAACCCCAACAACAGTTGGCTCCATATCCCACAGAAGCCAAGAATAATGTTTTGGATCTGCTCCTTCACATCTCTTTCGGAGAAACCCTCTCACCTCTCCCCAGCAGTCACTCTCAGCCTGCAGAACGTCACGCATTTTTCTGTTCCCCGTGATCTGTCACACACAGGTGCAGAAAGAGCCACCCCGAGCCTTGCTATAGCGATGCTGCTGCTGGTTTTGGAGAGGTATTGTGATAGGCATGAAGAAAAAACCCTACTAAATCAGCAATTGAGCCCCATGGCGAGCACACACCCAGCAACAGGCACCAGTCAGTCTTCGGAGATGGCTGTAGCGAGCACAAGCCATCGTGAGGGTGCTGGGCTAGCAGCCTCCCCACGCCTACCAAATGGACTGCTTTGCCAGGGGGATGCTCGTTCCCTTCTTGGGAAGGAGCAGCGAGCAGCCGAGGCTTCCCTGGGATTTAGCAATCCCTTTTCTATCCCCAGCATAACACAGGAGCGGAGCTTTTGAACGCTGCTCAAAACTGAAGCGTCCCAGAGTCGAGCGTATCACGCCCCACAATCAGAGTCGTGCCGAGTTACTTACAGGGATGGCAGTGTCAGGGCTCTTCGTCCTCTTCCCACCTTTGTATTCACTCACAAAGCAAAGAGGAAAAACCAACTGTGCCCAAAGGTCTCCAAGAAATCACGAGATAATCCCAGGAACTGAAAGTGAAGGTACTTAGACCAGAACCACCCGTTTAACCGCCTGCAGCCGAGGAACTGGATGAATGGTGGGGAGAGGTTTAGGTGTAAGTCTGGGAAATGAAACCAGTTCCACACAGCAGCAGCTTGGTCCCCCCAGCTGCACCCAGAGCCCACCGAGCCTTTAAAAGCTCAGCTGGAATCGCTGCTTCCTTCCTCAAACCGGACTGGTTCTCAAAATTGTCGTGACAGCTGTGGGACCCAAACCAGACCAGAATAAGGACGAATTAAAAAAAAAAAAAACAAAAACACCACCGGTCCAATTTTCTGCTAGAATAAAACCACTACCCAAACAGCAAAATCAGAAGAGAGTTGATGCCTCATTAGTAGGAAAATAAGCAAGTGTGTTAACAGCTGCATCTTCTGTAATCACGCAGCTGCAGCATCTGTCTCTCCCTCTCCATCACTTGATTGCAAGTGAAATTAGAAGAAACTAGTCTGGGACTATCCATTCAAGGACCATTTCCTTTCCCAGGCTTCACTACGGAGCTGCGCTCATTCCAAGGAGATGATGCCAAAAGCACAGAAATTTAAAGCTTTTAAAGCTCCTAATGCATTTGGCACTTCAGTAATATACAAAGAGTTACGACAACACGGATCTGCCTCTCCGTGCAACAGCGTCGTTCTGTGGAGTCTCAGCCCCTGCCTACTTGAGGACGTTATATCCATTTAAACTGGCGCAGCTTCTGCTGTGACAAGAGCCCTGTAACTGTAAGTATCTGGAGGATTGGCTCCCCTCTCCCTGCTGCTGTTACGGCCGAAGACTCCTCGGTGCTGTAAGGAACGTGTTACACGAAGGAAGCCTCCCAGGAGCCCTCGGAAACCCAGATGAATCAGGGAAGCGTGGGGTACCCCAGGCTGAGTTACCCAAACGCTGCCCCAGTCCCACGAGGGGAAGCGTCGCTTCAGTTTCAAACATTTAGAAAAACCCTAATTGTTGCAGGCTGCTATTCCTCTTCCCAGAGTCCGGCCCTGATTTTTCTCCGGAGGCCCATCGAAAGCTCCATCGTCCACATGCTCCACAGAAAACTGTTTATCCAGAGCTCATTAGGCTGCAGAAAAGGCTTGTTCCTCTCTCCCATCAGCACAGCCCGCGGTATTTGCCGGCACCTCCTGAGAACCACGGCAATCCTGTGCTGGAGGACACAGCCCGTGTCTCCGTAGCTTCAAAAAACGCTTGCAGAAAGGGATGCGAGGCAATCCCCACGCAGCCAAGAGAAGATCTCTGGAACCGGTGCGGGACTACGCTCCCTGGTCCCAGACCAGTAATTACAGCTTCGTTGCGAAAGCCTGTGCTGCGGCCGCGGAGCTGGGGGTGTTGCAGAACACGCGCGGCCCTGAAAAATCACAGCGCTCGCACAGCGGCAATTATTACCCCGTGCTTTACAACCCGCAGCGCTCTCCCTGCCCGGGAGCCATGGCAGAGGAACCCTGCTGGGGCACAGTCCCTGTCGCGGGGTGACCACTAGCAGAAACGGGAGCCGGTGACACCCCGGCGCAGGAGATGCCCAGCCCATTTCTGGGAGGGCTGGTACTAGCCCTGCCTCTCTGGTTTCAGATCTTGCCCAGTAGCAGTGCCCTGAAACGCTTTGCAAGGAAGCCAAAATTAAATTTTTCTGGCTGTTCTATCCAGCAAGTAGCATTCATGTGGGAAAATACAGGAAAAAAAAAAAAGAAAATGAAAAAGAAATCCCTGCTGCACCGATGCCCCCAGTACGGGGAGGGTTTGGTTCGGGATTTGGCATCTTTTGGCAAAGGCAGGGACACGCTTCCAGAGAAGGGACTGTGCCAAGAACTATTCGACCAACTTCATTTGCCGAGTATGCTTTTTGCCTTCGCTTAATTCCACATGCATCTAGTTGAGAAAAACCAGCTCTTTCCACACCAGTGGAAAAGAAGGATGCACAAGTTTGGGGGAGAGTGGGAAGGTGCTTCCTCAAAATCGGTGACAAGGTGCGTTGTCTGAGGGACTGATGCAACATCTGGAAAAAGCACATTCCCTTCTGGAAAGGCACCAGCTCTCCTTTCCCCGTGACCGATGCGAAGGAGCCGTATCACTGAGTTACTTTTTCAGTGAGAGCTGCCACTTCGGTTGAATATTGAGTAAATACTGAGTAGTCAAAAAATAAAGGTGGGAAGTAATATGTGACCTCAGCAACTCAAACATCACTCACCAAATCCAGGTCGAGCTTTGCAGCCGCGGTCTGTTCACATATTTGCACGGAAGTAAACCCGAATTTCTGAACACAAACCCTCTGCTGACCGCCTGTTTGTAGAGCCACAACCAACACCCGCAAACCCCGCTCCTGTGGCCTGTAGGAACTAAAGATTTCCACCCCAGCAGTGGCCACGTGCCTTCTGCTGTGACCTGACCCTACAGCAGTGCTCTGTGTGTCCGTGGGACCTTCTGATGCTTCTGCTGTTGTGTACAGCCGTGTCCACCAGCCCCGGGGAGTTACAGCCCAAGAGGCACCCGCACAGCCCCGGGGTCACCCTCACTCCCTGCAGAAGAGATGCAAAAGCTGTGTTACCCACCAGCAAACCGCCCTCGCCTCCCCACAGCTCCAAACAAGAGCAGGAAACTGGGAAGGAATGGGAGATCAGGATTTTGTCCTGAGTTTCCTCAGAGGGACAAAACGACCATCTTCCCTCACTCCGAGGGGACACGTTCCTTTTGCCTTTCAACAAGTTAAAGAGGGACAAACCAGGACAAGAACAGAACTTGGAGCTGATGGACGTTTAAGGGTGACAGAGCACACGGCAAGTCCTGAACAGCATTTCAATCCTGTGCTTCTTAGAGAAGCTTCCTACAGTTCCTTCCTGTAACAGCAGGAACCTGTGGCCACTCCAAAATATGGGGGGGTAGCCCCAGTTATATGGATATTATATATTATAATATGGGTATTATTCTCTAAACTCTACCTGTTTGCACAGCAAGCAGCTCAGGGGCTTTAGGGAAAAAATCCTACTCAACCGTGTCATTAAAGACACCAGCAAACACAGAGAAAGCCAACCTCCTTCCCGAGCAGAAACCGCTCCTTTGCCAGTGCAAACACGGGGAGGGTTCCCGCAGCGCAGAGCCCACCGGCAGCTTCTCACCTCTCCAATCCAGCGTGGAAATCAAAACCAGAGCCGTGGCTCCCAGCCCCGACCCCGCTGCTGCGATGAGAGCCCGGCTACGGCAAAGGAAATCCCCGGCATTTGCAAGCGCAGGCGACGAGCACGTGGAGGTGGGGGTGAAAATCAGGCTTAACTCGTCTCAAGGCTGACAACTTTGAGCGAAAGCACTCACGCTCCAGAGACGCTGTGACGCGTGGCCTTTGCTGTATCACTCCCCGGTGAATCAGTCATTAACGTCCCCTTTTTAACGAAGACAGGCAGACCCCGGAGACGAGGCCAGGACTGGAAGAGCACAGCCTGCATGCCCTCAGATACAGGGAGGGTAGAGCTTACACAGATTTTGCAATTCTTCTGAAATATCCCAGGGAATATCAGCAGCGACTACTACGTATAAAATACTCACTATATTAAACATCACATGTTTACAAAGAATCGCCTATTAAAACTTTAAATAGGTTCCACTTAGAACTGCCTACGTGAGAGTGATGCTAACAACGCCCTATAAGATGCCTATACTATAAGTAGTTGGAGAAACTAAGTCAAAAATATCTCAGGACAGCTTTGACAGCGGTGTTTTTAGAAGGAGCACAAGCTTTGCCAATCAAGTTAATCAAGGTTTTGGAAAAAAAAAAAAAAATCCCAAGCCCTGCTCATCTGATTTTCCATATATGCAAAAATGCAAAATAAATTCCTTCACGGCAGAAGGCTGAGTCTGGTAAAATATCAATCATATGTCACTTTGCTCAGATAGCTCTGGCACCATTCCTGGCGCGCACAAAACGGAATAACAAATTATTTCCAAGACTTTATTTTGAAGAACAAGGTGCAAGGCTTTCCTATAGTAAATATTAAAGCTCTTCTATATATCATAATCACACCCTTCCACAAGCGCTTTAGGAACCTCCTCCGAGCTGCTCGGTTTAAATAATTCAGGATGCGCCGTGATTTCATGTATTACACGTGCATCTGCGAAACCGCGCTGCCCCTGGGGACGTCTCGGGCAGGAGCATCCCTGCCAGCTCCTCTCCAGCCCCGAAGCCGTCGCTGCTGTCCCATCTCCGCATCCCGACCTCCCTCCTCCTCCTCTCCCGGTACCGCCGCCTCCACAAAGGGCTCCATTCACTCTCTCGGCTCTTTCAACTGGAAACTGTCAGCGCGGCACCCCTGAGATCCAAAGACAACATGTTACTACTCAGCGAGCTCCAAAGCTGCTTGAGGGGAGAAAAAAGCAGCGCAGGAAATTCAAGGAAGGGCAAGGCACTCCTTCAATGTAACATTTAATTAACTATCCTAAAATCTCACCCTAAATACAACGTCAAGAACTTCTTATTTCTTTTAAAGAGTCTTCATCATCTTTTCCTCCCCTTAGAGCATCCCTCGGAACCGCCTGACAACCCCGGGCCCCACCTCAGTGCTGAGCCCTGGGCACTGCAGCTCCAGGCACCGGCTCCATCAGTTATCCTCTGCGAGAGGAGGGCAGAAAACAGACTGGATTTTAAAATTTAACAGACACGCATGTTTAGAACCTCGGCTTAAATTTACAGAAACCTTAAACCCAGGCAGGCAAAAAAAGACTATGTTAAATAACAAGTTCATGTAATATTTTCGAGGATTCCTGTGTTCTGACTCATCCCCAGCTGAAATACATTGACCAGAACTACCTCTTCAGACTAAAACTGTAGTCTGAGTGTATTTTCAGTTCCAGAATAAGTAGTTAAGACAGCGCTGTCGTTCAGCTGGCAATGCCTATGGTTTCTGTGCAGTTCGAACAGAAGCACCGCGTTACTTCAACCTCAGCTTGGTCCACACAAAGCAAGTCATCCCTAAAGCAGAGCACCTTTCTGGGATTTCTGATTTTCTCCACCCTAAGTTTTGATTCCTCTTTCCATTCAAAGCGCAACAGACATTTCAAAAGAAAACACTTTCTATTTCTTTATTCTCCCTTTCCAACCACCACTCGAAATACCAGCTCCCTCCATGCGCTTCCCCAGCTGAGGACACAGGTGACATAAAGTGACTCATGAGCAGTTTGCCATTCGAGAGCTGCAACCCCAACCCAGAACCCGAGTCCAAAACCGACTTTGCAAAACCCTTGCGTTCCCAGCGGAGTCCCTGTAAGCACACGCTCTCCCTCCCCGTGCAGCGCTGCACTGAACGCTACGGGAGCTTCAGCCTGGAGCCGACTTTGCTGCATTTGAACTTCGGGAATAAAGGTTCAGATGGGGCTGAAGCTTAAGATACTCTCATCAAATCGGGCAGAATTTCTGCAGGTCGAGAAACTTGGAATTCCAAGCAGGGAGGAGAGTAAAGTTACAAGACACCCATTACCATCCCAATACCTAAAAGTTACCAGGTGTGCCCAGAGGTTTCCTCGAGAAGCTAGCCCACCTGACAACAGCTCTACAAAATACTGTAAAATACATATATAATTACTTTTTTTCCTTCACAAAATACAGATTTGACCAACACCACCCACACAGGGGTATATTCCCACACCTTCTAGGGGCACAGCCACCCCCAAGGTGGAACTGCCAAGCCCAACTGAACCCAAACCTACTGTAAAACCTTTCCTCCCTCTTCTCAATGCAAGAGCACAGGATCTACAAATGAGGACAAGGTAAGTGAAAGAGCTCCCCTTAAAATTTCACAACTCAACTGGTTTAATGTATTAGCTCAGTCAAAAACAATTTAGCACAACTGAATGGTGCTGCAACACCTCATTTCTCAAAGGGGAACAAGCTCCTCCATTCCCAAGGCGGTGTGAACACACTCACCTCTAGGACTGGATTCAGACAAGGCTGGGCTTTTTGTTGGTTTGTTTTTTAAAAGAGCAGTTTATTAATTGTTAGAGGGACACACGGCAGCAGGCAGGATGGGGGAAGACAGTCTGAGACTCGGGGAGTGGAGGTGGGGGCAGCCCCAAGGCACGGTCGCACGGGAAACTGAGCAGATTTTGGTCTGGAACCGAAAGTTATTAATGTCTTCATCAGACCAGCCCGAACTCCACCAGCCACTGCGCGCTTAGAGTTAATTGCTTGGCCATTACACTTTGCATTACTAAGCAATTAGCGCTTCAAGGTTTTAAGCTCCCAGCCCTGACTCCTTCCAGAGCCCCGCGGTACCGGGGTGGGCTGGGACCCCCCAGCATCGCACGGGGACCACTGCCCGGTCACACACCACGGCTGCCCCGGGCTACCAGCCGAGGGACCCCTGGCTCCCACCCAAACTTCATGCGGGTGATTTATCCCAGGCACCCAGCGCCCGCATTGCCAGAGGTCTGAGCAGAGCCAGGAGAGCATTTCTGGCGACTGGCAGCCGGTTGCCATCAGAAATCTGAAGAGAGAAAACTCCCAAGCTGGACAGCGGGACGCTGTTCCATGTCTCCATGCAAGAACTGGGATGTGGTATCAAAATAACAGAAACCACAAGTCCAACACAGGCAATTCAGCCACTTTCAGCCCAAGCACTGGAACACCGCTTCCACGAGAGCCCATTTAACTCCCATCAGAAGCTGGCCCAGCTCTTTCATCCTTTACCTATATAGAGGTATATTTAAATACACACATTTGCTTGCGCCCCAGGTTTGATCAGTCATGGCAACAAATACCACCCTTAAATAGACCGGACAGCGTTTGCAGACCTGTGCTGGGAGTGATTTGTTTTATATCCACTCATTAACTTCCATTTATCTACCTACACATGCGTGACACCATTTGGCCATTCAGAAAGGGGGTGATTAAACACACTTTGCTTTCAAAGCGCTGGCTGTAAGACGTGTTCAACAAGGTGAGCCATTTAAGCTACATCCCACCGAAGTACCACTTCGATTTTGTTGCATCTTGCACAGCTGGAAGGAAAAACAGACTTAAACAAATCGGGAACGATTAAGAACAATGAGTAAGTTACACGCTCGACCCCAAGAGCTCTGGATTGAATTATGTGGGGGTTTGGCTGGAGAGGGTGCCCTGTGTCCTGGGGGAGTCCCTGTGAGGTTCTGCTCCCTGGGTGCCAGCGAGGGATACGTGGCCTGAAGGAAACCTCCATCAGGAAGAGTGAAACACAGCCTTCCCCAAAGCACAACGGTGACAAAGCACAACAACGAGAGGGCAGGTTCCCAGGGCAGGCCTGAGACTAGTCAGTATTTTATTCGTGGGTCGCAGTCTCGCCTGCAGGTAATACTCAGGGCGCAGCAAACACGGCAGAAGACAAGCTGTGGGTTCACCTATGATCAAGATGGACCAGAGAAGCACTAAAAAAATAAAGAGCCCACCAAAAGGGACAGACATACAACTTGTATAACAGAGGAAAGAATCATCAGTCCCACAAAGGCAGAGCGGGCGGCAGGCAGCGAGGAGGCTCTGCAGAGAGCAGCTGAGGTTTCTCGAGGAGCTCAAGCTGGATGGTCAACAACCTCCCACTGCCATGAAAAAGCTGGGACAGATGCCCAGGAGTCTGTCAGCCCCACCATGCCCAGCAAGGAACAGAATCATGGAATGGTTTGGGTGGGAAGGGACCTTAAAGCCCCTCTAGTGCCACCTCCTGCCCTGGGCAGGGACACCTCCCACCACACCAGGTTGCTCCAAGCCCCCTCCAACCTGGCCTTGA
>JAOXNO010000041.1:67852991-67864106 GCA_028565335.1 Limnodromus scolopaceus | reverse complement strand
TGTGAAATTCACTATCTGTGAAATCAGGATTGCAAAGGGGCAGCGCAAGAAAATGGGGAGAAGAAATTAATGGCGCTAATTTGATGTCTTGGCTTAAAAAAACCCACACAATGGGATAGTAGGACATATTTACAAGACCTCCTATATCTCTGACAATTTTTTGGCAACAAGCAAGCACTTTTATATTAGAATTTTGTCCGTTCTCTCCACATTTCTAGCCCTAAAGACTGGTTACTTGCTTGGATCCTAGCACCCAGGAGTTTGTCGCTGGGGAAGAGCATGAATCTCACAGGTTTATAAAATCCAGGTAGAAAGTAGTTTTTCTTTGAGCAAGGGGCTGACAGTTATAGAAAGAAAACTAGCTGGCTTCTAAATGAGCCAGTTAGGGTGAAGGAGTTAACTTTAAAACCACGCTATAATAAGCTTGTAAGAAATATTAAACCTACCCTCTCCACAATGAATGCAGTTATACCCCGGGAGGCTGGAACAGCATTAACGTCAGTTTTAGCATAAACGATGAGAACATCTGCATCTGGCCCATTGGTGATCCAAAATTTGTTCCCGTTCAAAACAAAGTAGTCTCCTAGAAGCAAAGATTGGCAGCCTGTTAGCTCACAGCACAGCAACACCCATACCCTCACTCCAGTTACTTCAAAACGAGATTCCAAGGGTGCTCTTTAAGACCCCGCACACAGCAGGCACAAAACCTTCCCAAGTTCAAGAAGACTCAATTTCCTTAATTTCTGGGTTCCAAAGACAGTTTAACAAATGCCTGACAAACTAAGGCACCTACCGCTGGTTCCATCATACCACCAGCCTCCACCACCACAAGTAGAAGCCCACTTTTAGACCTTCAACCATCCACCCTGTGAAGGTGGAATTCCACTTTTAGACCTTTAACCACCACTACCTGCCTTTATCACACGTTGAATCTCCTGGGAAGCAGAGCAGTCGAATCTCCTGCAAACGTGGCCTGGTATATCCAAGACTAAGCACCCTATCTCAGTGGTGTTCGGGAGGTTATTCTCAATTTACAGGAGATGTTATTTACACCAGCTGTCTCTCCAGGCAGCACATGACAGGCTTTACCTTTCTTATCTGCTTTCAGCTTCATGGACACAACATCAGACCCGGCGTTGGGTTCGCTCATTGCTAAGGCTCCAATGTGTTCCCCGCTGATGAGCTGGAAGAAAAGACAAACGTAGGAAAGGGAGGAAGAGCAGTAGCATCGTTTCTCTTCCCTCCTTAACCTGCCTCCCTTTTTTCTCCCTGCACTGCATGTCCCCAGCAGCAGAACTGCAAAGGAGAGCTGTAGCTCCCAGCAGAGCCCCTGCAGGGAGCTCCCTTGTGCCCCTGTGCCGAGGGAACGGACCCCGGTCCCGGTGGGATGGGAAGGATGACTCCACTCGTGCTGAGCTGAGGAGAACAGCCCTGCTCACAGAACACCATCTCCAGGAAGGTGCCAAAAGAACCACGCAGGCAGCCGTCTGCCTTTCCCAAGCTCCTTGCTCCGTGCTTTACGACTGCCCTTTTACATAAACAGGAGCTGTTAAACACAAAAGGCCAACGAGGGGGATGAAAAGAGATAGCAAAGTTCTTTGCAGTGTTCTCACAGCCTGGTCCCCCCCACCCACACCACAGCAGCAGATGGACACCCTCCTCCTGTGCCTGCTCATACCAGGCTCTGGTGTAGCTGCTGCTTCCTCTGCACTGTTCCTTTCATCCTGCCCTTTTCTCCTTCCTTTTTTTTTTTTTTCTCCCTGTGTACTTTATCTGTCTTCTCCTCCTTTTGATCTCTTATTTTTTTTAAAAGAGACTCAATGCTTAAGATACACGTTCAACCAATTCAGTCCATTCTGTGTGTTTCTACAGAAGTCTTCGTGATCTGCTCAAAACCAGTTAAATACTACTAAGTCCTCTGTCGTGAACCGAGACAAGTAAGAACTGAAGTACATCTCACTGAAAGGAAGTGAATGAGGGCACTAAAATACACCTGAGCAGCAAAGAGGACAATTCAGGGTCACGCATGCACAACGCTTTGAGGAAGTGACACTGTACTTTGCATGTGGTTTAAATCGAGTTCCTGGTGCTGATAATTTCACTGATAATTTCGGTAGCTGGTATTCAATGGACTAGTTAAGTTTTTCCCTGCATTTAAATACTGAAAACTGTTAGAAACTGAAAACTCTGCTGTTGCGTCACAAACATCAATACCCCAAAGGATGAAGAAGTTTCACATGCAACTAATTAGCATAGGGAAACCATGCATTTGGGCAGTGAGAAACGGAGAACATAGAACAGGGAAGCAGTGACTGTCATCCAGAAATCTCAAAATTATTAGGGAAGTTGGCAGAATATCATCCAGCGTCACCTCAAAGGCTCATTTTGGAGCACAGCTCCAGAGAGCTGGACTATGCTGCTTACAGATACGGATCTGTACGAATTAACAGGTCAAAAACCAGCAACCTAGGGAAGGGCAAGTTTGGCAAGTACAATATTTCCTAAAGTCTGGGTTACTGAAATCGGCTTAAAATGCTGCACACCATGAAAGACACTCATCCTTTCACGCAGCCAAGACCCAAAGGCTTTCCAGTTTCCCCCTCTTCCAGCCACACACCTTGGGCAAGTACTTCTTCTTCTGGGCCTCGTTGCCGTTGCGCACCAGCTGGTTGATACAGAGGTTTGAGTGGGCGCCGTAACTGAGCCCGACGGACGCCGACGCACGGGAAATCTCCTCCATCACCAGCACATGGTCCAGATAGCCCAAAGCAGATCCGCCGTATTCCGCTGAAAGGAGAAGAGAGACCTCCCGTTAGCCACTGTGCAGCACATCACACACACGTCCCGGGGTCGGGCTCAGCCTTGAATGAGACCCGAGACACCTGCAAGAGAGAGTCTGGTTTTGACTGACACTGGCCCTGAGCTGGGGACCTCCAGCTTTCCCCATCCTCCCTGAATTTCAGTTTTCTTAACTTAAAGGCACAGTGATGCTACTTCTTCTGCACAATCAATTATTTGCTTGTATAGCGTAGTTTTATACATATAACACACACAAGGATACATCTAAAACGTGCTGCTGACACCTGTAAATAGCGAGTCCTCCTTGTCAACCATCCTGAAGCACAACCTTAATGTGATCACAAAGATTAAATCACCAAGGGGCAGCCCGGATTAGGTGAGAGGACAAGGGAAGACAGGCAAAGTCTGTAGAATTGACACGTTTGTCATAATAAAGGACCCCATAACCAGCGAGCAATCCTCAAGCTGCTCAAAAAGTAGAGCACTGGGGACTTTTCCAAGCCCACAAACGCGCAGGAGAGCAGCTTTTTGATGGGTGGCCGATTCAGGGTGAGAATGATCCATAAATGTAACTGCTGTAATTCACCGGTGGCAAGAATGAGGATTTCAAGAGAGGATGGAGTAGAGTGAGCAGCAGGATCATCGTAACCGTGAATCTCGCTAGGCACGCTGAGCTGAGCCTAAAACCAGTGGCAAAGATTAATGGCACACAGTGGAACAGGGAGAGAGAAGGCAGGAAAAAGAGAAGGCTGAGAAATGCACGATGGCCTTGGGCAGCTGACAGCCTGCACAAATACACACACACACATATATATATATATACCTACACGTACAGTTATATCCATACCAACACAGTCACATCCCAATGGAAAGCTTTGTTCTACAGGCAAGAAGCAAGTGATGGCACGGCCAGGAGAAGAACTCGAAGAGGAGGACACAAACACTGGGAAGCGGTCGGGGAGATAAAGCCGGGAGCACTTTCTCTTAATCACCGCGAGCGCTGTAAGCAAGGAGCAACGATGGCAAGAGCGAATATGTTTGTGCACTCAGAGTGGCCACAGAGCTGAACTCATAACCTGGGCTCGAAGGGGGCTACTGAGCCCGACTCATCAAATTAACACAACAGCCACTGGTGTTAATTGCAGCCTTTCCTCCCTTGTCGCTCGCCCTGACTCCTGTCTTATCTGCAGGGCTCTTTGGCCTCGGAAATCACCTCTCTCTACCACAAATCAGAGTTTAAGGTTTTACTGTCAATATCCTAAAAGATGGCTTTAACAATTTCTGATATATGCCAGAAGAAGAGAGTTTTCTATCCGTTCATAGAGCGGGCGGGTTTGACGCTACTGCCTCAAGAGAGGACAGGTACCTGCCTGCTGTAAGCGGCACTGGCCCAGGATCGCTTTGTACCGCAAGAGGAACAGGAAAATGATCCTGCCAGACAACGCCAGAAATCATACAAACCACCCTGTGATTCAGAATGATGCTGACCTTCCAAAATTACGCTTTATATATGACATGCCTATATTATCGTTCCGTGGTAGCTAGACATTTGCACTTCTTATCTTAGCTCTTTATAAAATAACTGGAAAATTACATCTGACCGGCATAGTTTTCTTAGTTTTGAGAAGAAAACAAAAAGTACTATTATTTAAAATGCTCCTTTTATAGGCTCGATCCACTGGTGCCCAAACATGCCATTTAATTGAGTATACACCCTCATAAGATTTCACGTTACCTTCCCATCCTAAACCCCAGCCCCCACCTCCTACAACAAAACCAATGCCAATAAAGTGAGCGCACACAACTATACAACCAAAAATAAGGCAAAAAATTCTGGGCATAGGAGGGTTTTAGAGGTAAATCTTTGAGGAAATCAAAAAGGACAGGACTCATGAGGGGACGGCTTATTTATAGTGTGGGAAACTGCTGTAAGCCTCAGGCACAACATCAAAGAAGAAAGAAGGTAAGAGTGAGAAAAAACAGGAGCAGCAGTAAATTGGGAAGAGTAAAGAGAAAGAAAGCAGAAATACAGACTCTTTCAAGGCGACTCAGCGCCACTGAAAGAAACGCAGAGGCATTATTTCGAGGCATTGCTATTCAGCTTGCTCCTGCAGAAGCTTTGCAAACGCACATCCAGAAACACAGACTTTACGACGGGGAAATAAAGGCCCCATTGGCTGCTTTTCTCCGCTAAGGGCTTCTCCTCATTACACTGTGTTAGTGCATTCAGCATGACCACAGCCCCCTCAGTAATCTATAACATTAATCAAAACACTTTTCAACTAACCTGGACAAGGCTGAATGAGATTTACCCTGATTTTTTTTTCTGACTGGTTGGATGTAGTCAGCTCTCCATTAGTTATCACAGCTTTTCAGAGCGTTGTTTTATGTTTCATAGCCTTTAACTTCTCCTATTAGAGATGGATGGTTGTTCTAGGATACTTTTATCTATAGCTCTCGTTCTTCAAAACTTGGAGCAAACGCTTCATATTAGAGAAGCACAAACATGTTCCAGTTGTGTATGTGACACCTGGAGAAACCATTTCTGAACAGCACTTTTAAACTGTAAAAGGCATTTTGTAATCGTCCAGAAGTCTGACAAGGAAAAAGGATTCCGAGTCAGTGAAGAATAACAAAAGTTGCGATAGAGTTTTTAAAAACACATGAAGATAAGAACTTCCAGACAAAACTGATGTCACATCACAGATGAGTTTGTTACGAACTGGAAAGGGTGAGTTGAAGAAGTCTCTGTTTTGTTTGAGGAGTCACCCAGCTAAAGGTAAAAGGTGGGAACAGACTTACCAGGAGCTGTGATCCCCAGAACCCCCAGTTCCCCGAGTTTCTTCCAGAATTCCTACAAACGCAGAAGAAGCAATCAGTCCAGACTCCCAGTCAGGGCATCAGCGTAAGAAGTCTTCCCAGGTACCTCACTGGACAACTCAATTTACCAAATTCTTGCGATAACTCAGAAATAAATACACCGATACCTACTCCTCCTGCAGCAGCAGCAGCTCCACTGTTTGGACTCAGAACCCAGAGAGCCCCAGGGCTGTTAGTTATGCCACACACGGGAGCAGTCTCTTGAATTCAGTGAAAATTCACAACCCAAGTTGAATTCTGCAAGGGGAGCTCCTAACATTTAAGTCATTGCCCAGTTTAAGGACAATTTTTTATAAGTTAAAACCTCCCATTAATTTCAGAATCTGCATTTCTAGGCTTAAAGATTATTTAGGATGTTAGGACCTAAATTTCTGCTCTCTTTTACCTCACGTGTCCTTGTCCCTGTGCTTTGGTTGCCACAAACAGCGGTTAGAATAAGCTATTCATGACTGAAACCCAGGAAACACCTAGAAGAGCTGCTATTAGCTGGCACTTTAAAACTCTTCTAGTAAACCAGAAACTGGTAAGTAAAGCCAAGGAAGCTTCCTTGGGAGAGATTAAAGAAAGGGAATGCTACAGCTGGGGCAGACAGAGGTGCTGCCTGCCCCGCAGGTGGGACTAGGAGAGTTATAAAAGGTGACCACAACAGAGAATTTGTGAAGCTAAAGGAGCTGAATCCACAAGGGCCACCCAAGAATGTGACCCGTAGGTTGTCGGGACTGCCAGGACGCATGGGGCTGGATGGCATTATTGAGCTATCCATAGTTGGACACGTACTCTTCAAAGTTCACCTGCCAGAGGGCAAGCTGTTCTCCCTGGCTCCTCCAACTCCGCTGTTTGCCTCTTACCCAGATTTGTCACCCGGGCAATGCCACCGCTCAAGTGACAGCCACATGACTGGAGGCACAGAGACATACCCATCAGCTGTGCCCGCACCACGGAGGGCGAGGAAAAGCCACGAGATACCGCAGTAGCAGAGGATGTCACCAACGAGGACCCCGCGTACGCTGGAGGGGACATCTCTTTGCTCCTGCTTCAGCCTCTCCTCCTCTACACGAGGGACACACAGGGGAAGGGTTGTCACACAGCCTCAGCGTCCAGTGCTAAGATAATTATCAGTGAACAGTCTCCAGAGACTTCAAAAAGTATTATTCAATCGCTCTGGCTGACATCTGGTGCGCCAGGCTAAATTTATATACTTAACTTCAAAGCTGTGCATATATCCCTGGAAATGTCAACATCAGAGCTCTGGGAAATCCTAGCAGATGTTCTGGGCTTTTTAAAGTCTTGTGGAGCTTATGAAAACCAATAGTTAGATCTCTCGTTTTCATCAATCAAACCATCCCGTCGCACTGAACTTGTTTTTATTAGGAAGGCGAGTCTCAGCTCGAGAGTCAAACGACTCTACGCTTCAGCATTTGCACACAATATTTTCGTAACAAATTTGGGAGGAAACTCAGATGTCCAAGAAAGGGCCCCAGCCAGGCAGGAGAACACAAAGCACGTATCAGAGAAGGAATCCGAACAGAGCAGAGCAGAAATACCCCGATGAGAATCCAAACAAGACCATTATCAATCTATTTTTTTATTATTATTCAGATGCTGGCCAGGTTCTGCCCCAGGTCACTGAAAGTTGTTAGGAAAAGATAAAACAGGAAATGAAAAAATTGTTTTCTCGATGGCTTTCAAGTTTGAAAAGTTAATGCATATGTTGCTGGGGTGTGGGCCGGGATTCTTCGTCTGGGCTAAGGCACAGATGAAAGCACAGACAGGCTTTCACCACCAGCTATTCCCAACGCACACGCGAAATACTTGCCCGCATGTCCTTGAATTCATTGTCCTGGTCAATCTGCTGGGCCTTCGGAGCCAAATGCTCTTGACAGAACTTAGTCATGGTCTGTCTAAGCTGGGGAAAGAGGTGAGGAGAGACACACGCACGTTACATCTCATCAGTACATTGTCCTCTGCTTCCCACTCCAGCACCCCCGGCCCAGGAGCACAGACCACGAGGAGATCAACCTGCCTGCTTATGGCCTGAAAGACCATAACAAAGGCCTTCTAGTGTTTTAAAGAGGAGATACTGCTGTACTTAAGCTCCTCTCAGCATCTAACCGTGACAATTGTACCCCAACAGGAGAGAAGCTACTCAGCTACTGCCTGCCCCAGGGCTGCAGGGGGTGGTTTCGGTCAGGGAGCTCTGACAGCCGAGGAACAGAGCTTATGGTGCATTAACCCCAGCCAGTAGCTGCCTACACTTTCATTTAATTATATGCAGATGCCTGTAACAAGCACATATGCTAATTAAAAAGCGTTGGTGTATCAAACTGGAACTACTTTAGCTATCCCACTATTTTCTACAGCGGGAAAATCTGATAGTTGGGTACGCTCGGTGATCCAACTGTTAAAAGTCTCAAAGTCTTTTCCTAAATTTTGAAATCTAAATACTTACACACACGTATTCTGCAGAAGTGTATAGGCATACTAAGAAAATATATACAATATCTTAAGTGTTTAATATGTTTTAATATGAAGATTTAAAAACTTTGCCTAGATATTATGGTAGAGTTTAATAATCCCGTTTTTCCTTCTGGTTCTTTATTCCCAGAAACTAAGCCTGGTGAAGGAACAGTCTTAGAGACTGAAAGCCTCTGCTGTTTAACCAGCACCTGTAGAAGGGGCAGAAGTAACAAACCAAAATATGCCCACACTTCTCTGCCCTTCTCTCACCCCCACAATCAAAGCAGCCTCTTTTTTACAATTAAGAAGACATATTGTTTCCATGGCTACACAGACCTCAGACTCCAGTACCACCAAACAAGCTTTCCCCCATTGATAGATTTAAAAACTTAAAAAAAACCCCAAACCACATCAGATACGTTTCCATTGCGACAAAGTTGACAGCAGTAAACTTGAGCATAAAGCTTAAAAGGAAAAAAAAGAAGCTTAAAACTATAATAAAAACAACTTAATCAATTAGAGACTGAGCAATAGACTCAGACAGGCATCGCTGATACTCTAAGGCAGCTTTTAACAGTTACAGTGTTCTTAATTCACAGTTTAACTAACATTACTGAAGGTTTATTTCTGATCTTTTCTAGTTTTTTTCACCAGCCAGATATGAACTACAAGAATATTTTCCTCCTTTTACACCTGCTGAATGTGGAAGCACAAGGAAACATGAATTTAATTCGAGCTGACATGGCTAGAAGCCACAAACACAAACCCGGTAAAGAATAATTCTGTAGTAAGAAAGAAGAGAGAACGAGTAAGTTTATTTTGGACATCCATACACTTGCACTGTCATAATTATCTAGAAAGTGTGGCTATAGCTCCAGACCTGAGTAGCACCAAGGAAAAGAGTTTCCTCGGCGGGAGCCTGTCTGGAGCAGCAGGGAATAAGTGCCCTGACAGCTAGAACTAGGGTGCTGTCGAACACAGGAGGACACAGCACAGCTAAGAACTATTATCATAGAATCATTTAGGTTGGAAAAGAAATTTAAGATCCTTGAGCCCACCACTAAACTGTATCTCTAAGCACCATGTCTGCCTGTACTTTAAATCCCTCCAGGGGTGATGACTCAACCCCTTCCCTGGGCAGCCTGTTCCAAGGCCTGACAACCCTTTTAATGAAGAATTTTTTCCTAATATCCAATCTAATGGCCCCCGGGAGCAACTTGAGGCTGTTCCCTCTTGTCCCACTGCCTGTTCCTTGGGAGAAGAGACCAACCCCCCCTGGCTACCCACTCCTTTCAGGGAGTTGGAGAGAGCGAGAAGGTCTCCCCTCAGGCTCCTTTTCTCCAGGCTGAACACCCCGAGCGCCCTCAGCTGCTCCTCACAAGACTTGTGCTCCAGACCCCTCACCAGCTCCGTTGCCCTTCTCTGGACACACTTCAGCCCCTCAAGGTCTTTCTTCTAGTGAGGAAGACTCCAAAACTGGACACAGCCCTCAAGGTGGTGTCTCACCAGTGCCCAGTACAGGGGGGCAGTCACTGCCCCAGTCCTGCTGTCCACACTGGTCCTGACACAGGCTGTTGGCCAAGCCACCTGAAGCTCACTGCTGGCTCACATTCAGCCAGCTATCAACCAACCCCCCCAGGTGCTTTTCATCCATGGTAAATCTTTAGGGCTCCTATTGAGCAAGAGAACAAGCTGGGAGAGCTGCAACGCTTCTTTAGAGAGCATTTGACGAGGCTCAATTAACTCTTTGGTGATCACATTTCTGATTACACAGGCCCAACGGGAACACAGTGGAATTTTTATTTCCCACCCCCGCAGTGCTCCGTTGTGCGGCGTTTACGTCGAGGAGGCGCCTTCAGGTTGGATATTAGGAAAAATTTCTTCACTAAAAGGGTTATCAGGCATCGGAACGGGCTGCCCAGGGCAGTGGTTGAGGCACCGTCCCTGGAGATGTTCAAAAGATAAGTTGATGTGGTGCTCGGGAATATGGTTTAGTGTTGGGGTGTGTGGTTTGTTTGGTGGGGGTTTTTTGCTTGTTTTTTGTTTTTTTATGGTTGGACTAGATGATCTTAAAGGTCCCTTCCAACCTAGGCGAGTCCGTGAGTCTGTGAAAGGCCAGACCGAGCCCCCCCGGCCGGGCCCGCACCGCCCGCTCCCGCCGGGCCCAGCGCACACGTGTCCCGGGCGCGCCCTCGCCGCGAGGGGCCGCGCCACGCCCCCTCTGCGCGCCCGGAGATAGGCCAACTCCCGACGGCCGCAGCCAATCACCGCCCCCCACCCCTGACACACCCCCGAGTGGGCGGGACGGCGCGCCGTAGGGGTCCGGGGCCTCCCCTCCACCCCCAACCCGAAGGGCGGCCGCCACCGGGGTGCCGGGGGGTCCCGGTACCTGCCGCTGCTCCTCGCTCAGCCCGTTGACCGTGTCGTCCACCGCCATCCCGGCGCAGCCCCGCCGCAGCAGCCCCAGCGTCTGGCCCCGCCGAGCTCCGCGCAGCCCCGCGCTTATCGCCGCCCGCCCGATCACCGCCGCCGCCATGGCTGCCCTCGGGTCGGCACCGGCGCGCAGGCGCCGCCCGGCCCCGGGGGGGAGCGGCCCGCCCCGCCGCCCGCCTCTCCGGTGGGACCCGGGAGGAGGAGGAGAGGCAGGGGGCGGGTCAGCGCTGCGCCCGGGGCAGTAACGGAGCGTGTCCCACTCCCTGCACCACGTTTATTGGGTTACAAAGGGGAATAGTTGTTACAACGCGGGGATGGAGCAGAGCGGACGGGCCCTCACCGGCACCGGCGAGAGGGTGGGCAGGACCCCAGCAGGCCTGGGAAGGGCAGCGGGAGCACTCGGCACACGGGCAGGCAGCCCGGGCTGTCGCTGTCCCCAGCGGGGTTTCAGGCCACCAAACATAAGACCGAGATCAAGGCCTTTTATTAAATTAATCCATCTGAAGAGCACAAGAGGGATTCTGGAGGCTCAGGGACCCGTGATGC
>JAOXNO010000041.1:67825518-67850441 GCA_028565335.1 Limnodromus scolopaceus | reverse complement strand
ATCTTCAAGCCCCGCCTGGATGCCGTCCTGAGTGATGTGCTCTGGGCAACCCTGCTTTGGCAGGGGAGTTGGACTAGGTGATCCCTAGAGGTCTCTTCCAACTCTGACAATTCCGTGATTCTGTGATAAATTCCTTTTAGGCAATCCTAGCATCTCTTTTCTTGTGCTCCCTCTGTCCCAGTTTGAAGTAAAACCAAACCGATTTTGTGTTCTGTAATTTTACATTTTAGCTTGGCCTCCTCTCTCTGAAATTAACAGCATATTGTGGAGAAAACTGCTCGTTCTCAGGATGATAAGGCTGATGTTTGTGCTAAATGCCAAGGGATGGGATGCAGAGAGGCCCTTGCTTATACTTATTGCTGTAACAACCAAGGGCAGCCAACTTTCATTATTTGCCCCTTAGAGGGTGGGAAACAGAAAAACATAGAGGGGTCACATCTGCGGGGAGGACTGGACAGGAGAGGTGACCCAAACCTGACCAACTGGGGTATTCCATCCCATCTGCCCCATGCGCAGTATAAAAGCTGAGGGATCAAAGGGTTTTCCCATTTCCAACCCTTGTTGTAAAGAAATCAAGCTGTGAGATAAGAGGAACAATCATCTCGCAGATTAATAACTGGTTGAGAACTAGGAAATGAAGTGAGTTTCTAGAGCTGGAGGTTACCAGTAGAGCCTCTTGCATGTAACAGGAATTGTGCCAAGTGTGTCCCAGAGTGATCTGTAGGAGGTGGTGAACAATCAAATGCCAATTCTGAATCTAAACTTGATTCAAGAAAGTCAAATCTGTCTGAAACAGAATCCACTGAACAGTCCCAGCTCTCTCAGCCTTTCCTCCAGTCCGTTGATCCTCGTAGTGGCCCTTTGCTAGACTCTCTCCGATATGTCTGTGTCTCTCTTGTACTGGGAGGCCAGAACTGGACACAAGACCCCACGTCCGGCCTCACCAGTGCTGAGCAGACGGGAAAAAAACTTGCAGAAGAATACAAAGACACTAAAAGATAAGGCAACAATATGACACAATAGTGCAGGAAGAAACATAAGCTTATATAAAGTGAGCTCTGTGTTAAACACTCAGAAAAGAACAAGGTCATTGTCCCTCAAACTTAGTGCTCAGCAGTGACCAAAATCCAATAGAATGTGCTTCATTACTAAAATGAGACCACACAGGTTCCTGAACTCCCATCTTCAATCCTGTACACACTTTCACACCACACTACGCAATGGGTCAATAAAGCCAAGAGAGACTGGGCAAAAGGAACAAGGAAATTGAATAGCTTATCTACTCTATGTTAGGAGCTACGGAAGAAAAAGAATTCATAGACCTCAAACCACCAGTGGCAAGTGATTATTTACAGTTGTAGCTAGGAAGCATCTGGCAATGTTGAGGCTGTTTTAATAAAATTTCATGCGAGTGTATGGATGTGAACTTGAAATATTTTCCCACAATGAGTTTAAAATGGAATTAGAGCTCTTAATTAACAGTGATCTGGATGCATTATCCATCCAAATACATCTGCAGTTCTGCTGATTTCCAGGCTTTAGCAGATAACCCAGGTGACAGAGGAGAAAACCCAGCCCACTCAAATGCTACTGACTTCTGATGGAGACAGGAAAATGAGCACGACAAAGCTTTTATCTGACCCTCTAGGGATCAAAATATAAGAACTATTCAGTGATTTGTCTATTTAACCCCCTCTTTCCTTACCTGTGCTCCCGTTAGTCTGGAGTGTAGTTGTTGTTTGGCTGTTTCTAATAGCTGATTCTTGGTCTTCAGCTCTGCTTCTAGTTTGTATCTGTTGAGAGGTCTGTAGAGTCAAACATCAAAGATTTAGGGACAAAAATATCAGTATTACACACCTTCTCTTACACTTCCACAAACATGCCCTTTTTTGAAGCATTTTCTCTTGTTTCTGACCAAGAGCTTTAATCAGCAAACTTGGCAAGAAAGCTGTAGATGGGTGAGAGCTCATCGTACCCCTCCAAGAGGGAACCTTACTGCATGAGGGCAACTAATAGAAATTGGAGGAAACATACCCTCTTGTAGCTGTCTTCTTTGAAAGTGGTTCCACTTTCTTGGCAGATTTAGGCAACCTTAAAAGAGAGGTAAAATACAATTACCAGAAGATCACTGCATTCTTACAGACTACTCTGAGCGTGGCAGCATCCTGGAACAAGCTGCCCAGGGAGGTGGTGGAGTCTCATTCTCTGGAGATATTCCAAACCCTCCTGGACACGTTCCTGTCCAGCCTGCTCTGGGTGGCCCTGCTTTGGCAGGGGGTTGGACCAGAAGATCTCCAAAGGTCCCTTCTAACCCTGACCATTCTGTGATTACCAAGTCTGTTAGTTCGACAAAAACTGCAAAATCCTAAGCCATCTTTAGGACATTTGCCAAGTAACAAACCCATGAATAGTTTACTTTCGTTTACCCTTGGTTTGTAGCTTTGAAGACACCATCTGCTGGAATGTTTGAGCTAAAGTTAAAATTGGGATCTTTGTTGAACTCTAGATCTGCTGTTTTGCCAACGCATTGTTTCTTTGAAGGAAAAGCCATTTGTTTTTCTGCAAGAAAGAGACAGCAATGAAAACACTACAGTCTACAAGAGATCACCATAATACTGAACTACTTGAACTCTTCTGCCTTCAATTTGAGGTAAACCATAATTATATCTGGCTAGAACGGAGACTTTAAGGTAGCGACAACTAAGGGCAGTCTTCAAACTTTACCCAGGATTAAGGGTTCAGAACAAGTCCCAAATAGCTCAGGTGGCAGGCAGTGTCAAAACTTAGTTAGCAGGCTGGCACTAACTAGACAAAGCTTGAAAGTGATAACACAGGCATAATAAAAAAGGGAGGTCCCAACATCAAGCAGCCAGCATAGCAGAAGCTGCACGCAGAGCTGCTCGGGACTGGAAGCAAAACAAGCACAGCCCTCAGTTAAGAGAGCTTCAGACTGCAATTCACACTTCCCAAATAACACTGTAGAGAACTAGCCGTCTATGTAAAATTTATCTGGCTTTAAACCGCAGCTGTTTCAGTATATTCAGCTTTGTTCACACAGGGGGTTCAGGAAGCTTTCCTCCCCCCTTCAAGTTAAGTATTTTTCAAATGACATACCCATAAGCACATTTATATTACAGTTACGTGGGAGTTCCCAATGACACAAATTAGCTGCCACGTTTTTAACATTAAGCCTGGGTGCCTCACATCTCTAAACTGCTGCAAATAGTGCCAAAAGACTTTTATAAGTAAGAGGCTGTGGAGAAAAACACCTTTACCCTCAGCGGGGCCCGCCTTCAGCGAGGGGAGATACAGGCCCTGGGGCCTGCACCACAGAGCGCCTCAGCGGGACACCGCCCGCCCTGCTCGGGGGTCCATGCTTAGCAAAAAAACCGTTAACCGGAGTCTTAAACCGCGACAAAACAGTTGGATAAAGCCCGTAATTAGACTTCGCAACCGCCGCTAACAGGCCAAGCCGGCACCGGAGCTCTGCGCCGGCCTCACCCGGCCCAGAGCCCTCTGCGCCCCACTGTCCCCACGGCGGGGCAGAGCCCTCCTCCCCTCCCGGGGCGGGTACGCACCTGCGGGCGACCCGGTACGGTGGGACTGGCCGTACACGGGGATGCGGGAAGTTCCCCCCTCCATGCTCCGCCGCCGCCGTTTGAATCGAACCCGCCGCCAAACGGTCCGGCGGCCCCGCGCATGCGCAGAACCCGGCGGCGCGCAGGCGCCATGGAGGCCCGGCGGCGGCGCGCGCCCTTTCCCGCCCGTTCCCTCAGGGATGGCGTCCGGGCTCCCCGGGCCGGGCGGACGTTGCTTCCCCTTGTAGCCGCCCTCAGGGCAGCCGGCGGGGAGGATCCTTCTTTCCTCCCGCTTCCACGCCCTGCGGTTTGGGCACTCGGGGCCCGGAGGCCTTAAGGCCTCTGGCGGCCTTCGGAGGCGGGATGCCCGGTGTGCCGCAGGGCTCTCCCTGCCGTGCCCTCAGGCCGCCGGTGCTGCCGCTGGCACCTGAGGCGGTTAAAATCGCCTTTCCATTCTGCGAGGGGAAAGGAGACATCTGTGTACAGTGTTTCCCCACTTTATCGGATGGTTTTTCAGTGTTTTCCAACCCAGTTTTCAAAATGGGTGAGAAGTCCCACCAGAGAGTGACGGAGGCTCCCGTGTGGGGAAGGTTTCGGTCAGCGCTGGCTCCCAGCCCGAGGGCGGCCACAGCACCCACCTGAAGGCCCAGGATGAGAAGGGCACCACGGAAGCACAAAACTGAAATACTTTGTATATTTCAAGCGTTGTTTACTGGCTTTAAAAGACATCATTCAGGCAGTTGTGGCTCGTACCCCAGGGAGCTGGGGAAACTGCTTGTGAGTGTCAGAGGGAGCCAGTCTTCCCAAGATGTGTATTCTCCTTTCGCTGGTTATAGGTGCTTAAAAGATGAAGAAAATGACCCACAGTGTTCTTGGTGAAAATGAAGCATCACTCAGATTTACAAAAGTTTGTCATAAGCATTTATTTTAGGTCAACTCGTATAGAGAACGCTGTCTCTTTTTGAACAGATAAAGGCAAGAAAGTGTTTGTTTTCCTGCTTGTTTCTGGTAGAGAAAAAAAAATTAAAATGTAAAATTCAAGATTCACCGGATGTGCAAATTTTAAAAAGTTACATGTTTGTGGGGAACGCCTTGAGTGGAAACAAGCTTTGAAGACGACACACAAAGCACCTGGGTCACTGCGGGGATGAGGACGCTTTTCTCAAAGGGGAAATCTCACACTGAAAATCTTTGGCAGGACTGGAATTTCTTCTGATAAAACCAACTGAAACTGTTACTGAAAACAGATTTGGGCTGGATTCTGCAGCCTCCTCCGTGATCAGTAAAAGACTGTATCAACTCACAAATCTCACTAAGGGTTTTTTTTTTGTAATATTTGAATTACTTTGATGGGATCTATGAACCTGAACTTCACATAAAGCAGCTTCTGATTCAGCAGAAAATGAAAGACTTTCTTTTTTGTATTAACAATACACTCTTCACTTGATATCTAGACATTCAATAGATGTGGGGGTTTTTTTTGGTTTTTTTTTTTTTTTTTATGAGCTGTCTTTCTGAGTTGTTAAATATCTGGGGAGATTCATCTCATTATTTCCCTCCTATGTGACCTCGACAAGAAAACAAAATCTAATCACCTTGTAGGAAATGAGAAAACAGGTTTACTCCGTGAGTTTTGCGGTACAGCTGTGAATATGGCACCACACATTGGGAGGTCAAAGGGCTTGTACTCCATCAAGATTGATCTCATCCTCTCACAAGTGTCAGATTTGCTGGTTCTGTGAAAACACAAGAGAGGTGGGAGGGAAAAACGGATATTTACAGTTCCAAGGAGATTTCGACTTCCCCTTTCCCTAGCAGGACAGTTCTGTTTTCTGCAGGGTTTCAGCTGTTGTAACCAGAACTTTGTGCGCTAGATCGTTTGATCCAAACGTCGGGCATGTCTGGTTGGCTGTTCGGTAACACCACCGGACCCTCGCTCCCTAATCCAAACCGGTGTTTCCACGAAGAGCTGTTCTGCTGCGACGCTGCCGGGGAGACGTCAAAGACAGTCTCCCTCAGGTCCAGGCGCAGGGTATCTCTCTTCCCGTTCAAGTAACCTCTCTCCGTCTGACTGTACGAATCAGACAGCTCTAAGACATCGGGACAAGAACTGGCTGATTCAGCGAGCTTCAGGCCTTGCTCAAAATCACTGATCGACGTCTCACTGGAGATGTTGAGCATGTCGAAAGAGCTGCCAAGGGAACAAAGGCATCTGTGAATTTTGTAGATGTCAGCAGCAGGGAGATGGCTGTTGTCTGAGGTATAATCCGCCTGCTGCTGGGCAGTGTCACTAGAGCACTGTGATTTATTGAGCTGCCCTTCTTCTTTCACGCCCGCTGGCTGGATATGGTCCAGCCCAGACCCATCCCAAGCTTTTGGCCCGTACTTTCGACATCGACAGTCTCGGCAGAGTCTCTCCCTGTGACTTTCTGCTCCTGAGCTGCTGTGCTTGTACGGAGAGGAGGTTTGCAAGGCGGGACACTGGCACAGGCCGACCTGCTGGTCTCCAAGGGTCTCCTGCAGGTTCTGTCTCTCTCTGTCGAGGGAGGGGTGCATTCCTACCCTGGGGCATCTGCTCTCTTCAGCTTGTGTGTCCTCAGAGAGCACTGAGGGCCGGTTAGACAGCTTGCTTGTGGAAGTGCTGTTGTCAAAACTGTCGCTGAGTTTTCTGGACAAGGGCTGGAGCTCGTACTGCTCATTTGCAGTGTTGGACTCCTGGACCTTCCGCAACCGGTTTTGCTTCTCGCTCCCCCCACAGGCGAAGCTTCCATTCAGCCCAGAGTCATCAGAATAGTCTTTCATGGTGTGAGCACAAGGCCAAAGGATCTGCCCACAGTTCTTCTCTGGGCCAAAGAAGCAGCACAGCGACTGGAAGAAGAAGCTGGCAAACCCACAGCTGATACACTTGATCATCATGATGAAGATCCCCAACTTCCGATACGCCAGGACTGTCGCAGGCAGCATGATGACCCCTGCAGAGAAGAGAGCAGAAGCTGCCATGGCTGTGGCACAGCTCATCTGCTTGAGGGAAAAGGCCACTCGGCTCAAGCGGTCAGAGTGGGGGCACAGATGGTAGGAGATGCAGTAGTTGACGGTAAAGTCAACGGAGAGACCCACCGCAGCTGAAATGAAGAGAGACTCCACTGCGTTGAGCTGCCACTCCAAGAGGACCAAAAGGCCAACAGTTACCAGGACAGTGCCCGCGATGGCAGTGACAGAGAAAATGCTAAGGAGCACGTTCCAGGTAGTGAGCAGCAGCACCACAAAGGAAATGGCTATGGAGAGCCCCATGACCACCATTGTTTCAGTGCTGAGACTGTGCTGGAGGTTGTATAGCTCTAGTTTACTGGTAAACCACCCGTTCTGAAGCCCCATGGGGGCAGTTTTCATTTCCTCTGTTACCCAGAGGTTGATTTCCTCATAGAATTGTTTGGCTTTGCTGTAGTTGAAGCTATAGTGATAAATAGTTTGAAACTGCAGCACTAAGGCAGCGAGATTTCCCTCCCCATCAAACCTGAGGCCCAGATCGTACGTTTCTGCCCCTTCCCTGCCTTGTTCCAGGAGCATCATTTTGATGCAGTGTAGGAAGACTTCGCTTCCATAAGGGAAGGAGAACTGGTTACAGCAAAGGTTGAAGCTGTGGTCTCGCTGGGAGCACTGGCGGCTGTCCATCCATCTGAGGAACTCCTCCATGAAGCACACGGTAGATTTCTGCTCTGTGTCAGGGTAATAGAAAGTTTTGTTCTTCACCTTTTGGCAGAATTCGAGGAGCCACTTCTGGGCCTCAGGGTTTTGGATTGCAAAGGTGCTGTCTGCCACTAGGGTGCCATTGCTTTTTGGGTTGAAATGGTCCCCGTTATCCACGGGCAGAATCCCCCAGACTATGGTGACGGGCATACGCTGCCCTTCTCCGTGCTCCAGCCTCTCAAACATGAACTGGTGGCAGTACTCAGAGTCGTACCTCTCAAAGGGGTGGCTCAGCCTGAACACCTGGACAGACGACGTCTCAAGGGTCGGGAGCTTGAGTTTTGGGTTGGAACAGGAAATGTAGGCACCTCCTATTGCTAAGGCAGCAAACCAGCAGATCCAGATGTACCGAAACTTGATGACCCCACAAGGCAGGAGCTTTTCAAATAGCAGCTTGGAGGTTTCAGAGAGGGTGTTCTGGAGACCCCTGAGAATGTAGTGGAGGGAGAGAGCGACTCTCTTATGGCCAGTGTTGTTCCAGTACTCTTCTGGCTTGTAAACGCAGGTCGTTGCTATGTAGCGCTCGTACAGCACAGCCGAAGAAGGGAGCCAAGTCATCATGAAGACCAGATTCACCAGCACGGAGGTGCCCATGTAAATAGCAAAGCAGCGGATGGCTATTATATTGCTGATGTAGCTGGCGTAGAAGGCAGCGCCCGTTGTGAAGCAAGATGCCAGCACGAGATAGGCGAAATGGTGCATGGTTTGACTCACCCACTGGGAAAGCCCGGCGGAAGGGCTCTGGCTCTTGCTGAGGTTCCAGAGGTCGAAGAAGACAAAAGTGTGGTTGGCACAAATGCTGCTGAGAATGACGACTGCCGTCAGGTTTACGAAAGGGAAATAGGTGAATCTGAAGGCCACCTTGTACAAGAAGTAGGAGATCATTAAAGAACTGACAACAGCGAGCAAGACCATCAAGGTAATAAAGACTGAGCGTAAATAAAAAGAAATGCTTAGAAAAATAGCTAATATTGCCAGGACTGGATACTTAGTATCCAGTAAAAGATAGTGCTGGAATAGTTTCTGTTTAAGGCCCAGGTCCATTCCAGTGATAGACGTATAGTTATCAAACAGATCCCAGGATTCAAGATTGTCTAAGTAGATCCTCATCATAGATGCACCTTTCCTTGTAGGCAGAAAGAGCAGGCTGTATTTGAGAGATGGCACTTGGTACTCCATCGTCTGGGGACTAAGGAAGTCTCTGTCGACCAAGAAGTGGAGAAGCTGGTAAATGGCATTGAAGCGGGTACATTTTTCGGGGACTTTGGCACACTGGGAGCGTTTCTGTCTCACAGACTCAGGGCCAATGCAGGAGGGAGTGAGGATGCCTTTGTGGTAGTCTGGAGCACAGGCGCGAAGGAGGGCCAGGGTGTGGGAGATGTCTCCCTGGGTTATCTCCAAACAAGAGGACCTGTTGTACAGGACGGCAATGTAGTTCCCCAGAGACCAGCTTGGGCAGCATTCGTTGGCTTCAGTGCGTTGGCAGAGGTCTCTAAAATGGACGTGGGAGCGTATCTGAAAAACAGGGGAGGGAGCATCACGTCAGACCGTCTCTGCGTGTTTCATCAAGCAGCCCCACAGTGTGCCTTGCTCTCTGCAGTAATGCTCCCCTCCGGCTGCACAACCCATGGCTTGCCATCCTCCTGGTGACAAACCAGGAGTGCTACAGCTATGGAGACATGCTAGCCTTTTGCAAAAATTAAACCCTGCCCATTATTTGTATTTTATAACCTCTGATTCGAAAATTTGGATTCTGTGGCAAACACAGCTAATCCAATTAAACTTCCCACTTGCAAAACTTGCTGTCACAGTCTCCAAGCTGACAGCTCCATTTCGGTGATTAGGTTCTGCTGCCCAAAATTGTCAGCAGCTTCTGATGGACACCTTTGGCTTCTGGACCAAGCTTCTGTTCAGTGTCTGTTTATTCTTGTTTAACGGCAGCTGCTGCTTTGCAGCTGGACTTTAGTGACAAGTGGAATGCCCCGTGTGTTGCTAAGTAGGTAAAATGCTTTGGAGTCCTCTAGGCTGAAACCTGTTCTGTGGCTTATGTTATTTTGGTCTGGCTTTGTTTCAGCTAGAGATTAAATAAAGATTACGGCAGTCAGAAAAGAGTCAGCATGTATATATGTTCTTCCTGACATTACTAACCTTGTCTTGTTCAATTTGGCACATGGACTGAATAGCTTGCAAGTTCCATAAGCTCCCAGCAGTTGTGGACATAAATACCAGCTGGGAATAGCTCTTTTCTGAAATTAAGAGGAAGAAAAAAAATATTAAAAAAAGGATTAGGTAATGAAGATGAATCAGGCAGGCTGTTTAGAGCAGACTCTCTGTGCACAGGAAAAAAAGATATATATATACGTATATTGTTGTCTCTATGGCTGCTCTGGAGGGCTCCCTGAAGGGAAGCAGGTCACAAAGACCTGCTTGTCATGAGTGGTGCCATCTGCCCTGTGTGATCTGACCTCTGCCCCTCGCCTGTCTGTCAGCGGCAGGAGAGCAGTGCCGGGGCGTTTTCCAAATCCTCTCCCTGCAGTCGGCAGGCTTTGGGTGGGTGCTGGCATCTGGTTCTGCCCCCCTGGCACAAAGAGAGGGGCTCGAGTTCTGCCAGAAACTCCCAAGGACCTGAGGGTTTGGTGTTTGACTGGCATCAGAGGTGGAGCAGAGGCAGGAAAGGGAGTAAAAATACCTGCATGCTGTTCCTCTTTCTTCTACTGTCCATTTTGAGACAATTTTTGTGTGTCTTCGCATTTTCCTCTTTTTTCTCTTCAGCTTTTACTGCCACTTCCATTTTCAAGAAGAAAAGAAGGAACAGGGAGGGAGTGGAAACAGGGAGGGAGTGGGGCGTACACCACTTTTTTCAGAGTATTCACTTTTGATATGGCTAAATGGTGAAAACGTTAGTCCCTTTACTGGTGCTTTTAAGGCATATTTCTAAAGGGGAAAAAGAAGTATGGCAGAAGGTTAAGGAGAAACAACTCTCCTCCAGAATTTCAGAACAAGGTTTTTCTAATCACGCAGTTACGAAGTGCTGGACAATCACTGTCCAAAGGGTGGCAGAGGTTTCACAGGGTGGTACTGTACACACTGATTTCTCAGAGCACTTTCAGGACATTTCCCTGTGTCCTAAAGCACTTTGACAGTTCTGTAAGCTGTTGAGTGTTGGGTGTGTAATACTGACTGCCCCGTCAAGATTGCACTCACCTGGGGGCCCACAAAAGAAACCATCTGCTCCATAGATTTGTTCCACCATTCTCCGCGTCCTCGCCTCTTGTTCTCCCTGAGCAGCCTTCTGTCCTCTGCTATTGCCGATGTCATCATAGCTAGCAAGAGATGAGATTATTTGTGTAAGTAGAGATCACTTGGCTATGAGTTACGTACGCTGACAGGGCACTGGTGCCACAAACAACACCGCCGCAGCAGTAAGAGTCACAGTCTTGAGAGGGCATTGCTTGGGTGGGAGCCTTTTGGTATCGGGTTGACTGTGTGAGGGTAAGTGAGAAACGGCCTCCCCTTGTGCAGACAGGCTGAGTCACCTCTGCCATCTCTCAGAGGTAAACAGTGAAGAGTTTAGAGCCTAGTTCCTGGTTTCAAGAATAGGGAGCCCAAGTCTGCTGCAGACAAACAGACTTCAAACTTTCCAGTGCCTTAATAGCTTTTAAGCGTAGCATTTATGTTGTAATTCACATAGATATCTTAGAACATCAAATCTATAACTTTGCAGCCAACATCTTCCTCAAACCCTCAAACCAAACTCAAATACCTTTTCTTCTCAGCATAGGGAGAAAGGGAGAAGGTCTTCTTGTAGCCCGTGTGGCTCTCTATGTTCTTCCACACAACGAGCTTCCTACCAATGTCAGTATCTCGTGGCTCGAAACCCTGCAGCCAAAGAAAAGGGTTTTGTCATCAGCTTGCACTTTAGCTCAGCTTTCCTTAATCCTCCTCCTAGACACAGAAACTATATGAGATTACTGCTGCATCTTGGAGAGATACACAAATTGAATTTTCCCTGGAAATACTGCATCCCAGAGCTGACAGGGAAAAATATTTCTCCTTTCCTTTTCTTTTTGGGCAAGAATGGCTATCATTCTCTCCCTGATCTCATTAGACTCTTCAAGTGAAATAGTCACTTACAGAAATGGGAGTAATTTTCCTCTTTCTGGACAAACTCTAGTCTACTCTTATTTTCTCAGGATTTTCCCATTAACGAGAGACAGGGATGACTTTATAAATGTGGGATTCTGCATGGAAACAGGACCCTGTGCAGCCATGCTGGGAACAGGGCAGCCTCTCCATTTCTTGAGCCTCTCACACAGGCTGGAGGAGCCAAAGCCAGGTCCTCCATCCAACCTCCGCCCAGCCCAGGTAGTCCTTTTGGGCAACCCCAGCCTGCCAGCAGCAGAGGGGAGCAAAAGGAGCAATCCCAGTTTGTGCTGGCAGTGTCTCTACACGGGATGAGGGCACTGGTGTGACCCCAAAGCCGGGCTGAGGTGGGTGAGTGGCTGTCACTGGCACAGGCTGTGCTCTTCCTGTGGTGTCACTGAAACAGCAAATGCTGTGCTTTACTCTGGCACATTGTGTTCATCCTGAAGGAATCTTGCTTTGGTTGAATGCTGTGAAGATGTGGGTTAAGGACAAGCAGATCACAGGTAAACGTGGTCATTTTTGCTCATGGCTTTGATGTCCTCCTTGATTTACTGTCCTGCCTCGCTGCCTCTCTCTGCAGAGAAGGAAGGCAGCACAGGCTCATTTCACATGGCAGAAAGAATACATCACTGGCCAGCCCCTGGATTTGCCTTATGTTCATATTGACGTAGCATCTGTAGGGACTTACCATTAAGGGTTCTGAAAAGTCAGGCAGATTTCCAACAAGCAGGCCAGCTAACGAGCAAACCAGAGCCGTCACGGAACACAGCACCAGCACGGCTACAGGCCACTCCGCCATCATTTGAGAATAACTGGAATCAACAGGAGAAGAAAAAAATGCAGCTGTTAAGGCGCTTCTGCTGTTAGCAGGAGACCTGCTGTTGAACCAATGTAGTGCTAGTAAAAGGAAGTAAAAGAATTAGGGCTTTCTGGTTTGAGCATTTATTTATTGAAAAGCTTGGAGGCTCTAGTAGAGCTATTAATGAACATATTATACCTCCAACTGGATGTTTGCAGGCAATTCTAATTATCTCGGGTAATTACATTTTGCCTCTGAACATTTTCCTGCTTTTTCAATCAGAAATAATAAAAAACAGACTCTTGTGTCTTAGGGCAATATGAAGCTTTAAATATTTAACTTAAAAGATTGCATTTAAAAAGAGCTTCCTCCTTTTTCTCCCCATGGTGCAATGTAAGCGAGCAGCTGGCCAGCAGTTTGGGCTGCAGATTTTCAACCCATGGGCCCTGGGAAGTCTTGGGGCTATTCTGAAGGGTCCACTAAAGACCACTGACTCAAGCAAGTCCATTGTCATTGGTCTAAATTCACTCACTATGCAGGGGCCTACCTTACTGTTGGGAAATGTATGGACATTGCGCAGCCAAAAAGGATGGAAACCACCGATTGGGTGTGTCACCAGAGTTAGGATTGTCAGCAGCACTCACGGGGTGGGCAAGTGGTTTCAGCATCTGCAACATGAGTGAATCTCACCCTGATATCAGAAGCAGCTTACTCTGGCCAAAACTCTTGCCAGTTACTTTTGTTCTTAAGAGATGGTCTCAATTTTTCCATCCAAGGTCTCTTTTTCTTTTGGGACAAAATGTGTCTCCTATATTTCACCAGTGCAGGTTTTACTGCCTCAAGATTTTTGTCTTCTTCAAAAATATCTGTTGAAATATGAGATATCAGAATGGGTTCCTGCTCTAGGAACTAGGTAGTTCTTCTGTATTATGATATGTTTCTGAAACATAAGAAATTCTTTGTTCAAGAAGAGTTGACAAAGAGTTGAGCTTCATGGGGAAGTGCACTATCTATGAACATTAGAACGGCTGTGCCAGTGTGTATCAGCCTCGAGGTGTGGTGTTCCTGCTTGCCTGCTCTTTTGCTTCTCTTGCCTCCAGCTTCACTCAGTCAAATAATGAAGCTATTCCTCATAATTAGGAATCATCACAAGCCCTTCACATAGCTTTTCACATGACTTTTGGTCCAGCCTGGTACTTTTTTCTAATTTAAGACTGCTTTATCAGGTTTGTTTTTAGATGAAGTCTTTGCTATGAAAATGAACAAAAATCGCCCTTTACACAGTAGAGTACCTAATTGCTGGAGGCTCTTTTGGGTGATTCCATGTCCAATTACCAGGGGGAAAAAGAAAATAAAATAAAGAATCCGTTGCAGTGTCTGATGCTGGAAGATCCTTGCCCAAACCTTCCAGAAAAAATAGTTTACAAAAAGCAGCTTTTAAACAGAAATCGAAAGCAATGAGATTATTTTAATTTGGAGAAATGTATTTAAAATCCTCTGTCTTTTGAAAAGGTGAACTTATTTCATGGGTTGGCTACCCTGATTGCTCATCTGGTGGGACAAGCTGGATTAATTTTATATATATATATATACACACACACATACATATAGGATTATTATATAAATATCAAAAGCTATTGTAGGGAGCAGAGCCAGGCCCCTGCTCCAGGAGCAGCTCTGAAGACAGTGTTGCTATTCATTAGCGCAGGTTAAATTGATCTCAGAAGCGAGCTGGGGTTTTTGCGAGCGGGTGGGAGCCCCGAGCGGGGAGCGCTGCCCTCGCCTCTGAAGCTGCGCCGGTCGGGGATGTCACCGGCAATAATACCCTGCCCTTCCTAATAGCGGGGTGGGAGAGCGGTGATAATAGGGTGGAAGGACTGGAAGCTTTTGATATTAAACATACCTTTTTGGCATCCTGAAAGCTTTGTCATGCCTGCAGGCAGAAAAAAAGAAGAAAAAGATGCGTTCATTTGTTATTTTACTGGGCTGTTCACAAGTGAGGTCACCCTGTCAGGGGCTGTAGAGCACCCAGCCGAGCCATTGCTGCAAGACTACTAGTAATACGTGAATTAGTCTAATGAGTAATGGAATCTTTTCCTCTCCCGTTGGCATTTTAACCAAAGAGGATGGGAAGACATGTAGTCACTCCTCCTTTTTGCCCCTCTAAGAAAACCCTGTGGAAAGGAATGGACATTAGCAATGTGATCCCATAGAAATTGCACCACAGCTCTAGCCATGCAAATCCATCTGGTTTAAGTCCTTTCCTACTGCATTTTTAAATTGTTTCTTGACAAGAGCATCCCTCTTTATCAGATTTCATCAGTTGGGCTAGCAATGCCTGTAGATAGGTTTTATTTCCTGTTCAGCTCAGCAAGGATTTTCCAAAAAGCTGGCTCTCACTTCTTTCCTGGGCCCTTCCAGAGACAGCGTCTGTCCAGCCTAGCGGAGCAGAAGCCCAGTGGAGCTGCTCAAACATTTTACCAGGGTTTCCTTCCCAGGGGAGCATTTGTCATTCCTGCTTGTAGGGCTCTGAGGAACGAGAACTACAGAAGCCTCCCCCAGGGGAGACAAGGTTATGTTTGTTAATGAATCCCTGAGGACAAGCTTTCCACTGATGACAGAAAAGCTGCCCCTTGGTGGCTCACCGTATCTGAGGGACCTTTCATTCTGCTCTCCATTTCCACTGAACTGTCCCCACGGCCTTGGGCTGTGATGCAGCTTCCACCAAACTGCTCCCAGCCATGGCTTCCTCCTCTCTCCAGGGCCATGCCAAGCTCAGCTCAGTGAGTCCTCCCCCCTCCCTTCCCTCTTGGCTTAAACCAGGAGGAGGTGCTGCTGCCCTTGGACATCTGTGTGGGGCAGACGGCCCTGCTCTGTCCTGGGCACTGGTGACCTTGTGCCCCCTCATCCTTCCTGGCAGGTTGTTACGAATGGAAGAAATGGAAAAGCAAGGGAGGAGAGTTCCCCATGGCAGAGTCACTCTCAGTGGCACATATAATAAATTATATTGTTTTTTCCTCATCACACTAATGCTCTGTAGGTTTGGGAGATAAAGGAGCAAAGAAAAATCCTCACCAGATTACTAGAGAGAGGTGTCTCTCTGGCAGCACACTGCCCATCCTGTGCTAATTCTTTCACAATAGCTTCTCAAGCAGATTTGCGTGGATTAAAAACCCCATTCTAGCATTATTATGTTATCACTTTTCTGTCTGCTGGTGCTGCACATTCTGCCAGGGATTTGCAATCCAGCTGCACTTCCGACTTAAATAACCTGTTACAGAGAACGTAGTTGACAATTATGGTGATAGCCTACGAGCTAAAACAGATCCAGGCTCCACTCCTCTGACTGCAATTGCTCTACCCTGGAAACACAAGCAAATTAAATCCTCTGCAAACGACTAGAAAATGAGACCATAAAGGGCTTTTGTGCCTAGCCCTGCACTGCTGTGCAAAGGGAAGGAATCCTGTGCCGTCTTTTATCGGATTTTGGTGGCTACTGCTGCGGCAGCAAAGGGGTCGCGGTCTTTAGTGCCCGCAGTGGGCTCCAAAAGGCACGCGCAGGAAGGACGGGTGGTGCTGGAAGGGGCAGAGGCTGTAGCGCAGGTGTTGGGGATGCCCATCCACGTGTGTCCTTACAGCGCTCCCGAGAAACGTCCACCACCCGAGCTCTGCACACAAACGGAGTTTGCCCGACTCTGTCATGCACAATACAGAATTTGCACCCTCGTTGCCACCCAACCTGAAAAACCAAATAATCTTCCCCACTTGTGTGTTTCTCAGCGCTCAGCCGTAGCCAGCGCTTACCCTCCGCTGCCTCTCCCTTCCAGCACAGGCAGCAGCTTCGGTGGGGGGAGAAAAAGGAATTAACTGTGATCTTTTCACTGAGAGGCTCTGCCAAGATAAAGGCTTAGCCAGCTGGATGTCTTGCAGTACGAAAGGAGAAAATACAAAGATCACAGAAGATGGGCGTAATCACAGCTGCCTCATCTAGGAGCAACCTTGGCTTTATCCAAGGAGTCACCTTGAGTGGCAAATCCTGCCTCCCGCTGGGGTCGACTGGCAGCTCCTGTGCACCCTTCACACACTGGATGTCTCTGTGCCTGGTGGGGCAGCTGCAGTCCCAAGCTGAGGAGCAAAGCCACGTTTCGTGCATCTCCACTCAGACCCTCCTCATCCCCTCCTGCTTCCCACCCCAAAGTTCAGGAGATGCTTTTTAAAAGCCCCTGAGCCCCTCCACGTGCCTCTTACCTGACTGTTACAACATGATGCTGCACCGGCCGCCGCTGCCCGGGGGACCACTGTTTCCAGGGGGCTTCCGAGGCCTCGTGGTGGGAAGCTGGTGCAGGATCACCGCTGGAAAGGTGGGAACACAACATGGGCCTCTCGCCGTGCCCGGGGAGCGGGGGCAGGCCGTAGCTGCCCCGGGGCTCCTGCTGGCTGCAGGGGTAATACAGGTGAGGCTGCTGCGAGTCCTGGGAGCTCAATGGCACCTGGCCATTGGACTGGGTGGAGACTGGCCCGAGCGTGTGGCTGGAGGAGGGCAGGTGGTCTCCCCCCAGCCTGGGGGATGCAGGAATGGGGCAGTGATGGACCGGGCAGATTCTTTCCCAGGAAGTGCCACTGTAGCTGGGCTCGGTGTTCCCGATCTCTGGCATGGCGAGACATGTCTGGCAAGGTCCTGAATTTTGTTTTTCTCTGTGAGAGAAAATAAAGGTATGATAAAACAGCCGAGCAGTAGAAAGGCTACGCAGGGGAATCACATCCTGCAAACTGAAGACTCTCCCAGGCCTCCCCGATAACACCAGCCGTAAAACCTCGCCCGCTATTTACTGTACCAAGAGCCAGACTCAGGGCTGAGCTGGATTATACTTTTTATAAGACATCCATGACTCACTCGCTCCAACTGACAGAGAATCCGTCACATATTTGTGCGTGGAGCTCCAAAAGTCTGAAAAATTAGGTAACATCCCCTCAAACAATTCTCCAAGATACTTCATTGTGGAGGGGACAGAACACACTGGCTGGTGATAACGGCAGGGCCCTGACTCGGGACCCCAGAGCGACTACAGAGATCTGGGGGAACGGACACCAAAGGAGGCTGCACGTGAAGACGACACTCTATTATCTGCGCTTCTGAAGAAGATGAATTTGTTTGATTGCTCTGCAGAAGGGCTGGTTCTACTCCACGCTGGGACAGTGGCAGCATCCCTGGCACTAAAATATCAGAGCAGTGAAGCGTTCAGGGAACACAACTGATGGCTGTGACAGTATAAAAGGGGCTTCAGCCTCCAGCCTGGCACATGCCCTGACGGCTCCCATGTCCTGCAGACTCCACTGGGCTCTTCAGGTTCATTTCAGATATACATCTCCCAGGGGTATCAGCAACAGATATCATTGGTCTTGGTGTGCAGGAAGGGGATGGATCTTTCAAGATCTTTTGAAGCTTGACTTTCCTCTGACTGCTCAATTTACTGAGACAAAACATTTGCAGACTTCTGTTCCCAAGTAACGAGGTCTCTGCAGGATACGCTTTCTTCTCTCCATGGTATTTAAAAAAAATTATTCCATTCCTACAGGTCTTGATTTATGGAACCTGAGAGATTTTGCTAGCTTGGAGAAAGTCTGGCTAATACTTTGACGGACTGGTTAGTCTGTGTGACACCAAAAAAATCCTGTTCACACACAACAGACTGAGGTCACCCTGCCCCCAGAAATGCTTTAGGAGTTGCTGTCTCAGGAGATGCAGCTGGCCAAGGCATCAGGGAGTTTCAGGAGCACCCTGCAATCTGGAGCTTGACAAGAAAGCACAGTATGGAACCACCAGTAGTCCATGGTCCTTGTTCAGAGCACATGCCATGGTGTCTACAGCTGACTTACAGGTTTTCCTGTAGTGTCTGGCATTGAGGATTAAGTATGACGAATGATTCGGGCCAGCTAGAATCACAAAGTGTCTCGAGTCATCAAAGAATCATGAGTGCCGAAGCGAGACTACAGTGAGATGAATTTTAGCCTGAGGCACCTCATGTGATGTGGGAAAAAATGAAGGCAAAATGTTTGAGAAAGGAATATTTTTGAAAATTTGTAGAGTCCTTCTCATTGCTTTTTCAGACAGCCACAGAAGAAGTTAAATGGCATGATAATATCAATGACAAAAGGGGTTTGAAGAATACTGTTAGCTCAGTATTGCTTGAAAATTGGTATTTTTTCCAGAAAGAGGGCCATATTGGCCTTGGCAGCTTGTGCTATGTGCTTTCCAACATCAATTGAGTTTGTCAACACTGAGAAACTATATTTCATGACTGTACGGAATGGGCTTGTTTCATTAAAATCATTACAACAGAGTAAGGTGTGTGGTAGCAGTTACACCCGTGGAGACTCATGGCCCAGACATCACACCCAGCTCTACTTGCAGAGTGAACCAGTCCAGGGACTAGGAACAAAGAAATCTCAGCTGCTCAGACACACTAATTTTAGCTTTTAAGGCAGAAGAAGGCTGCAGCGCAGTTAAGATGGCATGTTCACAGGTCCTCATTCCAATGACACTGACTTCAGAAGCAGTAACTGATGTTCAAATGTGGATTTTCTGAAGCTCAGGCCATGCAGGAGTGGGGAACTACATGGGGGATTCTACTTTGGGTCATCAAATTCCTTTGCTGAATATTTTTTGGTAATGGCCAAGGAAGGAGAGAAGAAATGGCAAAATGATATTAAAATAGTATGCAGATATCTGTGTCAGTGACCTTCTTTGCATCTTTGGAAGAGGCTGTGAACCCAAAGAGAGCAACGACAAAAGAATCTGCAAGACCATTAACGTTCCCCTGTGACAATGGATGGACAAAGTGGCTGGGAAGAAGTGACAGTTTGCACTGAAGCAGGTGCCCAGATGTGAGCACACCCCATCAGATAAGTGTGGCAGGTTGTCCCCAGCAGTTCCAGTTGTCCCCAGCAGTTCCAGTGCTCGGTTGCCTCTGCTCTGCAACCCAAAACACCAGTAAGGCTCGAGCTAGTCCAAGGTAGCAAGAGGGAGTGCTGTTGGGCTGCGCAGGAGCTCCTGAACAGATTGTGACGCTGGCATCCCACCCACCCACAGAATTTATCAAATGAAATAATATCAGCCACATTGCATGACATCCTTGCTGTCCTGTCCCAGATGGATTAGGGGCAGGATTATCCAGCCTTTCAAGCATGTGATTTGTGTTGCAGCTCTATATAAAGGTAGTTTACAACAGACCACAAATTTGTCACTGGTGCGTATGGATGCAATACATGGGATTATAAATGGGATGCCAGCAATGCTATTTAGGAGGTGTCGTCCCAAGTCTTGCCTGGAGTCGTTACAGCCCCATCAGAGCCAGCCCTGCCCTGGTTCAGCTAGCGCAGCACGGGGCAGGTGTGCTGCAGGCAGGCGGAAGAAAGATTCTCCTCTGTGGTAGGCAACATATAAAATGACATCTTTAATTAGTCATTGCCCATCTGCTCTAATTATAGAACCAATCTGACTGGGAGGTGCCACCCACCACATCCCAAACACACGGGGACTGTGTCCCTCCATCCCCTCTCTCAGGCTTAACGTGTAATTCTTCTCCCTCTTCCCAGGTGTCCAGTGACTGCAGTGGGGTTTGTAGTTCTGTACTAACAGTCCTGGCTCAGGGAATTTTCATCAGAGAGTGTCATGCTTTGGCAAGGTCTAGACCTTTTCTCACTCCCTTTTTGACGCCTCTAAGCTGCTGTTTTCCCTCTACCTTGATCCACTTGTTTTTCCTAATTTTTGTAAACTTTAATCCTACAATGCATAATAATTCTCAGAGACGCTGCTGCACTGACAACTTGTGCTTTGGTATTCCCACATCTGTACAATATTTCTGTTCTTTTAGTTTTCAAAGCAAAACCAAAATTCTTTTTTTCATTTAAACTGCTGGATCTGCATAGGGGATGGGAGCAGAGGCTTTTCATAACTAAATTAGTCTGATGGCTGTACTGCCACGTCTCCTCATCTGATGGTGAGTATGTAACCCTGGACAGAACAGAAAGGCTTTCACAGAATACACCGTGAAGTTGGTCAGGGAGCTGCAGGAAGCCTGCGATGAAAAATTCCTCCTCCAACAACCCCTCAGCTACAAAACCTGCTGGTGGGGAAAGCCGATGACAAACTCTTGGATATCGCAGATTGCCTCCAGTTTTTATGCACATACGTTAATGTATTGGATGCTAATATTTCACATGAAAGTCTATTCTTCTTGTTTACCATCTTTGCTGTGAAATGCTGTCAAGTTCCATCCTTCCCCCGCACATTGTCTCTTAACTCAATCCCCTGCCTGCTCAGTGACTTCATGTTTTAGAATAACTTTGGCTGCTTCAAATCATTCATTCGTGACTCTTCTCCATTATCTCCTTTCCAGACTAGACAATTACAGCTCTGTCAGTCACCCTCAGGATAGGAGTTGCCTTATGCTCGCCTCTCTCCAACACCGTGATGATGTGACCTTGGTTATCCAAAATCTCCAGGGAAACCTGGAGCTCACCAATAATGATGGGTTTGGATAATCGCTGCTGGCAGCTCTGCAGAATTCGAGTCTTCACTTGAGACACTCCCAATTAGCCACAGTGCTGGCAGGCTTAACGTTTGATCTGCTGAGGTCTGCACCGGGGATGTAGGCTGCTCCTTGTTTGCCTGCAAGCACGTCGCTATGAATTTTCTGGGCCCGCAGGACGCTGAACTATGCTAGAAAAATGGTTGTGGGGGAGATTGTGATACCCATTTGGTGCCAGGCAGGAGAAGAAGTGGGGAGAGCAGCACACTGGGCTCTGCTTGCCACACTTACCCTGGCAAAGACCAGTATGAGGGGAAGAGAATTCTTTTTTTAAGGTTCATTCCCAGTCTGGGCCATTCAGATACTTGCCATCTTTGGGACTGAGTGGGCAGAAGCGGTGTCCCAGCCACAAAAAAGCCAACAGAGGCAGCCTGACAGTTCTCTTCTTCAGGCTCAGCTGGATGCAACCAAAGAGATGGTGGGAAAAGAGGGAATGAGGAGGTGTAGGGCAAGGGGCAGACTGGAGGTAACTGCTCCTGTTACCCACGGCAAGCAGTTGGGTTTCTCATGCTATTTGCTTCCCCATCTCTTCCTTTGAGATGTCTAGACAGTATAATAATCCAATTTATGGAACTGCTCAAGACACTGTGAGTGCAGCAGTGCTTTTCTGAGACAAGTACCAGGGCACAGGCAGCTGACTTCATGGGGGGGAACTGGAGAAAGGACTGAAGCTTCTTCCCACTGGAAACCAAGCAAAATAAATCAAGACTTCTAAGGAGAGAGCTTTCTGCCATCCCACCTCTGCTGGTGGATGTAGAGTCCGTGGGGAGAGCCGAGCGCTGAATGCTGTGAGCCCACCACGAGGCGTGGGCTACCTCCCTCCCCTCAGAGACCAGCATCCCTCTATGAAGCTCAGACTCTGCCCCACAGAACGTGTCAGCAGAACCTGGCTTTAGCTGCCCACCTCCCCACCAGCCTCAGCATGACAGCCCCAGCCAGAATCACACCATGTCGGCTGCCAGCCCCCAGCTCCTTCCCCCTTGGGACAGTGTCACTCTGCCAGCACAGGGAGTCGCGCCCGGGTGGAGGAAGGTTTGTGGGGCAGGGAAATGACAGCACGTGGTCACCGTCCCTCTCCTCAGCTGCACCATCTCCTTGGCACAGGTCTTCCTTCCCTCGGAGCCAGGCAGCAGCAGAGCACATGCGTCTCTGAGAGAGCAGAAATGGGCCAAAAATATTGCACATTTTGAAAGAATGGCTTCTTTATTGGTCTGCCTAATTAGAATCATAGAATCATAGAATTGTCTGGGTTGGAAGGGACCTTTAAGATCATTTGGTCCAACCATCAACCTAACTCTGATAAAAAAAAATCACTAAACCATGTCACTAAGCACTATGTCAAGCTGGCTTTTAAATCCCTCCAGGGATGGTGCCTCAACCCCTTCCCTGGGCAGCCCATTCCAACGTGCAATAACCCTTTCCGTGAAAATTTTTTCCGTAATATCCAACCTGAACCTCCCCTGGAGCAACTTGAGGCCGTTTCCTCTTGTACCATCACCTGTTCCTTGGGAGAAGAGACCGACCTCCCCCGGCTACACCCTCCTTTCAGGGAGTTGTAGAGAGGGAGAAGGTCTCCCCTCAGCCTCCTTTTCTCCAGGCTGAACACCCCCAGCTCCACCCTCATCCCCAAGACCATCTCTGGAAGCACTTCTTTTTTTTCAATGGAAAGATTATCTCACCCTGGGCTTACTGAGGAGAGGATGAGGAGAGCAGCGCTTTGCATATGAAAGCTGGGAAACACCTATGGAGTGAATGGAGCTGTCTGATGCCGGAGTCAAACTACAGCTTCTCCTGTTGACAGAAGAATCTCAAGGGGGAACAAAAACAAGTGAGAGAAAGGGCAAGAGTCTGTGTCTTGGCTACAGCCAGAGCCCTTTCCCCCCAGGAACCTGTGCTCAATTAGACATTAAGCACTGCAAAATCTCATTCATATAAAAAGAGGCTAGTTTTATTTTCTTGCCCCTTTTTTCTTACTCTGACAAGGTTTTGCTTGCTGTACAAGTTTTCCCACATGAATAAAAAAATACAGATTCTTTCTGAATTAAAACCATGTGCTTCCATCTAGATTAATGGCTTTTTCTCTGAGAGCTGCAAATGACTTTTTAAGAATGGGGTTTTCTAATGGAATGTAAACAGAGGTTTTCTCTTTGAACACACCAGCAGCAAAACAGCAGTGGAGCTCTCGAGGAAGAAAGAGCTCCTTCGCTTGTGCTTCCTGAGGAGCTGAGAGTGCCCGTTGCCCACAGATTAGGGAAAGGTTCGTTGCGTTTCACTCTCGCCTCGTTATCTCGTCGCCCTGTCTGGCTGATGGGGAGAGACAGGCACCTCCCGAGCAGCTCATCTCCTCCTTGGGCTGGGCCAGATGCCCCTGCGCCGAGACATTCCTGTGTAGTTGGGATTTGTTTTGCTTTTTCGGTCTAGCAGCGGGATAGAGCGTATCCGTGAGAACACCTACAATCTTTTTGTTAATGAGACTCCCGAGTAGGTTAAAATCATCATGAAAAATTAATGAGACTGCAAAACAGTGCTTCCCACGTAGTCTGCCAAGGAAAGTTTAGTTTTATAATCCTCCCCATTGACTCGTCTGAAGAGCCTCACCCCCGGCAGGTACTGCTCTGCGGGGCAGGTGTGTGTGATGGGATCCCACCAGCCCCAAAGGGCTCGAGATCCCCACCGTGTCCCCAGCGCCAGAGCGGGGCTGGAGGCACTTTGCTCTGTCTGCCCTGGCCATGTGAAAGGGGCTGGGAAGATCATGTTTGCCAAGCCTGGTTTTGAAGAAAAATAAACAGGAAGAAATGAAACCAAACGAAAAGAGGAAGGGAAACACCGCCTTGCTATCCCAGTGGGAAAAAGGCCAGAAGGAAGGCAGCGTTTTCAAACACCCGTATCTTTCTGATGATGGATTGAGCACTGATGATAAAGAGCATCGTTGGGGGCGAGAGGATGGGGACAAGAGAACTAACCCTTTAGCGCCTACGTAAAGGCCCCCTACGCATGCTGAGGGGGGAGAGAGCTATCTTCTTGTGCTTCATTGCCATAAATTTTAGTTTCTGAGTGAGCAGCCCCAGTGAAATTCAACATACACCTGGTCCAGCTGGCTTAACTCACCTCTGTGACTTCACTCTCGGGGGTGCAGCACTCCTTCCGAAAGCCCTGTGCGAATGAGGAAGGCTCAGTCGGGCAAGTGGAGCTAACAGGGCTTCAGCCACAGCTCTGACCCCGCCGCACGCCCGAGACTTAAACTGTGCTGGATTGTGGAGTCACTCAGCGAGACCCGTGAGCGCACCGGGCTCTGGCCGAGATCTTCAGAGCCCTCTAAAGAGAAGAGACCACCCCGTGGGTGCCCCCAGGCAGGCGGGGGTGTCTCAGCACGAATATCCTGTATCAGACCAAAGCGATTCCTTCTGGCTTTCAGAAGGAATTTGTGTGCTGCTGACCTGGGGCTGTGCTCTGGTCAAACACAATCGGGAGAGCTCGGGAGATCTGTTGCCTCCGGTCTAACAAATGGCAACGGGCTTGCGAATTTGGGGATGGCTCCTTGCCCGTGGTTATGGGCTTGTTGACGTTTCCAGAAAATGACAAACCAGGCTGCCAACCTGGTTTGAGCAAGCAGGTGAGGGAGCATATGGCGCAGCGGGGAGCGGCTGCGGGGGGTTAGAGAAGAGATCTTTGGAGTGAAAACCCTGCTTGCCCCGAGCCTAGCGCAGCGGGGACTGGAACATGCTGAGCTTCACCGACAATAGCTCACCCGCAGCTGCGGAAGGGAGAGCTCACCGTGTTGCAGGATAAAATCCAGCCGCGGAGGCCGGGCCGGGCTGTCGCCCCCGACACGGCGGGTTCGGCATGGTGTGCCGGGGGCAGCCCGGGCAGCGGCCGGGCACCACACATCGCCCAGCCCCAACCCAGGGGCGGGCGGCTCGGCAGGGGCTTTGCCCGCCCTCCCGCAGAGAGGACGGGACACACCTCAGTGGGGCCGGGGGACTGCGCCCAGCTCCGGCGATACCGGCCGCCTCCGCACCCGCCCGGCCCGGGGCGGCGGCAGGGCGGCAGCTCCCACCCGCC
>JAOXNO010000041.1:67767039-67801225 GCA_028565335.1 Limnodromus scolopaceus | reverse complement strand
AGTGTTTCCATGGAGCACGGAGGTGTCCAAAAGAGTTCCCAAGAAAAAACAAGGAAGATGGAGGCAAATCAAGGCTTTAGCAGGCTGTTGGTTACTGCAGCCTTACCCTCTGAATTAGGAGTAAGTGCTCCAGCTACACCCCCTGGTTTTTTGATCCTGCCTTGGCCAAGAGAGTCTGCCTAGTGGCCTGCAGGAGGTAGCCAGCCTGGCTTGTATGAGCTGGTTTGGGTGACATTATGGTGACCCAGAGCTCTCCCTGTGGGTTTGTTTACCCTTCTCCACGAGTGTCTGCATACGGCAGTGCAGAGTAGTACAGAGGGTACCCCTTGGCTTGTCTGGGATATTCTCCTGCCTGTGCCTGAGGCCACCTGGCTTCAGAGGCTCTTTTAACTTTTGCCAGCTGGGTGGGCAGTCTGGAGTCTGACAGCCGTGCTGAAAACCCAAAACCCAGAGGGCACTTTGTATCTTAGATCAGAGCTGAGAGATGTGAGCAGTGCTCTGGGCTGGGGCTTGCTTAGAAGACATTTCCTTTGATACCATAGAAGCTATTTTGGACCTTTTCTGGTGGCAGCAAAAAATGGTACCTAGTGGAAAGCAACGGGAAAGGTCAAATGCCACAAGCAGCTGGGGGAGAGGAACTCTCACCCCCGTATGAAATGCTACCCACCTGCCACCACCCCTTGGCTTCTAGGAGAAGCTGCCTAGTAGATCGCCAGATCTCAGCCACCTTCCCTTGGCCACAGATGATGCCCTGTCCCCAGACTGGCACAGGGACCATGGCTCCTGTGCACGGCCCTCCCTTTCTGCAGGCCTGGTGTGTCTTACAGCCTCTGGGCTTGCTTCCCGTTGCATGTACTGGGACTGCAGCAGGCACTCTGAGTCAACAAGAGATTTACTAAGGTGCCTGTGGCACAGGGGCAGGTAATACAGGTCACAGCTGCCTGTGACCCCTTCCAGCAGCACACGGATGGGACACAAGTTGGTCCACTCCCTCTTAGAGATGGGTCCACTTAGGAGAAATCCTAAACAGGAAAATGGATATCTGTAGGCATCCAGGTACTGGCTGATGATAAGGATATATATCTGTTTCAGGAAATAGAAGAGGACAAAAAGCGAGCTGAGCAGGAGGGAATGGCTGTTACCTCCAGGAGACCCAAGCAAGACGGACTCACGATTACTATCACCAAGGCTCACAATGTAAGTGCTGCCTCTCCTTCACCACCGGCCAGTTCTCACTCCAGCCCTGCCTCAGCAAAGTGACATTTCTGAGAGGAATAGCCTCCACAGCAAAGCTTTTTCAGGCGTGGGACATAGCCCTCAAAAGAGGATGTAAAAACTGCAGAGGTGTGTGCTCAATGTGATTTTAACTGATCAATGTAAATTTTTCAGCCATGCCCAGGCGCTTGTACCCAAACACACAGATTAACAAACAAGTAAATGAATGTGTGAACAGGCACCCTTGGCCCTTGGTTGCTTTGGGGCTTTCCACAACTGGGGCAAATGCTGTGAGTTCCAGGCTTCCTTCCTAACTGGACTGAATCTGTGTCTGACAAGCCATGGCCACCCCTCCTGGCAGCGTGTGGCTTGGTAAATCACCCAGCCAGTCCTGCTGGAACCCCTGGGGGAAGTCCTCTGCCAGAGCAAGCCAGCCCATCCTCAGCACTCCTGGGTTGTTAGATCCAGGCTAGTGCATTGCTCACTTCTCAGCCATGCCCCGGCCCCATGCCATTCTCCAGAGGTGCATGCACACGTTTTTCTCTCATACAGGACCTGAAAGATGCAATTACCCAGACTGAACACTATGGACAAGATAGCCCAGCCCTCTCGATGGTGAGCACCACCCTCAGGAGCCATCCACTTGGCTTCCAAGGCCATCTCCATCAGGACTTAGGCTTTCCTGATCTAACTCAGAGTGCTGCAGAAAGAGATGAGGATGACATTTGTTTCCTATGACTCTGGCATTTTAGTCTGAAATGTCAGATTTGTAAGTGCAAAGGATTTTCCAGACCAGCTGTAATTGTGGGTTTTGCTGCTGAGCAGACAAGGAGCCCCTTGTTCCCTAGGAATGTCACGGCACCGCGCCGGGCACAGAAAGCGTCCTCGGGGCAAGGCCTGCCTTTTCTGTAGCCAGCCCCCCTGCTCATGGGCAGGTGTGTTTGGGGAAGGGAATCGCATCGGTGACCTGAGGGGCCTGAATTTGCTAATGGAAATTATTCATTTTCCAGGACAAAAGGATTGTGAGTGAGAAATGGGGGAGCCCCTGTCCTATGAGCCCAGGGTTTGGCATTGGCAGTGAGGAAGAAGAGGAGGAGGAGGAAGCAGATCATATGTTCACATTCAGGATGGGGAAGAGGATGCAGCTGGCTGTTACCATGGACAACAAAGCCAAGGTGAGCACGGAAGAGGTTTCCTCTTACACTGCAGCCTCTTGACTTACAAAGGAACTTCTGTTCTGCCTCTCACTTGAGCTTTCTTCTTGGCGTGTCCCCCCAGTGTCTCATCTCCAAAGGGAATAGTCCCCTTCCCGCTCCTTTTCTGTCATTTCTCAGTCCTTAAGCACAGCGTTGGTCTTCATCTCGACTTGCCACACACTTCCCTCCTCATGTCTGATTCATGGGAACCAGCTCCCAGGCTTCCTGAACCCCTCCTGCTCCATCCAGCTACACAGAGCCAGTTCCCTTTCTGAGAGATGCATCACCTCATTGCCCCCCTGGGCCACTGGTGGGTTTGTTAAACTGTGTTTCTGTGCCTGGAAAGGGCATGGAAATAAGCGGGAGCTCAGGCAGATTTAGCCGTGTTACTGCCCAGCTATTCCCAGCGATGTTTGGTGGTAAAACCAACATCATTTCTCCCTGATGCTGTATTCCAGGAAGTCCTAAACTCAGAATAAAAGCAGGGTGACAAGGGTATCTGTTGGCATTCCCAGTGTGATGAGCAGAAAGTGTGACACAGTATTTGCAGACTTAATTAAAAATTGTGCAAACCAGCCAAAGTAATTGAAAATGCTACTTAATTTTTTAAATCCCCAAGCATCCCTCCCTGGGCACTTCCTGTCCCGTGTGGAGTCACAGCAGCACTGGAGAAAGGAAACAGTGGCAGCAGATGGTGCTCCCCTGGGTCCCCCTTTAGGCACAGCTACGGGCTTGCCCCAGAGAATGAGAGTGGGCTCTTTATAACAGCCAAAAACATTCCCCAAAGTAATGAAGCAAAACCCCGTCCTTCCTGCTACCCTGGTGCTTTGGGGTAGGAGCACTGAAAACCTTGGCTGTAAACAAAAGGCAAAGACACATTTCTCCCTCTGAGGCAGCTTGGAAATATTTTTCTGATTTTGTGACTTGAATGCCTTTTCATTTCTCTTTCTCCATGACCTAGTTACCCTTTCTTTCCATGAAGAAATAGGCCACAATCACTCTGCCATTAAAAAGTCATTATATGCTACCTTGAAGGAACTGAATCATGTAGTAAATAATGCACCTTTCAGAATGATTTTTTCGGGAGAAAGTGTCTGAGGCCTCTCATTTCCTTTGTTCCAGATAGATTACCGGTAGCGCAAACATCCCCTTCAAATGAAATCTCATTCCAGCACAAGCAAACCACCTCCTGATGTAAGGGGAAAAATTCTGGTTTTTCTTAGAAGAGAGGGTACATAGAAATGTAACCATCCTCGTTACTGACTGAGCTTTGCCAATGAGATACTTGAGTGTCTCCTCCAAGGTTTCTCGTCTCTATGTAGCTCTGCATGGGGGGCTTCTATTTGAGGCAATTACCTTTGCCGAGTGAGTGGCTCCTGCAGGCAGGCTGTGTCCCCTGGAGCTGTATCTGTAATTTATAGCTCAGAATTCAAGTCCTAGACGGGGATTTGTATTAGCACAAAGCACTGGCAGCTACATCCCTTTGCTGCCTTAAACTCTGTGCCAGGGCTTTTCGGTGTGGCCGATTAATAGACCTCTGAGATTTTTCTGCTGGAATCACAGACCTGTGTGGAAACTCCCCGTAAGTTCCCTCTTGTATGGTATATATGAATTTGCTTGCATTTGGTGCCTTTCCCAGGCCTTAGCAGCCCCCCAGTGTCTCCTGAGTGTTGGTGTAAAACACAACCCAGCAGCCTGACTTGATGGCAGAGGAAAACTGATTTATTGGTGAATGTTCTAGTGGCATCAATCCAGAACCTTCCTTTAGTTACTTTAAATATAGTTCTCAAAATGGATGAGTAGGAAGAGCATGGGACTCTTCCTGGTGAGAGGGAAACATTGTTAGTATTTTGGTCAAAATTGTGTTTGATATCACATGAAGTACAAGCTTATTTGTGGCTGCTGCCCCGTTAAGGCATCCTCTGGGCTGCTGAAGATCAAAAGAGAAGGTAGATAATTTGCTGCAGCTTCCCAGTGAGCAAGGGTTCACCCAGTGTCCCTGGAGAGACATGCTCAGTGATGCTGGGGCGACTAAAGGGGCCACCGCCAGCCTTCCTGTGACCACTACAAGGCTCAAGCGACAGAAAACCGTTTACATTCAATCCTAAATACCGCAAATCGCTGTAATGGGAGAAGCCCCAAAGGAAAGGCAGCTGGGAAATGGCATCAACTGGACAGAACTCCAGGGTTTTCCTTTGTTCCCCATGTTCTTTTCCCTGACACTCCTCAGATGGGCATTTTTAACCCTACCTTTGTGATCTGGGGCGTGCCTCGGACAGAAGGTGGGCACTTCTCAGTGTACACTCTTTCAGTGAAATGCTGCAAGGGGAGCAGCATGGGTTTGTCTGACTGCAGCTAAACAACTGGTGCCAGAGTCTGGAATCTCCTGCGGGCAGTGAGGGAGCCAGGACAGGCCCTGTGGCGGGGAGGAGGTGGCTCTGCCAGGCACTGCCGGCTCTTTGGGCCCCGCTCTCTGTTCCCCTTGGCTCTGCCTGGGCACTTTCCTCAGCTGACATCCCTCGCTTTGGGAGCTGGCCCACTGAGGGCCAGGATTTCCCAAAGTGGGACAGGCAATCTAGGAAATCACTGGTATTATTAATAAGCAAGGAAAAGAAGACCCACGTTGGCACGTTGTGGAAAGATATGCTGTTAATTTCAGAGAGGGCAGTTAGTTAGAAGAGACTGAACTGAAAAATACTGAAAAGAAAATTGATTCTGTTCTATCTGAAAGCAGGACAGCACATCAAGCAGAACGTGCCTTCAAGTGGTGCCTCTGTGCCAGAAGCAATACGGGGAGTGAGGGAGGGAAGGAAAGAGGGTATTACCTCGAGAAGCTGGTGGTCTCCCAGCCTCTACAAGTCCAGCTATCACAGCTCTGCTAAATTGTTATTTCCTCTATCAGCCTGAGTCTTCCTTGCCATCTGCTCTATAAACTGCAGGGTTTAATGACTTTGCCAACACGCCAGCCTTCCCACTGGGACTTTTAACATCTAACGGCCCAAGGAAGGTGCTGCCTCCCTGTACATCTAATAGTGCACTTGAGGCTTCCATCCTGCTCGTGGATTTGGGTACAAAGTCCTCTGCATTGGTTTTCAGGTATTCAGGTAGCAGCTTTGCTGTCACTTGTACTCGGGGCCCATGTCCCTCCTCAGGAAGGACTTTTTCTGACAGCAGCGATGAAGCATCTTCCAAACATCATCCCCGGTGTGGGGCCTCCCTGGCAGGAGTTACTCGTGACCATGTTACTTGTCTGAAGGACAGGCTGTCACCACCAAAACACTGAAGAGCCCTAGGGAACAGCTCTTGGCCTAAGCAAGAATTACTGTTTGATGTACAAGTTATGGATTAATAGCTTGCTATTACCTTGCTAAGCCATCACTGGGCTTGCTTAATTAAAAAAAAAATTAACTGGAATGCTTGTAGAGCATTGTATCGATGCTCTGTTCAGGGCATTAACAAGTCCAGCTCTCCTGTTCACACCTGGGATTACTGGGCATGCCTCAGAACTTAAAGCAGGGAAGATTCAGTGCCTGGAATGTCCCAGGAAACTCAGGATTATCCATGGAACAAAGATACTTTCTGGGAATAATAACCATAGAAGAACAAAGCGATGTACAGCTTCAGCACCAAACTATCTATTGTTGGAGCAATTCAGTGGTTCCAAAGCAAAGCCAGACCGTATTTTCAGCCTCTGAATCAGGCTGCAAACAGAGCAGGGAGACAGAACAGAGAAGAGCCTAATTCTGCAAGGCACACTGTGTCTGGCTGCCTTCAGAGGATGTCAGCAGATCTCAGCTCTTCCCCAAATTGGCTATGGTCATGCAGGACTGGACCCTGTAGAGGAGAGTCTAACTCGAGTCATTCCCGTGATTCCCAAGAGCCTTGGAGAACCCCGTCCTTTGTGGGGACTGTTTGGGTGTTGCGGAAACAGCAGAGTCCCTCGGTGGCAGCAGGCAGCCTCCTCAGCTGGAGGGTTGCTGCCAGGGAGGCAGATGCTGGGGAAAAGAAAGAGATTCTTTCATAGAAAATTGCTTTACAGATTGCTTTGGGCAATTGCCCAGCTGGCTTTACAGAGCCCTCCTCCCCAAAAGACGTGAGCGAGGAACAGGACTTTAGAAGAGGAGAGGCTACTGGAGGGAGAGAAAGGAGAGAGGAGAAGTCTTGTGTACACCAATTCCAAACCAGGAAAGCTGTATTTGTCCCCCTTGTGCCTCCACTGACATTTCTGGGGTTAAGTCACAGACCCATGATGTGTGGGGGGCCTAAAAAACCTGCTAAGCACTTTTCTTCCATGTGTCCAGGCATAAGAAAGGGTTTAGTTTTCCTTATAAAGGGGAACTGTGAAGCACACACAATGGTGTTTATCACGTCATGCTTTCCGGCTGTGGGAGCAAGTTTAACTGGGAAGACTCAGGTTTTCAGAGGGGCTTACAAGATGCTTGTTTTCACTACCTTGTCATCATGATGGGAAGTGTTTCTTCATCTAGCTGGAAAACACACGATTCTGTTACCATAGCTTTGCAAGCTGTTGCATAAGAGATGTCCATTTACATAGTCTTTAACGGAAGAGTTAAATAAAACTGCATTTTCCTGTGTTTATCACAAGGTAAGAGCACCAGCGTGGCCTGCTAGTGCCGATACACAGTAACTTCCTACAATGACCATGTTAATACTGTATTTCTGAGCTGCTCAGCAGCTGCTCGGTTTCTCGGCGTAACTGCTGACATGAATGAGACCAGAGGATGCTCTTGTGGCCACAGACATTGCCCCATGAACCCAGAGGGAGTGGCAGGAGAGATTTACAGCTTCAAATTATCCAGCCCAGCTCTGTGGTCTGAAATACAAGACCAAGATAGTCTATTCACGAGGTTAATTTTTCTTCCACCCATGTCCATTAACAGTGATTTGCACTGACATAAAGAAAAGCCACACTGGTTTCTTGAACCGCAAGCAGGAATCCTTTGCTGACCATTCTAATTCCAGTCTCCAGTTTCAGTGAAATTTTGGAATAAAATATCTGAATCATAGAACATAAACAGGATTTCAGGATTTGAGATATTCTTTTTGCTTTAAAACATCCTGTGTTTGTATTAGCTAATAGCTCTGGCAATGGAAATACATTACCTTTGGACGTGATGTGATTCAGGCATTCAGAAGCAGGTACCACTTAAAAGCCAAGAGCTACGTGCTTGTGAGCCTCGGGGCTGACTGATCCTCGGTTCTGGTCTCTGCTGCCTAGTTCTAGGTGTATAAAAGCCTGCAGAAAACAGGCAAAATTACTAAATTCATACTTGTATATTAAATCCCTTGCTTACATACATCTGCACACATGCACGTGTGCATATAGACACATATACAGGTGTAAAAGCTAAGTAAGTTTTATTTCCCAGTTGAAGCAGGCTGCAGACGTGGGCACAAGTGCATCCTAGGCTTGGTTACCCTCCACCAGACTCTTTCCAGTTTGTCTGTACCTCTCTTATCTTATGGTGAAGGGGAACTGGACACAGTTCTTCAAATATGGCCCAAGCAGAGGAAAATAATTACTTCCCTCAGCCTGATGTCCATCCTCGTGCTAATGGAACCAAGTGAGCAACGAGCCTTCCTCACTGTTTACTTCTGGGCAAGTTGTTGCCCACCAAAATACTTCTGCAGAGCTGCTCCCAGCCAGCTGGGCCTCAGCCTGCAGCGATGCGTGGGATTCTTCGGGGTTCTTTGGTCCCAGGACTTGTCATTTGTTTTTGTTGACCTTCCTCCACCTTGTCAAGGTCCCTCTGAATGGCAGCACCATCCTCCAGCCTATCAGCTTGGTGTCACCAGGAACTCAATGAAGGTGTCCTGTTATCCAGACAACTGAAGGAAATACTCAGCAGTAGAAAGTGGTCTGGCAGCGCTATCAGCCTACACCCTCAGCACTTTGGATGCAGACCACCCAGTCCCACCTTCTTACTTTATTTAAATGATCCAGAACTGAATCTTCCAGGACACTGAGGGAGTGAAGCATTTCTCTGACTACTGCTAGGTTAGGGGCCTATGGGAGGTAGATAGCAGACCATGCTAGTAAAAGACAAAGAAGGCATGGAGTAACTGGACTTTTCCGTGCCCTGTGTCACTAAGTTGCCCACCCCATTCAGCAGCAGGCCAACAGCTTGCTTCAACTTTCTTGGCTGCTGATGTATCCACAGAAGTCCTTCTTGCTGACCTCCACATCTTTCACTTGTTTCAACTCTGGGTGAGCTTTTGGCTTTCCTAACTCCATCCCTGCATGCCCAGGTCCTGCTCCCGTCATCTTCCTTGAAAGTCTGTCCTTTCCCACCTCCCACACACTCCCTTTTACATGTAAGTTCAGCCAGGAACTCCCTGCTCAGCCCAGCGGGGCTCCTTCCCCACCTGCTCATTTTCTTGTACAACAGGAAGTCCTTACTTATGTTTTTGTGCCTTCTGCGTGAAAATCAGTCAGGTCTCCTGGGCTCCTTTCCGCTTCAAGACAGTTTCCTGCAGGATCCCACCTGCCAGTTCCCTGAACAAGTCAATGTCTGCTCTCCTGAAGCCTGTGGTCTCTAGTTGCTGCTTGCCTTCCTTACTGCTCTCAGCCCCTTAAAATCCACTGTCTTCTGCTCACTGCTGCCAAAGCTGCCATCGACCTTCACATCTTCAGCCAGTTCTGCCTTTATCTTAGGAGCAGCAGGGCAGTCACTTCAGTAATGCAATCACCTGTACCGCTGTGACTGCAGTGAGATGTGTGGTTAAGGACAGCGTAGCACACCCTATTCAGGGAAGGGGAGTAAAACTAGGATTTCAGAGCAGCTTAGATTCTGCTTTGAACTTTCTGGCTCTGCTTGGCCTCTGATAAAATCATATCCTTGTTAAGACAGATGCATAGATTAGGCCTTTAAAGCAGCAGTTCAGAGGTATGGGGGCTTTCCCAGGACATATATCCTGGTAAAAGGATAAAAGGACACCTAAATGTCTGGCTGTGGTAGATGCCAAGACAGTTGCACTCCATATTTAAATAATTGCCTGTTCTTTTGACTTTCAGGTTTTACTCTCTCAGGAAAAAGATCTTGACATCTCTGTGGATGGCTCCCAGATGTTGGGCCTCAGCAGCAAAGTAGGAGAGTGCATTGACACAAACACAGAGAACAGCAGGGAAAGTGCTAGAATGGCACTGAGCAGATTGGCAGCAGATCCTTGCTTGGAACGCAACATGTGGCTTCACTTACTTTAAGAAAAGCAGAAACAGCAAGGGTCCTGCTAAGGGCAGCAAAACTTGTCAGGAGCTACGGCTGAAACCTAAACCCAGAGCTGTACCTACTCAGGGAATGTATGAAAAGGTTCCCACCGTGTCCCACAGCTCTGGCAGACAGGACAAGGGCAGTGCAGGGACCTGCTCCTCCCCTCGCACGCGTCAGACCAACTCAAGAACTGTCTCTGCTGAGACAGCAAAATTACACAGATGTGAGAGAAGAATAAACACGAGACTGAAGGTCTGATGCTGGAAATACTCCAGTACCTCCTGAAACATCTATCATCTGTTAGGAAGCTCGATGAGTGGACAAGTGATAAAAAAGGCCCCGCTGAGGGAGGCTGTCTGCAGCAGGGCTCCCTCCATGCTAACATCTGTGCTCCTGGCGGAGCCAAGTGAGGATGAGGCTCACGCAAGACATCTTGATACCGTATGTCATGGCCAATCCACTGAGCTCACACGGCGCCCATACAAACCAGAGGTCAGGGTGTGCTGTTTGTTTTTGAAACCAAGTTCGTAGCAACAAAGAGTTCCCAAGTTTCACTAAAATTTACTTGGAGATTTTGAGCTCCTTTGAACTCAAGACTCCAATATAGGTGGAAGTCCAGGGAGAAAACCAGAGGAGAATGTGCCATCCTGTAGAGAGGGAAACTTCTGAGGTTTGTTCATCCCTGGTAAAGCCGAGCAGAGGAATCATACAGTTGAAGATCAGAGATAAAGATGGAGATGACTTATTATGTCTCTCGTTTCCTTGTAAGGCAAAAATAAAAAGGCACATGATGGAACTGAAAGATGATACTTTTAAATGAGAAAAAAGTATGTATTTTTGTACAAAAGATGTGCTCATTTTGTGGAAGTGACGGTTGAGGGCACTGGCTCAGCCAGCAACAAAGATAATTAACAGAATAAGAACCAGATGTAAATCCATGCAGTAAAGTCATGAGCTGATACAGACAGCTGGAAGTAATATCTGAAAGGGGCAAACTGTCCTTGTTCAAGGAGTTTATATATCACTTTTCTGAACTATTTCACTGCAGAATAAAACATTCCAGAAATACGAACACACAATGACGATGAAGATGATAAATCATCAAGTGTCAGTACACTTCAGGGTAGTAACTGCTTTGTGGGCAAGGCTGGAGGGGCCACCACTGTTTCCCTTCTCTTTCAGGTTCTTGGCTTCTGCTCCAAAGTAGTCTCACATTTTATGGGACATGTTGCTTGGTGAGAGGACAACTTCACATTTGTTTCACAGACACAAATGCAAGACGGCTCGCCTGTCTGAAATACGACAGCAGTCAGTGTTCGTGCTGCAAAGCATCTGGACAGGGTCCATCCCACCCTACCTGAGTGGTGCTCAGCTAACCAAGCCTATGTGATACTACATCTCCCTTACAGTATCTAGGCTGGCAGGTTTATAAACCAAGATGACTGACTGTCTGGCTCGTGTTTCTGATCTGCCAGACCAAAATCCTGTGCAATTTTGGGGGTGGCCACTCTCCCAGGCAGGGCAATGCACAGGGTGTCGTTAATTCGTCCTGTCCTTTGCAGGGCAAGCGCATCGTCAGTGAGAAACGCACCGAGTGCTTCCCCGGCCCCGGCAGAGTGCCAGACCTGAGCGAAGAAGAGACGGACCATTTAGTGGCTTTCCGCCGGGGGAGAAGGATGCAGATTGCCATCACCATGGATAACAAGGAAAAAGTAAGTGCATTGCGAGTGACGGTACTGCAACGAGTCAGGGGCATCCACTGGTTCTGCTGGCACAAGGGCCATGGGGACAGATTCAGCGTTAGCCCAGCAACATTGGGAGACAATATATATTAATACTGTGGAGTTTGTCACCATAAAACTCTGGCTTCCATCACTGTGAAAGAGGAAAGGCTGCAGTCCTTTCCCTTCTCTGAGCTCCTAGCTAGAGCTGGCAGGCTCTTCAGCATACTGGGTCCATAGGATGCTGTTTCGGAAGGATCAGTGACAGCACTGCCGGATATAGGGCATGAATCTCACCTCCTGTCTCTTACCGACTTCTTTTTGGGGCCATACTGCAGACTGAGTCAGGGCCCTGTCCTCTTGACGCGTGGCTTAGAAGTTAACAGAGCTGGGCAATGTCTGCTTCCAAACCTGAGTCCCGCTGTGCCTGGCCATAACCTACTGGGTGAGCTGGCCGCACTTTGTTAATCTTTGAAACATATTTCAAATACTTCTTCACAAATACCTTCCTCTTTACACACACGGAGGCATGTGATATTTTCCTATTTGAGAGTTTGCACAGATAAGTAGGAATGCCTGCAGCAAACGGGGTCAGCAAAGCCTATGAAGGAAAACAACACTTGGTGTAGCTGCCAAACACACCCAGGAACGCTGGGGGACCTGTGCAGCTCCTCTCTGGGACAACAGCCAGCCATCTGCTAACTGCCCACGTTCAGCGTCAGCTTCTCCTCCTCCCCAGGGTTTACCTAGGCTCTGAGAGCCCCAGCGCTCCTTTCTCCTGGCTACCAAGCAGTTTGTTGAAAGCCGTAAACCTCGTGTAGGCTGCCTGAGTGAGTAACTATCCATTCGCCAAAGGTTCACGTGGCAGATGTCCCCTGTTTCAGTCTAGGCATCACGAACACACCTAGACACGATGGTGGCATGAGAGTGGCCTGCCCTTGCCTGTGCCGAGGCTGTCCTTGAGGCTGTCAGTATAATTCTGTCATGTGCAGGGCAAGTCTCTGCTTCTGCTCTTCCTGGGCTTGTTTAAATCTTTATCTCTGAGGTCATCGAGGCTGGGACTGTGCTAGGAGGAAGCAGCAGGAGGAGGGCCTAGACTTTGGCTTCAGTTCCTGAGCCTTGTTTTAAAAGCGTATGGGCAGCCCTGGAAAAGGTCGTATGTCATGTGCTTTTATTATGGAACATGAAATCTGAGGCTGAGGGTCCTTGTATGTGGTTTTGGTGATGGCTTGCTCATATTGGCCCCAAAGCTGTTAGAGAGCAGGCCTGCAGCTGTGCTAGTTTAGAGCCGCATCTGCCTACACCTTTTCTTATGAACCACTGAGGACCTGATGCTCTGAGTCGTGGGCTGGCAAAGAGGGTGTGAGGTCCCTAATGCCTGGCAGGTTTGATTCTGGTGTTTCAGCAGAGGTTGGTGTCTTGGGTCTTGCTACTTTCAGCTCCCACTGCACTGCCATCCGTTGAAACTCATTCCCAATGAATGCAGGTACCTCCACAGAAGAGCACAAGGAGCTCACGTAACTCTGTGAACCTTCCTTTCCTCAATTGTATGTAGCCCCAGTGGTCTCCTCCACACAGCTTGGGTTGGAAGGTAATCCTCATAATCCCCAGGAATGCAAACAACTCTCTGCTGCTCCTCCTCAGATACCAAGGTTCATTTAAAGTTTTCCCTCTTTTTCCCCTTAATCCAAACCTCAGTTGGTTGGGGATTGGACCGAAGCTCAGGGACCCTTCCAGCAGAGCAGTCCAGGAGGGAGCCCCACTCAGTGCTGGGCAGGAACCTGCTGGTGCTGAGCTCCATGGGGAGAAGGATTGTATAGAGCCTTTTGGTGCCTTCACACCTTGGCTGAACAAGAGAAGGATCTCTGTCAGGAGCACAGGAAAGCCACAGAAGCTTTGTAGAACTCTTAGCTATTGAATAAAATGACCAAGGAGCAGTATGTGCCCTCAGCGTTACTTAAGACTGAAAAGAAAGATGAGTTTTGCTTGATCAGCTGGTCTCCTGGCTGCTTCTCAACAGTGGCCTTGGACTAATGTTGTTGGCAGGGCCCATTTAGTGCTAGCATCATGCTTCTTGCTGGCACAGAAAAATTGTCTCCTGCTTTCTGTGTCTGAGCTTTAAGTCATAACTCCCCCAGCCTCCTGGAAGCTGAGAGAGAGCAGGATGGGAGGTTGCTGCTCCCCACCCAGCCTGCATAGGTGCTGCAACAGAGCACATCTCCCACGGCTGGGCAATGGAGGGGCTGGAAGAGCGTGTTAATGAGGTGTAAATGGGCTTTCATGGGAATACTTGTCGTTGTTCTTTGGATTCCTCTTATAATTTAGAAAAAAGATGTAAAAGTGTTTGAAACTCTAGTTTCCAGTACCTGTTACCAGCTGGATATGTTTCAGAGCCCAGCTGAGCTCAGGAGATGTCCTTCTTCCTGGTGATTGCCCTGGACTCATCCTGTTCCACCCCTAGTTAATGAGGCTATCTTCACATTACTGTTCTAGTTGTGTAACTTCAGACAACAGCTACAACAGCCAGGACTCCAGCTCTCAGGACGCAGGCACCTTACAATGTGACTCGGATGTGGCTGTAAGAGAGTTAAACAGTCGGATTTCAGCGTCACCTCTGCGAGCTGCTTTCTTCCATCCCCACTTGGGCAGCCTTTTCCCGGGGTCAGTGACAGAAGCAGATGGGGCCTGAAGTGACAGGTCACGTTGGCATCTCACACGCCATGCCAGCTCGGGCTGGCTGAGTCAAGGGAGGATTGGTCTGGCCCAGCCATCACTTCAGCTGTTCCCGAGCTGCGTCAAGGATTAGTGTTTTAACCAAGTGCTTCTTTTTACCAGTGCTTGAAAAATTGACAGCAGGCAAGTCTGTCTGAGACGCTGTGCCCCAGAGCCATGTGCTTCTCCGAGAGGCACTGGAAGGCTGCAGTGCAGAGAGCAGATCGGAGTTAGCGATACCAAAATGGCTAAAATGCTGTAGTAAATAATTTGAGCCTGCAGAACTCAGTGTGTGTCAAGGGGATGCTGAATACGGCAGTTCGGTCTGGAAACGGACGCCGATTCCCAGCAGCACCGTTGGGATCGCAGCATTCACGACCCTTGCCAGCCCCGGGCTTCGGTTCCCCCACATAAACAGGGCTATAGCGGCGCCTCTGCCACCCCGCCGTGGTGCCACAAGCCGGGGATCGAGGCTGGGTGGCTCTGCGCTGCATCACCTCAGGAGAGCTGGTAAACTGGGAACCAGTTGGTAAACGGGGAAACCTGCCCTGGTGGGCTCTGCAACCCAAGCCACCCCAGTCCTGTAGGTGGGCTGGCACCTGCCCAGTGAGGGCGGGCACTCGCAGGAGTGTCAGTGCAGCAGTGTTTGCACTAACCAGTGTCAGTGCAGCCGTGTTTGCAGTAACGAGTGTTGGTGCAGTGGTGTTTGCGCTAACACCAAGCGGTTGCAGCAGCAGCCAGCAGCACAGCGCCAGGGAGAGAGCAGAGGACCAGGGAAGCCTGCAGCCAGCCCTCCCCTCAACTCAGCACCCCCAGGTTAGGGGCCTCCTCTGCCAAGAACAGCATCTTTCTCCTTGACAGGCTTTTTCTTGCCTGAATACTGATACTTCATTTTATGAGTCCATATCTAAACTTTATCCCCTACAACATCTGCAGCCAGCAGCTACAGTGTTAAGTGATGTGCTGTGCTGAAACATCCATCCCTTCTTTTTCTTCAAACTTGTTCCCTGATAACTCCATCCGACGTTCCTGCATCACGGGAAGCAGCGCGTAGATCAGCCCCTCTTCACTTTGCCACAGCACACACGATTTTATCGACCCTTTTCACATCTCCCTTCAGCATCTCTTCTGCAGGCTGAGGAGACTGGCCCTACTGAGACACGTCCAGTGAGGAAGTAGGCCTACATTTTCCATTACTGTTATTGCCCTCATTTGTGCCTTTGTTATTTTCACTATAGTCTTTTAATACAAGAAGCCCAGAGCTGTACCTGGTATTGAAGCCATGGGCTCTTGTGGATGTACTCAGTGACATACCAACGTTTCTGGCTTGTTCGCTATTCTTCCTCTAACAACTTTGCATTTTCTTTGCTTTTTTTCTAAATAATTGAGCTAACATTTTCAGAGAACTCATCACAGTAACACCAAAATTCCATTCCTGAGTGTTAATGATAGTTCAGGCTTCATTCCTGTGTGTGTATATATAAGAAGGGGCATTTTTCTTCATGTGAGTTATTTTGTACTATTGATATTGAATTTCATCTGTAATTTTATGATGCAGGCATTCAATGTCAAGAGATCTTTTGCAGCTCTTTCCTGGCAAATTACATTCTTTGCCCTGGATGATTTAGTATCATCAGCAAACTGTCATCTCTCTATTCAGCTCCTTTTCCAGACCATTTATGAGCATGTTGAGCAGCACATGTTCCAGTGGCACACTCCTGCTAATCTGCCATGGAAACTGGCATTTTCTTGCCACTTTTTGTTTTCTATCCTTTAATTAGTTGTTAATTCAAAAGAGAAACGTCATTTTTATCCCCAAATTGATCCATTACTGTGGGAGCCTGATGGAGTATCGGAGGTATCATCTGAGGGGCTGTGTGTTAGGACCTGAGCTGAGACCCCCAGTTCGAGGGTTGGCACTCAGCTGCCCTTATTGCCCCAGCACAGTCCATCCTTTGGGGTTTTTTGCTTCATGCCCCAGCTGGTTCCCAGCTCATGCTGGGTTATTGGTGTCCTCCCCCCGACAGAGGCCTGGGGGAGGCCTGGGCACAGAGGTGCCCAGGAGAGAGGATCACATCCGTCACCGCCCCCTTGGTAACGTCCCATAGCCTGGCCAGTGTCAGATTTGCCTCCTCCTCTCTGCACTTGCAAATTTATCCTATCAAAACATTTGAAGGGCATCCTCATCATCCCACATTTTTCTCTAATTTTAGTCATGATGAAATTCAATTAAGAGACTTCCATTCTTGCTGCCCTTGGTGCTTCCCGCTAGCACCACATTATCCATCCCAGACCACATCGCAGCTGTGGCAGAGGCTGCCAAAGAGGAAATGAAAGGGAAAAAAAGCTGTTCTCATGATTTTCTTTTCCAAAATAGCCCCAGTACCTTGATATTACCCTGCCATCTTGAAACCTGTTTTTTAATACCCAGTGAAAGCGTCTCTTGCTCTCTGTTAGCACCAGACAAGGCTGGAGGGACTAAATGATCCTGTCTCATCCACAATTCATCCTTGTGGAACAAATTAGCCTGAGCACATTGCTCTACTGATGCCACTTCCCACCCTCCTGTGCTGCTTGAAGGTGCCACATCTGGGACCTTCCTTCCCACCTCTGCCTGGCTGCCCCTAAATCTGCAAACGGGGCTGGGGATAACGCCTCATGATTAGCACCAGTTTTCCTAAAAAGCCACTCCATGCTCTGGCAATGATTCAGGCTCATTAATGCATTAGAGCTGCAAGCTGGCAGCGCCGGACCAGTGGAGTACAATGCTTAATTAGCAGGTTACAAATCATCTTTTAAATGGACAGTTGATAGGACTTCAGGGCTTTTAAATTGTCCTTTTATTAACAGAGTTTCCCAGGATGGTATATCAGAAATGACTGTTTGTAATCAAGAGGCACGAAAGCTGCTTTCAGGGACTTACACAGATGAGTCTGACCCTGGTGCTCGTGCAGGAGAGGAACCAAACCTGTGGCAGGAGAAACACTTGCTTTTACATCGCAGATGGGAGGGGAAGACAGGCAGAAAGGGTGGCTGAGAAGTCTTTAGCTCCCTTCAGGCAGCACAATTAGTAGGCAGATTTTTTCAAAAGAGTCAGAAAAAAATACCCTTTCGTGTACTAGTTTCAAAAATCCTGCCCAGTGGGGGATCTGAGCACTGGAAAACCAGCTCTAAGCTCTTACAAAAACCTCCTCCTGCAGAAGAAGTGCCGGTTCTGGTGCCAACATGTGTCTGGAGAAATGGGTACCAAAAGGTTAATTTAACACATCTGTTGGTACTTATTTTTAAGACAAGAAGACAATGAAGTGGCTCAGAGACGTCAAAGCTTTTGGTTTGGAGAACTGTTAATACAAAGCAATGCTTAGCATGGCTGGAGAATGGCATCAGCACCGTCCCCACTGCACATTAATATCAGCTGAGGACGTGCGTTGGGAGGTCGGACCAACCCAGCGGCAGAAAGCACTTGGGATCCCAGGGCTGTATCCTGGTTAGGAGCAGGCTCTGCCCTCCCCTGCCCCGGACCTGGAGAAATAGAGAAATCCTTCCATACATCTCGGGATAAACAAATGTAATCTTCTCTGTCTACTTGAGGTTTTTGCTCCCTCCTCACATCTCTTCCCCTGCTGTACAGGAACAGTTAAACTATGAGATGATAATGTCATTGTCATATTTCATAATTTTGGGGGCGGAGAGGAGGAAGGAGGAGAAAAACATGTTTTGCTTCCCCATGGCCTGGGTGTGTCATAACAGGCTGACAGCAGCTCCGGGGCAGCACGCAGCAACTGCGAGAATCTGCTCCTCAGCCAGTGCAAAAGCAAAGCTTCCAACCTCGACAATCCTATGATTCTGTGTTTTCTTAACAGCACAGCTCAGACCTGCTTTCCTGGTAGGAGAAAACCAGATTTATTTGGTGCTCTCTGTCTTCCACAGTGCCCTTTGAGAAGCGAAAATAGAAGCAGACTAGGGGAAAAGGCAGCCTGGCTTAGAGTGAGGGGTGTAAAAGGATGAAGAATTGTACAGTGTCCCTCTGACAGAGCGATTTGTGGTGTGCACCGAAGAACTGGTGCCCAAAACAGGACAGGCTCTGGGTTACGGGTCCCTGGCCGTGCAGGAGCTGCATCTTCTCCTGTGCCTCACGAGCTGCAGCACGGTCCCTTGGCCGGGCCATCCCAGCACGTTCCCTGGGCTCAGGCTCACTCTTCGCTTGGCAGAGGCAGGGCTGAAGTCAAGCTGTGCTGGGCTGCGCACAGGCAGAGGCACTCTGCTCCCCCCGCAGCTTACGCACACCCTGGCTCCCTGCTCCGGCTCTGCGGATGCTCTGGCTTTCCGGTTCCTGTCTTCAGGGACACAATCAGGCATTGTGAAGGGTCCAGACTGAATCATTCTTTGCATGAGCTTGCAGGAGAAATATGCAGACGCAGAAGAAACAATAAGCACACCCATGCAGCTCCCTGCCTCAGTTTCCCCATCAGTTATGAACTGTCTGGCATTTCCGAGGCAATCAGTGCTCCTTCTCTGCCGTCTCTCCTCCCACATAAGGTTTCCCCTGGGACAAATGGGGTCCAGTTCTTTTGCAGCAGCTGTACTCTTTCTAAAATGGTGAGTTTCTTTTACAGCTGCTTTAAAGGCTAACATCCATCTGCACCGTGCTCCCCCGCCAGCCTCCTCAAATAAGCAAACTTCCCAGATCTCTGCTGGTTTAATCTCTATAACTGCAAGGTCTCAGTTGGGACTGCAGAGACCCGTTAGATCTGTGGCTGTCACATTATTCACATTGAGCCACACGGGCAGTTGACTTTGAGCCTGGAGGGAGCATTTTTGGTACATATTTTTTTGCAGCAACCTTTTGAAATTTATACCCAGTATCATCTTTCACTATATCCTGTCCCATTCTGCAACAGGCCAGGGTATGGTGGGGGTGGCTTCTCTGTGAACAGACTCCTCTGCTTTTTTTCCCAGATCTTTGCTGAGAAACCCTAGGATGATGTAGCTAACACCTTCCTTGTTATTTCCAAGGATCTGTTTACACAAGCTTCCACCTGTACTGGAGCTACACCAGCTTCACAGCAGTCAGACCAGTGAAGCTGTGGTGCACTGAATGCGATGTCCACGAGCACTGCCTGTAAAGTCACATCTACCGCCTGCCTCAAATTTAGCACATGTGGACAGTCCCCAAAAACACTCTCCCCAGCTCGCTCCCCCAACAATCCCACCAGGAACACAGGCGCAGGCCGCAGCGGGGGGAGTTGCCGAGGAGGTGGGCAGAGGCAGCAGGTATTGAGTCTGGTAGCCCACATTTCACGCATCCGGCCCCATAATGCCGGGCTAAACCTGGGGCTGGCAAATGACTGGAATAAAAGTCCTGTTCCCAGCCTGGCCTGGCCCTCACCACACTGATGCTTTCTCGAACGGCTGACCTGGCACTTTGTGCTGCCACTTTCCTCTTTGTATTTCAGTTTTGCTTGGCAGTGCAAAACGGCAGCGTGATAATCTCAGCCCCACACGCTCCCCGGTCCTGCCGCAGTTGAGCGGGGAGGGGAATTTGGGGGTGCCTCAGCTGGGCTGCGGCACACCGGGGCCTCTCCGCTCACGGCAGTGTTTGTGTGAGGCAGCTCCAGGGCTGCCATGTAGGGTTACAGAACGAGGGAGGCAGCCCTGATAAATGCTGGGCCACTTGGCAGCCACCGTGCTGCAAACCACGTGCTGTGGGATGAGTGGCCGAGCTCCGAACAAGTACCAGCCCCTGCCCTGAGGGTACTTGCTTGGGTACCCCCAGAGGGGCTCAGCAGCGTGGAGGGCAGGCTGGTACCCTCCCCACATTTGCCCGGCACACGCAACAGCCTGCAGCCCTCCCAGGGACACCCCGAAAATCCTGTCTAACCAGGGCAGAAAGCCTTTCCTAAAAGATATTTACTCTCCACAGACTATTTTTCTAAGACCCACTGTGATCCCAGCCTGGCCTTGGACATGGCTGTGTCTGTGTCACCAGTCCCACAACGGGGCAGAGACACACCACAACAGTGCACCGTGGTGTGCATTGTGTTTAGTGTCTGTGGTTCATTAAATCAGAGGGGCTAATTTTCACCTCCTGCTGGGGAGGGGGATACCAACACAAGAGCAGAGCTTGTCAGTTTGGTGGCAGCATGGCTGAACGCAGTGGGAGCAGGGATGGACCCCAGTAGAAAGGCACTGTGTTTGACAGGGACAAGAATCACCCCCAACGTTACCATGCTGGCTTTTAGCTGTGTCTTAGATGGGCTCCCAGCTCTCGTACAGGTGAATTGTAAGCTGGGTCTTTGGCCCAAATCTGAAAAGGTACCTGAAACTTGGTCTGCCTTTGAAAGAAACGGGACTGTACAGGACACCTCTCTGCCTCTGGCCTGGGACGAGGAGGGACCAGTGGGAACACATCCCTTTTTCTTGCTTTTCTCATACATCCCTTACTTTCTGATTTGTATTTTTTCATATCCGTTTTATTCAGGGCCCCAGAAACCAATCTTTCCTGTTTGGCTGACCTTTTCTGGGAAGTTCTTAAATGTCCTGGTGGGCACAGGGTCAGGCACTGGCACCTTTGCCAGGAGTCCTTGCTTAATCCTAGAAGTAATTCCTGTGTCTCTGCTCTTCTAGGCAGAGGAGAGGAGAACAGCAGAGAAGAGGAGGTCAGACAGTGACAGAGGCCCAGAAAACGAGCACGGCCGGAAGGTGAGTTTGGCCCCATGTCCCTTTGGGGGGACTCTTGTCTTGGAAGAGGAAACCAGTAGGATTTGCCTTCCAACCAGTAAGAGTTGCCTCAGTCCTAAAGAAAGCAGCATCATGCTCTGATGTGGTCCTCCCCATTCATTCCTCTCATCATCCAAAGCTTTGCTGAGCCACTAACACACCTAAAGCACAGCTGCTCTGGAAAGGGGTGACAGGGGACCTGCCCTTCATACCTTGTCGTGGCTGCTGAAGCACAGCAGCAGGGACATTACGGGGGGTGACATGTGCTCTCCCGCACTGCAGCACAGCCCTGGCTGCGTTCTCTCCAGAAAACACTTTCTTGTGGGTTGAAAGGCTCAGGCCACATTAGGTACAGCTCCTCACTTCAGCAGGAGCTGAGCAGGATGGAGGTAAATTAAAGCACAGGCCTTCCCACTGACTGTTTAATGCAAACCCTGGAGGACACGCTGGCTCCCCCGAGCCTGCAGATGCTGTTAATTAGCTGAGCACAAATTGAATAGCCCCACCTCAACGTGATTCATTAGGAGGACACAGATGGGCTCTTAGACATTAATTCCAGCTGAGTCCCCCAGAGCAGAAAAGGGGAGCATGGTAACTTGGTGGTCCAGCTGACTGCAGCTATGGGGGGAGCCCTGGTGAGGGACCAGCTCCCCCTGCTCTGCAGGCCCCACAGCCACCTCTGCACCTACCCAGGAGACAGCATGGGCACCAGCCTCCGTCTTCCCCTCCCTTTTGGCTTCCCCTTTGCTAAGGGTCAAGGTGGTAGCACAGGGCACTTCCCTTGTCCTCCAGCTCTGGAGCAGAGCCCTGCTCTGCCTGGCCATGCGCTGCTCAGCTCCTGCAACCTTCTCCTCTATGGGTGCATCAGGATCCATCATGGCAGGACCCACTCTGCCTTGCCATGGGGCTGGAAGCTGTGGGGCACGCCTCCAGGCCAGTGCTTGCCCTTACTTTCCCCTGCCTTTCTGTAGACCTCATCTCTCCCTGCTTGGGAATGCAGTCTCAGGTTCCCCAGCTCCTGCCAGCTAACGAACAGAGGAGCAATTACTGCCACCCCATCTCCAGCCCACGCACGTGGGTCTCCTTGGTAACAGGGCTTTCAGTCGCTCCTTCCCCGCTGCTCTGCTTTTAACAGCAGTGCAAGGCTGAGGAGTTAATTCCCATTTGGGGAAGGGGTGAGGGAGGCTGGCGTGGAAGGGCACGTGTGTGAAGTGATGAATTATCCACTGGTAATTAGCACCCCAGGACTCAGCTCTGCACTAAGCCATTTGCTACACAGTGTTGCTTGACAACACACCATGGCCAGTTGGCTCCTGTTTCCACCACGTCCATTAACCTGACAGCTGGGTTACCCACCTCTCCCTCTTCACGTGCTCCACCAGCTCTGAACTGTCTTTTCGTTAAGCTTTGCATTTTCGAACAGTGGCAGCCCTTAACGAGTCTGTCAGGGGGAGGAGGGATAAACCAAAGCTGAAAGCGATGCGGGTGACATTTGCCCTGTGACTGTGGGCTCCTCTGGGTGCCTGCTGGTCGCAGAAGGGTGTCTTCCTTCTTGACTCTGTCCCTGTGAAGGATTTCATAGGCATAACTTCAATTTAAGTGTCCCAAAGTCTTCAGGTGGGGGAATTCATCAGCCTGATTCATCTTCTATGGGAGTTCAACCTCAAACTCTGTTGGGAGATGTTGAAAGCACTCCAGGAACTAACTATATGCCATAAGGAAACCTTAGCAAAGTGCCTCTTCCAGGAAAAACTGAGAACGTTTGGTTTTAAAACCGTCAGGTGAGCAGGAACAGCCCAGGTGAAACTGCTGTCTAATTTATGCCTGTGCTTAAAGTGACTGCAGGTACCAATGGGGGGAATCAATCCTGTGGCCGTTTGCACCCAGAATTACAGGGAAATGCTTCAAAAGTTTGTAAGTGGGTACTGAATATCTAGAATTAAAATGTACATCTTGCGGCAGCTGCTTTGCGGGTCAGGAGGTTCGGTATCACTACAAGAACCAAGGAAACGCGGCGGTTCAGCTTAGGGAAACAGCAGTGAAGCCCCAGCTCGTTAAGGCTAGAGGGATGTATCCAGATGGCAAAATCCAGGGATTTAGGTGGAAGCGGTTTTAATCCTTTGAAATGTAATACTGTTCGTGTAGCCTGGATGAAGTGCAACAACTTGTCAGAAATCCATTGCCATAAATTATCATTGTCATTGTTGAATATCCCTGGCAGGGGACGGTTGCTTGTTCTGATTTGGCTACTGATTTACAGTGTGGCTCCAAGCAAGCCGTGTAAACTTCTTCCTGCCTCCGTTTCCCTCTCTGTTAAGTCACCCAACCCTGGGACCAGGTTATAAACCCTGGGACCTGTTTACCAGTGGGTAAAGCAGAGCCCTTCTGTGTGCACATCACTTTAGAGAGAGAAGCTGACCTTGCTCCAAGTTGTTTTCAACTATTACTGAGCATTTCTGGTGGGTACAGTGCAGAATACACTGAATGCTGCTGTTTCAGACATTTTTATTAACAAGAAGCTCTTTTGCCTCCCCAAGGATGGTGGGAAGTCAGTCCAGAAGAGCCCTGGAGATCTGGGTTTCCCCATGACTGGCCGGGAACGCTCGGAGTACATACGCTGGAAGAGGGAGCGAGATCAGATTGACCTGGAGCGACTGGCCCGTCACAAGAACGCGAAGGGCGAGTGGCGACGGGCTTGGGATGTGGAGAAGTCGGAGCACATGTAGGTCCTCCCTGGTCCTGGGGTGGTTTGTGTGCAGCAGGCCATCTACAGCCAGCGATGAGATCTTGTGCAGATACTTACTGCTGATCAAATCCCACACTGTCATGTGCCTCTCCCTGACCAAATCCACACTGCTTGCCTCTTTCTCCTGCTGACCATGTCTGTCAGTGGGACCAGATATCATGGCGATTCTCATATTTTCTTTCTGACATGAGGTCTCTACCTGGATAGGAGGTACTGTGTGCTGACAAAGATTGCCTGCCTTTGGCCCCACCAGGACATGGACTGTGGGAGGGAGGGGAGTGTGAATCAGCGCAGTCTACATCTGTAGTGCCCTCTCCATCTCCACATGGACAAATCCAATGGCAGGAGGGTACAGGTGGTCTTCTAGAGACAGGGATGGACAAACTCGTGTTGCTAATCCACAGGTTTTCTCACTGCCCAGCTTGTTTCTCCCTTTCAGTCACAGGACAGGCCGATATGCCTAAATCCTCTGCACCTCAAATTCGGCTCGTTCAGGCACTGCGGTGCGAGGGGGTCACGTCAAAGGGCCACCTATGGGAGAACTGCTGGGGACAGCAATGTGGGAGAGCTCTTAATGGGGTCTGACACTTCCCTGTGTTAAACCCTGTCCCTCTGACTATGCTTGTTTGGCTGGGTCACACCGGCTGGAAAGCCCTGGGAGATGACATAGCACCTGCAGCAGGGTAAGGGTTTGACAGGGTGTGGCATTAGGGAATGTTACACAGGTTTGCTGATAAAAGAGTTTGTACAGGGCAGAGAGATGGGACAATCTTCTGGCTGAGGAGTGGGACCAAATGCATAGATTCTCAGTCACTGAGACCCCAGTAATTGGAGGTGAATTAAGTGGGTGCTGAGTGTTGCTGGCAAGACAGCTCTGAGCCCCACTGTTCTCCTGTACATCAATTTTTCAGAGAAAAGTCACAATACAAACCAAGCAGGATTAGAAACCGACCAAACGAGTCTGATCCACAGGTGTAATCTGAGATCACAAGTCCTGAAGCTTCTTCAGATTGTATTTAGAAGCTTGGGAAGCTCCGTCTGAGCATGGTATAGCTACACTACAGGCATCTATCGGCTTTGTGGATGTTCACAGAATTACATGTATACATATGGGTACTGATGTAAAGGTTTTGGAGGTTCTCCTTTGGGGTAGAATTGCCTCACAGCCTCATTTCTCCTGGTTAGTGCATGCAGCTTCAGCTCCTGCTGATAAACCTGCGCATATTTGCCAGTGGGCAGGTGCAGAAGGGCCGAAGGCTGGAGCCTGCATCGTCTCAAGGTCTCCTGTCCACGCTTTTGCACACTGGAGAGAACCATCCGGTCTGACAATGCCTGTTTTTAACCTGCAGGTTTGAAGAGGACTTTGTTAAGGATGGGGAGCCAGCCTTGGATAATCCCAGCAATAAGAAAGGTTGGCAAGGGACACCTAGACTCTGTCCTGACGCTAGCGAATGCTGATCGTGCGAATCCCAGTGCCGCAGCAGCTGTCCTGGCTGTCAGTTGTGAAGCTGTGCTTTCCTGGGCAAACGCCTCTGAGGGCAGTGTTGGGGTCTCAGCCCTCTCTGCCTTGCAGAGTGCTCAGGGGATGGGATTTCAGCGTCTGGGTGCTAGTGCTTTTTATCCTCCCAGGGAGAGCAGTGGCTTCTGTAACCTTGTACGACACAATGCGGAGGCTCAGCGCTGCCTCCTTTCCCAAACACTGGTTTGAGAGGCAATCCTATTCCAGAGCACATCATCTCTGATCCCTGTGGCACATGCTGGCTTCTTTACTAGCATAAGTCCATCATGACTCCTGTTTCTCAGGAGATGGACTGGCAGAACAAAGCTTTCCCTTGTGACACCCTATTTGAACGTCAGGCTTTCTGCTGCTCGTCCATGACAGAACCTTGCTTACTTCTGTGCATGTTTTGCTTTGTCCTTTCAGGGGGAAGAAACGCAAGGAAATTCCAGCACAGGTCCTTTCCTCCCAACGGGAGAGGTGAGTAAACCACACGGTTTGGTTGTGTCTCCCCACTGAACGTCAGCGCCTCTGATATGCCCTCATGGAGAGAGCTCTGGCAGATCTGGAGGGGCCTTCTGGGGACACGCCACGTGGCTGCTCTCATAGCTGTGCGGTACAGTCTGTGCTGCGTGGCAAGGCAGAACAAGAACAAGGCTTCCAAGAACAGCACAAGGGAGGCTGTATCCAAGGAATAAGTTTTAAAGTTACAATTGGAATTTGGAGTGAAAAAATGCAGAAGAAGCACCCCTAAATTCTCAATTTGCATTTATTACTTTAGAAAATGCACGCACAGTGTACATACAGCTTCAGAGGCTTCCCCCTCCAGCGGTATTTACCAGTGATAGAGGGTTGTTGGCCCCTTCAGTGGTCCATCCCCTGGTTCTGCCTGCTCTTGCATGGCTTTTCCATCCTCTCTTCTAGGTGGGGGACAGCATGGAGTGAACGTGAGCAATCCGGGTGCGAAAGCGGTACCTGCTGTGAGCAGCCGAGCCAAAGGAAAGGACAGGCTGACGGGCAGAGCCAGGAGGTGAGGAGGCGGCAGCAAACCAGTGGTTGTGATACACGTGTCCGGGTCTCCTTCCTTGCCCGATTGCGAAGAGGGACACACAAAAAGAGATACTGTTCAACAACAGTATCTTTTCAGAGGGGTTCATGTTGGCTGGGGCCACGTCTGGCAGGATTTCTCTTAGTGGGGTTTGTGGTATTTATGGGGTGCATCATGGTGGTACTGACCCACTGCTCAGGTCTCTGCAGAACAGCCCAGGGGTCAGGGTTTCTCTGTGACCACTGTTAGCTACCACTGGGACATGCCCCTGCAAGGTTTTGAACACCTCTTACCTGACTTCCAGGCACTGCTGATATAAAGGAGCAGGCTCCAAAGATAATTCCCAGCTGACCAAATAGCACTTAGGATGGATACTGTGGTACAGATGTCTTTTCTTCTTAAATGACTGTTCTTAAAGATGTGTGGAGGGAAATGGCCGGCTCCTGCCAGCTGTGGGCAGCACACAGCAATATAGTGATTGGCACAGAAGGCATTTCAGAATATCAGCAAAACTAAGTGCATTTTACAGGTTCGCCCACATCCTCCCAGGGGCCCCGCTCTCCTGCTGCTCTCTGTAATTAAATTTCAGTGCAGTCTCCAGTTTCCTGGAGCCACGCTGACGGTTTAATAACACTAATCGTCTTCACAGCACTGCCGTGCCCTTTAGCGGGCAACGGAAGGAGGAAGAGCTGATTACATACCCCAAGCCTCTTTATTCATCCAGAACACAAAACCGTTCCAGTAGCTTTTAACGTCAGCGTTCTCCAACCATCCAGGTCCGTGATGACCACAGAGTTAAAGAAATGCATAAACAGCCGCGTGCTTCGTAGGGGTACTCACAGCATTCCCCAGAAGTGAGTTAGATGGAGGTGTGAGCTGCTGCTCGCTGTTCCTTGGCTGAAATGAAGAGCGTTGGGCAGGGGCTGTGCGTGCAGGATTCCACTGTCAGGACAATAGCAGGTCCAGGTCTCAAAATGCAGAGCCTGGCACTGCCTGGAGATTTTTTTAATGTTGCTTTTGTTTCCAGCGGCTGTGCTTTGAGGAAATGCGCCTGGGCAGCCGTAACTCTCAGCCAGTTAAGCTGTGGACTGGGAATCTACTTACAGCATAAAGATGGGTTATCTTCTGTCTTCCTAAGCCCTCTTAGTTAATCCCACTTCTAAAATTAAATCTGATAAATTGATGAAGAATGGGTTCGACAGCATGCAAATAATGAAGTCAGCGTTGTTTGTAAGTTACATTCCACCCCTTCCCATTCTTCAGCTCCATGCCCAGTAAGATGTCCTTGGCAAAGAGAAGCAGATGAGCTTTGCTCCTGCTTGTGCTCCCCAGCCACCAACTGCGGCACCCGGGAATTACAGCGGCTCGCGGAGGATGAGCAGGATGGGAACGCCGAGAGATTTGCCTCATGTTGTTGCTTTCTGTGATCTGTGAATACCTTAGCAGGCTTCAGACCAATGCTGCTGTTGAGAACTTTGAAAGATGCAGCGATTACACTGTTCTGCCCTGACTGAAGATGCCAAATCAAACTCCCAGACCCCAACAACTGCCCTCAGGATCAAGCGTGGTTCTGCTTCTGAGGTTTGCCTCTGAGATGTGGTTATTTGTGACAGTAAAAAGAGGGACAGGCAGCTGGCCAGAGAGAGATGCAGAAATAAAATTTTAAATGGACAGGCTACAGAGCAGAGAGGGAAGAATTAAAAACCGGGGACAAGGAGCTGGACAGAGGGAGACAAGAATGAAATTTAAAAAGTGACAGGCTACAAGGCAGCGAGGGAAGAACTGATAAATAGGGGACAGGGAGGTGGAGGAGAGAGGCATAGAAAGAAAATGTATGCTCAGGAATGAGTTCAACAGCTGCACTGGGGAAGAGAAACAGAAGGAAAAAATATATCCACCTGATGCTATATCTACGAAGTGAAAGCACAGGCAGCTGTTGGGCAGACACTGCTACCCCCACACTGGTGGTAGGATTTTTAACAGCCACAAATGACCTGACTTTAGGTCATCATCCCTTCTAAAAGGCAGTACTTCTTATGGAGTACGGCTTTCCTAAAATCACACATCAGTTTTGGGCTAAACTGGATTCAAGGGAAAGGCTTCTGATGACCTTCTGACTACTGAAGTCTTTACTTCCCTCTGAAGGGAACTGGATCGGTCATTATTAGCTGTCTCTGTCTTCTCCAAGCGAATCAGAGAATGCTGTCTCCTGAAACACCTTTCCTTTGGACTTCGATCCATCTCTTCCTTTAAAATGCACATCTAGTGCCATCCCCTCTACTCTGAGACGGGGTCACGGGACCTCTTACTGCTGCAGAGCAGTTTGTGTCTCATTGCAGAGGAGGTGCTCAGTGCTCCTGAGGGCTGGAAGAAATTGCACAGAACCAGCAGCTCGTGGTTTCTGTCAGTGTTTGCCAGGATCGTGATTGTACCCACTGCAGAGATCGTTTTCTTCCTCTCTCTCTCCTGCCTACTGGAGTCTTTTGTTTCCCTGCATTTCAGGGCCTGGGTAGGCGGGAAGGCGCGGAGGAGGTTTCCCTGGGACCTTCCTGTGGTGGTGTGACTGGTTTGTCACGTCTTGGTCACATCTTGAGCGGTTGGCCATGCCCAGCTTGTCCCACCATGAGGTCTGGGATGTGTCTCAGTGCCCTTGGGGGGGGATCAGGTGTATATGGCGTGGGATCAGTGAGTTCCTCATGCAGATGTGGCCCAGCCCTCTCCTTCCTCCCAAGCAGCAAAATAGAAGGAAAGACATCAGAAAATAATGATGGTGTTAGAAGGACCCGATGACGCGGTAAACCTCATGCTTCCAGAGTTTAATCTTAAAGTTTAATCCTAATGGAGTCATTCTTTTCTCCTCCATGGACATTCTAGCCAGACAATTTAGATGCATGTGGCTGGTGACGTGTGTGCTGGGAACAGACTGTAAATGGAAGAGCGGTTGATTTTTAAGCAGCTTCTTGGAATGGACAAAGCGTTTGTTGCTTCCCTTTTATAGGCAGTGGGGACTGATGGATCACACTATGACCCGCTCCCTCCTCACCACAGCCCACGGGTCAATCCCCAGCCCTCAGGTCCTGCCTTGGGCTCCATCCCTGCTCCGGTGGGACCCAGGGGAAGGGGTGAGAGCCTTCCCACTCCCCTGTCCCCATCTCCTCTCCTCCTCCTTGGCAAAGGTTGACTGATGCTCCGAAGCAGGTCTGTGACGGGCAGATGCTGACTGGTTTCCAGAAATCATAACAGGATCTTGAGCCATTTCTTTCTCCTTCTATGCTGAGCTCTCAGAGCCATGCCCAGAAGGAATGCCTTGGCCAGCTGTCTTATGGCAGAAATTCAAAGAAATAATGTTGGGCTGGGACTTAATGTTTTGTACAGGCTGTCTCAGAGCCTCTGACTGGCCAGCTCAGAGCTCAGTTTGACGACATCTCATTTTGCTGTGCCTCATTAGCAGCCCTGGAGTCTGTTCCTGCAGTGCTCTCTGCCTCTTCAGCTCCAGAGCTTGGAGAGGCCACAGAAGGCGGCAGTCTCCTCTCTGCCGGTGGCACCAACCACCAAGCAGGGTTATACCTGGGTGTCAGCACTTTCACCTGCTGTAATAACGCAGTATTACTCCCTTGCTTCTCTCACCTCCCCCCGTTAGCAGGAGATTTGTGCAGTGGGTCCAGCAGACTTGAGATCTCTCATGCCTCGGCCATTCCTGCTTGAAGCACATCAGAGTCAAAGCTCACCAGTAACATCAACCACTTCAAAGTGATGGGGGTTTCTGGATCCATTCTTTATCTGGGAGAGGGGAAAGTCAGCCAGCCAGATTGCCCAGCAAGGTCTGGCACCTTCTGCTGCATAGGCTTCCACAGCCTCTTCCTTTCTTGACAACAAACCGAGGAGGTGTAGTTTCCAGTGGGTGTTTGTGTCTCCAGTGCGGAGGCTCGGAGGCTTTTCAGTGCATCTGACTCCTCCAGGGCTGCTGGGTTCAATCAGGATATTATTCATATCCAGTTAAAGGCTTTCAGGCTCCAAAATGGCTGGTCCTAGAATCCTGTTTAGATGTCTAAATTCTCTTAGTGATGAAATTATAAAGTTTTATATACTATTGTCTCCACAGAGACATTCTTTATTATTGTTGTTTTCTTTTTTTCTCATTTTATCTCACAGTGAAGCAATACATCATACTCCTCCCTGAACATCATCCATTAGAAATGGGGCTAGAAAGTGTCTTGATTATTTTTTTTTTCATTCTTGTTTGCTTTGCTTCAGTACTTCCTCTTTATCAGCTTCTAGAATGGAAAGTTGTGGGACATTTAAAACTACAAAGAAGTATCTTAAACACTATTGATGTGGGTAGCTGGAATATGGAGTTGTGCCATGAAGTCCTCTCCTTCACCTGTGGACCTGGGAATCTCGGGGGAGCTGAGGAAGCCAAACACTTGTCTGCTGCAGCGTGGACGCCTCCCTCAGCACCACCCGATTGCTCCGTCCTGCCAGAACCGCTGTAGAATAGCTCTCCTTTTGCCCATCCATCTCTCTTCATGGACTTCTGTTTTTCTTATCTCCTCTTCATTGCATCCTCTGTGTCCTCTGTTGGTCTAGAAGACATCCTGTGACTCTCTGGTGATGTGATCTTGTCTCTGAAGCTGGAAAAGTGTCCTTTGTTCTGCTGCTGCTCTTTGGGAAGAGCCATTCCTGGAGCTTTTCCTCTCATTTCAAACCTCAGCTCAGGGAGCCTTTGGGGTGCTGAATATTCCTTACCTGCCCTTGAACCTGTCCTTTATCACTTAGAGACTCCTCTCCTATTTCAGTCCAAGCCACCCAACAGGAGTGGTAAGACCCACTTGGAGCATCTGATGGTGACTTCCAGCAGCACCTTACCCAAGAAAGAGTTTGGAGCCAAGTTCCCAGATGAACATCTATCGTGGATAGGACTAGCCATGAGCATTTTCGTTGCATCTGAGTGATTAATAACAGACTCTGGGGTTTTGGGGGTAATGAAGGGGAGGAGGAACATGTCGGATGGAGACACTGAATATTTTGGAATTGCTGTCTAGCTATTTTTGGCTGCCTTTAGACCTGGGAGGGTGGTCTGTTCTGGGCTAGCTCTTCAGAATCTGTGCAGTGCTAGTGTAGACTGAGGAGGGAGAGGCAGAAACCTGCAGTCTGCAAGTCATTGCTCTGTTTAGGGGAGTATCTGTCCCCAATATGTAGATACCCTCGGGGTATCTGTCTGGGAAAAGCAGCCATTGGTCCCACCAGCATCAATGCTGAGGGGACTTGATCCCAAGGGCAGCCCAAACTGTAATTTAACACGGTTGACTATGTATGATGAGCTCTACCCACACAGCTGGACTTCCAGAGCTCTCGCAGGGCACCTCTGAAAATAAAACCACAGGGGTGGGGGCTGCTCCCAAGAAATGGGGCCCTTGTGCGGTTTGAGCACAGCTGGTGGAAGGTGACCTGCCTTGGGTTCAGAAAAGCCCCCACTGGCCATGGTTTGGGTGCTGGATCTGTTGCTGAGCCCTGCAGGACTGCTCCAAGCTGCTTCACCCGGGGCTTGTTGAGGACACCGCACCCAGCTCTACGTTCTGAGAAGCAATTCACGTCCGCCCTAAGGACTTTTCTGGATAAAGGCAGTGTGAAGCAGCTCAGTGTGATTGCCTGGTGGAGCCTGGGAGAGTAATTCCCACACAATTTTCACAAGGGCACGTGGGATCACTCTAACACATTTGCCTCTGGAAATGCCTGACTCTGCAGTCACCTCAAGGCACCTTTTCATTTTTTGTATCTTGGCACAAATTTGCCAAATGAAGAGACCGTTAAGCCCCGAGAGAAGGGGGCTTCTGTCGAGAGAAGAATTAAATCTCACACAGCTTTGCACATGGTGTGTTTTAAGAGTATGGGGCAGGGAGAAATAGGGGTGTGTGTGGGTGTGTGTGTGTATATATCTATATAAAAATGTTTGAGGGGGGGTGTGCGTGTGATATGACTCACATATGAGAAGGTGAGGTTACTAAGCCCCCTCCTGCCCAGTAGCACTGCACGGGCAAATTCAGATTTATATTCACCCTAGCAAATTCAAACCAGCGAATGGAAGCAGTTCGTCATGCAGGCTCTAATTGAGCTGTGGCCCTCTTTGGCACAGGATGTTGTAGCTGCTGCAAATTTATTATGGGGTCAAAATGCACTTACTCAAATCCTTGGAAGAGTCTGTCAACTAAGCATGACTCAACACAGAGATACCATCTCCAGCTCAGGAAATCCTAGAGCTGCAAGTTTCTGGAAGCTGGGGAGGTATTCAACATATTTGTCCTCTTTTCAAACTCTGCGCTAAGCCTCTGCCGGTGATGCTGAGAGGGGAGGAGAGCCTGGGCTGGCTGGCTTCACTCGGATCCTTATGGCCGTTCTCGCTGTCTGCTTGTACATGGCAACATCTCCCTCTCCCAAACCACTTCCATTTTATCCTTCGCCGTCTGCCTCTGTGTCTGCCCTTGTGGAGATCTGGGACACTCGGGCAAACAGGACAAGACCAGGGCAGACACCAGCGTAAGCAAACCCTGTATCTTATTAGTCCAATGACAAATGTCTGTTCTGGCAATTGGATTTTATGTTTTCATTACATTTAGAGTTGTAACAACGAGCTCATTAAGATTTAGTGGTCTCAGATGAGTGTCTCTGGGTGGGCTGAGTGCGTCGCAGGTGCTGAAAGTGACTGGACCAGTTACGTCTGTCGCCTTTGTCTCTCGTTGCCTGGTCCAGGGGCTCAGACAAGGAATGTGTGGCCATAGTAGAAATTCGAGGGGGGGGCTGCTTTGCCGTATGAGAATTTGAAGACATAAATTCTGATATTTTTTTTTCTTGACAGATGGGATGCAAAAGAAGGCGAGGACATGTTATTTCTGAAGGATGACATTGATGGCCAGGTGAGTTCATGAGTTCAGGGCTGGCTGCTCAGTTTTCTCCCACGTGCACTGTCAGGAAAGTTGGAGGCTCTCAGCCAGTGCAGAGCGGGGAGACCTCCATGTTGGGATAAATGCACCCCTCATTGGCATTCTCTGGATGGTATGATGTGAGAGCAACTTCTCCGCTTGCATTGACCCTCTGTCAGCACAGCCCTACTTATTCTGGTCCCCGAACACTTCTCTACCTACATCCTTCTATTTCCTTTAAGGACCTCCACAATTTTTTCCCCAAGTTTTGGGAACCATCATAGACAGGGAATATCGTGTACTAATATTTTAATAAGCTGAACTAAATATTTCCTTCTGTTCTCAGAGGAGCCTTGGTAAGGACAAGCGGAAGAGCAGAGGTGAGGAGGTGGTGGAAGAGAACTGCACAGATGAGCTGGAGGAGAAGATGAAGCAGCCAGACCTCCAAGATCATGGGGCCACCTCATCACAAAGGCTACAAAGTGGAAAGGTCCAGTCTGCCCACAACAGCCAGAAGGAGGAGCAGAGAGGAGCGAAGGAGGTGTCTGTGGCCAGCACAGGTGACTCTGAGCCAGGGCCTGAACCAAGGAAGGAAGGCGTTGGGGAAGATGCCAGCGGGAAGCCTGGCGCTGCTGACATCTCCCAGGAGGAGAGCACTAACAGCACTGCTTCACAGAGCAGCCTTCCAAGCACCATGCAAGCCACCAGCCATGGCAGTGAGGAGACCTTGTCATTGCCCGTGGGAGTGAATGTAGATGGAGCTGGCGTTGAGAAAAACACAGCTTCAGGACAGGAACCCACTGAGGAGCCTCCAAACGGCCATGGAGGAAAGCTTGATGCAGCAGCAGGAGACAGACTGGATGCAGGTCAAGAACAGCTGGTGAGAAAAGGAGGGGAAGAAGTGACTCAAGACACTGCCCTGCTGGGACAAACACTTGCACTGAAAGGAGGTGAAGATGCTGGAGGCGCTGAACAGAGAGAAGAACCTTTGCCCCCAGGGAAAGCCAGCTCTGACAAGACTGTTGTGTCTGAGCAGGACGCAGCAAAATCACAGTCCAGGGAAGGGGACCAGCCTGAGGATTGCAAGGACAAGGACAGTGGGGACACTCTCAACTAGCAGCGATTCCACCGGCTTGCCTGAGACAGAAGGTGAGTTCCTGCCCTCGGTCCCCCGGGGGTGT
>JAOXNO010000041.1:67725993-67737845 GCA_028565335.1 Limnodromus scolopaceus | reverse complement strand
GCCACCCTCACAGGAAAGAAGTTCCTCCTCATGTTTAGGTGGAACTTCTTATGGTCAAGTTTGTGCCCATTTCCTCTCATCCTGTCCCTGGGCACCCTATCCCCTATCTCCCCTGCAAAGCTGATCCCACCTTTCACTTCTTCATAGCCGGGGTCTTTGAGGCCTTCCTTTCGTGCTTTGAGTGTTGTGGAGGGCAGGAGGGCTGCAGCACTGCTGGGTGAGAACGATGCTCTTCATCCTCTTCACAGCTGCCCCCTAAGTTACAGTTAAGCAGCCCTGAAGCGGCTCTGGCCTTGCGGAAGGGATCGGGTGAGAGCCAAGCAAACTTTCACTCCTCACTGCAGCCTCCTCTGCTCCCGTGGGCTTTCCCTGGATGTACCTGGGCCTCGGGGTGTGTTCCTGAGTGTCTTAAGAGCGTAGGAGAACGCTCACCCGGCAGTGCCTGGAGTTCCGCTGGCATTTATGCCAAGAGCCAGGCTGTTGCTGCAGTCCCTGAGCACGTCCAGCTCAGCCTTTGGGATGTGGGGCAGACACTGGTGCTTGGGAGTAATGGCATTCTCTGAGGTGCCAGGGGGGTGTCCTGGTGGTGCTGTCTTGGCCCACCCTGGAGTACCCCAGGGCTCTGTCAGCCGCCCGAGAAGCACGTGTCACTTTGTACATGCAAAGGAAGCTTAATACCACGAGTGTGGCTTGGTTATGAGGCTGGAGGTGATGGATTCCCGTGTCCCCAGGCTCGGCCCCGATACGGAGTCAGCACAGCTGTGGGTAAACCTCCTCGGTCCACTGCCCCGATAAAATAGAGCTGACAGCCTCGGCTGGGGAGCCAGTGCTTGGGAAGTACAATGCCTTGCGAAAGAAGTTAGTAAACGCAGAAGACTCGATGGTAGCTGGAAATGCAGAAGCTCTCTTATTCCCAGGTTGTCAGGCAGATAAACCCTTGAAAGAAACATACAAGGGCTGTTAGGTCTGTTCAGGGTTCTCTGTTCCTGCAGCAGGCATCTCTCGGAGCATTGCTGCCATCTTTGGCTTTTTACAGCTAGAGCACTTGCTACAGGTCTGCTTCATCTCTCCTGCAGCTGGCGTTTGAGAATGCCACGAGGATTCCTTCAGTCAGCCTTCCCCAGCTGTCCAGTCTGCTCTGAAGTGCTGGCCTTATAGAACTGGGAGGTCAGAGGTAGGAAAGAAGGAACAAACTCATGCAGTTGGCTCCCTTTGCACAGTGGGAGTCTCTTTGTCCACCCTTCTCAGAGAATCTGCGCTACCTTGACAGTGTCTTGTCCCTCTTGAGCAATGGCAAGTGCCACACCTTGACTTTCAGAGGAGACAACAGGGGTGAGATCCCAGCGTGTGGCTGGGAATCCTGTTACAGCAAGAGTAGCAGAATTATCTCCACTTCTGCTTAGTTGTGGGGCTCTGCCTTTTTGACTAAAATGAACCTTGCCGATGTCAGTCCTTTTCACAAGCCGCTCTCCTGGCCAGCCGCTGCCCATCTGCTCCTTCTCTCCTCTGCTGTCTGCACATAATTCCTTCCTTCCGAGGTCAGGGGCAGGGACTCGTCTTTGTCCTGTTTGCCACCGACCTTCTGTTCTGCTTTGTCACTGCCCTGCGCCTTCCTGGCTGTAATCCCCACCTTGCACACCTCTCGTGCTGTGTCCCCGGAGCATCTGCAGTGGACCCAAGTGAATCTGGAGAATATTGCCGTTCCTGAGGACTCTTGTGAATGTTTTGTTTCAGCTGTCTGTGGAATTTCCATCTGCTCCGCTGCTCTGTCTCACTTTTCAGGTTGACGTTCAGAAGAACCCATAGAAAGGGAAAAAGTTGAAGACTGGACAGCGCAGCAAGTGGCCCCAGAAATGGAGCCTGTACGGAGCGAGGAATAAGTTTATTTTACGTGATATTTGGCCCATTGCATGAAGGGGGCAGTCTGCTTGTAGCCAAAGCCTGAGCTGTTCCGCAACCACATCTGCTGAAATAGTTTGAGTGTCGGCTGGCAATGCCTGCACTTCGTCAAAGAGAACATTTAAGGAAGTTCAGTTGCGGAAGCGCTACGAACCCTGCGCTTCACCAGTGCGACTCGGGGGAGCGGGTCCCTCCTGGAGAGACGGCGTGGGCGCATGGCTGCCCAGGGGGGCATCTCAGCCCGGCGCAGCCTTTCCTCCCGGTGACCTTGGGCTGAGCTGCTGGTGCCTGCTTGGAGAGCTGTTGATTTGCAATGCAGATTCATCGGTCCTCGCCTGCCTGTCCCTGCCCCTCCTAAATTTGGCTGGGATATAAGAGGCTGTTCGCTTGCTGATGCCAACAGTGGCAATGGCAGAGCGCCCTGCCATGTGAGAGGCAGAGATAGAGGAGAGGGGGCCGAGGAGGAGCAAACTGTGTGGCTGCTGTTGCTTCTGGTGGCCGAGGAGCACATCTGCGGGACAGAATGTCAATGCTTACCCCTGTCCTGCAGCCCCCGGAGGTGAAGGAGTATCTGTCCAAGGGTGAGCGCTTCATCAAATGGGATGATGTGAGTACCGGGGTTTCTGCTTTGCTAGGTCATATGTGTGGTGGCAGGGCAGATGCCATGCATTGGTCAGGGCTTGTGGGGAGGCTGGGAGCATGGGTTCAGTGGGGGAGATGGGACATTGTGAGTTGTACCTGAGAGCAGTGATATCTGGATTGGGAGAGTGAACTGAGAGCTACGGGAGACCCGAGGGCTAAAAGGAAAGGGCATCTTGTTAGGGGTTGGTGATGTGACTTCTGCACCTCTTGTGATTGTGGGGGGTGGAGGTAAATGGAGTGTGTCACTGGGTCCGGGTCACAGCTTCTCTGGTGTAGGACCCCAGGTCCTGTGGAAGGCAGTCACTGCTGGGAGCCTCCCTGGGGCAAGAGGCACACGCTGCATTGGGTCACATCTGGAAGAGCCTGAGGAGTAGGATTTACTCCAGAGCTGAGCAGATAGAGATCAAGCTCCAAGTTGCTTCCTCTAACAGCCCTGTTGCTGGAGCGGATGAGAGTTGAGCCATGTCCCCCCACGCCTGCCCGCTTGTGGGTCTGCGCAGCGGCCGAGCGCCGAGGGGCCTGTGCTTTAACAGTGCTGGAGCCCGCAGGGCGCTGCAAAACCTGCTGCTCTCCAACTCACGGTCCTCTTGTATCTTCAAAACCCCTGGCTTGCAGTCTCTGCCTTCCATTGCGAGGGGAAGAAAGTGTGGAACAGCAGAAGGGGAGAGAATACCTTGAATGCAATAGTCCCCCTCCTCAGCTTCTAAGAAGACAAAGGAGTATTTCCCCAAATACCCGCAGACCTGAGCGGGAGGGCAGCAGCTGCCCATCCGTTTTGGCTGGAGTATGGATTGCCTGCTGTTGAGCGTGAGTGTTGAGAGAAGAGGGGCAGGCCAGGTGGTGATTATTCCCCGGGATCTGGGTGAAACATTGGATGTGGTATCGCCAATGAGGCGCACCAGAAGGCGCCTCCAGCAGCGGTGCAGGAGGGATCAGTGCTGGCTTTTGTGGGCGTGAAGCTGGAGTGGAGTTTGAAGTCCCAAGGCAGCGTGTGCGGGGGAGGTGGATCACCGGTGTGCGGCAAAAGCAGGGGTGGTCCAGCGGCACTGAGAAATGAGAAAGCGATGTGAAGTACAGCCGACAGAGAGGACGGATGCTGAGGAGAACAGGTCGGAACATCCCATGGCAGTTACTCCGCTGGCTGTGCGGAACAGGAGGATGGCACCAGGGCATGGCGGAAAGCACAGCCTTCCCTGTCTGTCCACTGGGGCCCCTGCCTGCAGAATGCTCCTGTGGCTTCTTTGAATTTGAACAGGGATTTGGGTTCTGAGAATAACAGTAGACAAACTGGTCTAAAATTGCTGCTGACTTTCTATGCTGAGTCCTCAGGGACCATTTTCCCCCAAACTCGAAGCTGTTAAGTGCTTCACTGGGAATTCCTGGGATAGTTAGTTCCCTTCAAACCCAAGCTGAGTCAGGCTGGGCTTCCAGACCCACCAAGTGTTTATTTGCTGCTGCAACCATAGGAGTTAGGGAGCTCAAGTCTTGTGTGGGTTTTTCCCTGTCCCTAAGGTTTACAGATTTGTAAACATTCCTAAAAGGTTGCCTCTAACTACTAAGTAGTTTACAGACTTGACCTCCAACAAAAATGAAAGCCTTCTCCATAAGTGGGCTGTTCTGGTCACGTTGCCCCATCTCATGGTGCTTTCCCACTCCACGGTTAGAGCCGGCTGCAGGGGACCATGGCAAGAGCTGCGGGCTGCAGCATGGCTAGTGGAGGGGCAGGATAAAAGCCGCTCTTCAGAGGTCATGGTCCTGCATTTTTTGTCTCGCTCTCTGAATCGGCCTGGCCGTGCTGTTGGCAATAGTTCTGAACTCCTTCCGCAATATTTGAGGCGAAGGAATGAAGGTAGAACAGATTGGCTCCTTACATCACTGTGCAGTTTGGAGCTGGACTCTACCCAACGGTTGCTTGAGTAAATCAAACCCACATTGTTTTTTTTCTGTAGTGCCTACACCTTGTCCAGGATTTGTAGTGTGTTCTCCGGCGGGGAGCGCAGCGGGGTCTCTGACGGGCTGGGCTGTCACGTCTTGGCGCCAGGAGCAACCCTCTGCTGAGCTTTGTTGAGCCCGCAGCGAGCTGGGGCTGCCGGCCAGACTCAGGAGGTTAACTCCTGCTGCCGGGAGGAGAGTTTATTTCAAGAGCTGGCTTGGGAACCCTTTCGAAACCTCCGGCAGGGCCTGATGTAGCAGCTGACCTCGTAAGCCAAGCAGGCGCCTGTGTATTTGGCTTTATGCTGACTCTTAGTCCTCTAAGTACAAGCAAAAATGTTTTCTATCCTTGAAAGATGATGTAGTACAGGATTTTACCAGAGAACACTTGCTTTCTGCCCTGGAGTTGACCTCCACAGCGTGAGCAGCAGCCGGTTTGGCCGCCAGACCATCTTTTGTGGAATTCACCATCACATTTGTTGCAAGGAGCAACGGGAAAGTACCTGCACCCCAGGCCATCCGTGTCCCTGGTGAGGAGGCCAGTGTCGGCGGTCCTCATTGCAGCCTGAGCCAGCTTTCAAGAAAGCTGCTTGGGAGGAGATAAAGTTAATCTAGAAAGATGGCACAATGCTCAGGAGCAGTGCCGCAGCGCCTGCTTCGCTCTTCGGGGTTGTGTTCAGGGAGCCAAGCAAGAGCTCTGGGAACACGGGCATGGTGCTGGGCACATCAGCCTTGTCCCTCGTGCAGAGTGAGAAAGGCAGTGGTGAGGAAAAGGAGAACATACAGTGCACTGTGGCCCGGGCAGTTTGCTGTAATGAAGAATACTGACTCTGGAAATGGAGGTCCCTGGAAATACAGATACACTCTGGAGTGAAGTATGAGTTCAGCAACAGACTGAAGTCAAGTGACAAATACAACTCCCAGATTCCGGTACTGGTTTCATCTCAGTAGCTGGGTGTTTCAACTTCCTGAATTGAATGTGAAGCCTTCCTGGAAATGGCTGATAGGCCTTACGATCCTATCTTCTGTGGCAGCCGAGGTCAAACGTGGTGAGGAGTCAGCTAGGCTGAAGGAGCAGATGGGCTGGGGCCCAAGCGGAGGCACCAAGTGCCCTTTATCTCTGGCTCCAAAGAGCTCACGCTAATTCATCTCTTAGCACAGGCTTGCATGTGAGATGGGAATGGAGGTCGTTCTTGAAAATGTCTGTGAGGTTGCCCTTAACTGACAGTGCAGAAGCAGCGTAATTACTCAGAGGCAAAGGACACAACCCCCCAGCAGCCTGTGTCTGCTTTGCGGTACGTGCCTTGGCTCTGATCTGGAGGGTCCCCCTGTTGTGTGGAGTTCAGGATCAACCCCAGATTATTTCATCTAACTGTGTCTAGTGTGGGTGTTTAAATAGCTGCTCCTTTTTATTGTCTGTGTAGAGCTAGTCCATGGAGTTTAAGACCACCTAACACAGGCTCATCTGTATTCGATGGATCCCTCCTTGAACTCTTCCTGACTTGGCCCCATTCTCTGTGAAGAGAGCCCAGATACCTGGTGTGGTTATAGACACTTAGAGGCTACATGCCATGGATTAATGCTGTCTGTGCTTGTCCTCGGCTCACTCTGCAGCTCATAGAACAAAGTAGGTGCCTTGGAGGGAAGGCAGTTCAAATGAAACAAACAGTTGCATCTACAGGTACTTCCTTCTCTTAATTCATTGTATAGAAGCTCCAAGAGAGTTGTTCAGTGTTAGGTGAGAGCCAGGCTCCAGTAGAGATCAGCTTCCATACCTCACACTGTTACTCTGGAGATGTTCTAAAATCAGCTGGTTTATTTCCATAAATCAGAAGATGATTCACCCGACTGGGTCTATATTTGAACTGGGAACCTTGTGTCCCATGATGGATTCTCCAAGTTATGTACGGTGCTGACCTCTCCTGTTGTTTTTTTTTTTTGTGTCAGGAAACAGCAAATGCCTCTCCCGTGATTCTTCGAGTGGATCCAAAGGGCTTTTACTTATACTGGACCTATCAGAATAAGGTAAGTGCTGAGACTTCACAGCGTGGTCTCCAAATAGCCTCTTCAAGTTTGTGCGAGATTAAAACAGCACAGATGCTGGAGTTCTGCACTCGGGAGCACTCTGCCACACTCACTCCACTCGCCAAGAAACCACCCAAAAAGGACCTGGGAGTCTCATGCTTATCTGGTGGCAGATTTGTCTCCAGGTTCCAGAAAAAGAGCAGGAAATTAAGCTGCAAACGTGCCAGAGAGATGAGCATGGCCTTTTTGTGCTTGTCACACTGACAGTCTTATACCTGCAAAGTTCCTTAGATGTGCTTCAAAGGGCTTCACAGAGAACAGCAGCGGGGGTACCTTGTACCCAGCACGCTAAAGATCATCCCAGCCAGTGCAATGGTGCAGCTGGAAGGAAACTGGTTTGATGTACGTAATTAAATGTATGCAGCTTCTGCTAACGTGTACCTGATGTGCAGCCTGTGTTGTAATTAACTGACCTGTTGGCGTTTTAGAGATTTTAATAGTAAAAAAATACGTAGTGACCATAGTGATGTAGAGACAGCGTCAAGTCTGGAGAGTGAGTTGTCCCCTGGAGGTAAACCACAGCGTGCTGGCTGCTGAGGGAGGGAGAGGGGCAACAAATTTAGGAAAGAGAATTCAGTTCCTCACTGATGAGTAGCAAGAAGGGGTGGAGAGATCTGGCTGAGTGGAGGTGGAAGGCTGGGCTTACTTCTGCTTTCCAGAGCAGAGCTGTGGTTCAGCTCTACTTCCTCCTCATGACCTACATGCCGAAGAGGCATGGCAGATAAAGAGACATACAGTCCTGCACAGCGCCTGGCCAAGAGACCTGAGGGGTTTGGTGAACTTGGCCTTCTCAGAAGACTGTGCCCCAGTGCCGTGGGGGAAAGGCACCACCACACAGCCATATCCTCTGAGAACGCAGTGTCGTGAGGCTGGGGACTGTCACATTCCTCTAGAAGATGTGCTCCCCTTCCAGCCATCTCCCTCACTCTTGTCGGCCTCTCCAGGTCCAGTCCTGGTGGTAGAATTTTAGGGTTCCAGCCAGACAGTGGGAAGAAGTGGCAGCGCTGGAGGAGGTGCACAAAATGGGGCAAGGAGAGCTGTTGTCACCCATCAAAAATGAGATATTTCACTGGGTTAGAGGCATGAGGGGCGTAATGACCTGGGAAAGGGGCTGGGGTAGGGAAGCAGAGCTGACAGAGGAAACCAGGACTGGGGGGATCTCTCATATTCCTGGAAAATGCCATTGATTAGCACCTAAAATATACTGTAAACAAATCTGAGAGCTGCAGTGGAGCAACAACCTGTTTTACATCCTTGGGGAAGCGCTTGTCTGGCATCGTTCCTGTTCTCCGAGGGAAGCTGCAGTGTGAGCTGGTGAGAAGGGTGTTGGGCCAATGCCGGCTGTCAGAGGGAGCCAGGGCAGGCCAGTGAAGGTCACGTGTGGGCTGGCATCAGCCCAGCCACCGGGGACAAGAGATGGGCTGATGTGGAGCATGGGGGGGCACGGGCAGTAGTTTGTCTGTTGAATTCGTGTGGCTTATTAATCTTTGGCTGATTCCTCTTAAGATCTGCTTGTCGTGAACAGCAAGGAGGAAAAACTGCACCACTTTTGCACTGGGGATTCAGAAAGCAGTGGGATTGGGAGTGAAATTTCCGTCCCTCCTGACTATAAAATGGGGATACAGCCAGAAGCCATGGTATCCACATTGCTCCTTGTTGTGGTCTTGGAAAATAGTATTATCTGCTGGAACAAGTATAATTGGTTCTCCAGATCCATAGTGAGAAGAGAAATTAGTAACAGAGGAAGGAAATTCAGGTTGGATATTAAAAGAACAAACGAAATAAACATGACAACAAGGCAGTGGTGAGGAGGTGGAGTGGGCTGCCCGGGGAAGGCTGTGGAATGTCTTCCATGGGAATTGCTTCAGAGGAGGTGATGTTCTGCTGGGGGTGACCCGGGGAGCGCGGGGCCTGCCCTGCCTCCCCGCTCAGCTGCTCCCTGCTGAACCGGAGCGGGTTGTATGAACACACGGACTGTCACTGGGGCAGTTTCCCCACAGGACCCTGGTGGATCAGCAGCCCGTGTTTCCCTGCCCACGTCCTTCCTGGTGGGAGAGCTCTGCCCCGGGGAAGGGCACGGCCAGAGCCCTGCTGTGCAGCTTCTGGGGGCTCTGCAGTGGATTCCTTTCCGTACTCCTTTGTCTTTCCTTCACCTTCCTTGTCCTTATTCTGTTGTAGGAAATGGAAATTTTGGATATAACCAGCATCCGAGATACCCGAGTGGGGCGATTTGCCAAAATCCCCAAGGTGAGTGCATGGCTTCGTATTTATATGGGAAAGGCAAGGCTGCCCAGGGCTTGGCATAAGCTGAGGCAGTTTACCTTGGCTTTCTCTTACAAGAAGGTGGAGAGGACCCTGTCTCCTTACATCACAACTTCATAAATATAGAAAAACTGCCTTTACTTTTGTCCCTGAGCTCCCCAGGGGCCCTCTGTGTGCCCAAAAGACAGGCACATCCAGACTATGGTACATGAGCTTGTTGGAAAGAATATGCCAGAAATCTAGGAGATAATTCCCCTTCTAGGCACACTTCAGAAGGCCCGTTATCTGGGCATCTCCCTAGCTTTGGTCTTGGCCTGGCCTCTGCATTCCCTGGGCTACACCGGGAGGTCCTGCAGAGACTGGTGATGCTTCTCTGTTGAGTCACCAGAGCTTTTCCCTTGTGCAGAGATGCCCAGGCTGGGTCAAGGCAGCTACAAACCTGTAGTTACAGTGAGATTCCAATGCAGTGAAGTTTTTTTTCCCTTTAAAGGGAAGAAAATTTACTTTCAGAAAAACTAGTGTTTCTTTTTCTTTTGTTTTCCCAAATAGCTTTAAATTGTCTCCGTGCAGGGTGGCAGACCAAGGGAAGCACATGATTACGGCTTTGTTCTTGGTTTCGGTTATAACTTAAGCTTCCTGCAGCTAAGTTGTCCTTGTTAGGACTTTTTTCTGGGTCTGTTTTTTGTTTGTTTTTAACTTTTCCATGTATGGAGAAGGCAAGAAGAAAATGGAAGTAAAGCTAGAATGTGAAATGGAAACAAAGGAGTAAAGATAATGGCTCCATGTGGTGACAGGTGATTCCCAGACTAACGCAAAGGGGGAAGATTTTGCAATATATATTGAGAGACTGAGCAGCCTCTCTGCGTAAGTAGAACAGCTGTTTTCTTAATACTGCTCTGAAAGCCTCTGTTCAGAGCTCCCCAAGGCTGATGACTCTCAAAAGAACATGATGAGGTGGGTGCTAAAGGCACAGCGGAGCTCAAGAACAGTACCCATCGCACACAATTCTTAAAAATCATAATTACTTCTGAGAAAACAGTGTTTCTTCTTGGAAATTCATTAGAATGAAACATATTTGAGTTTTCAACAAGCTTAAAACTTTGTCTGCAACCTTTTTTTTTTTTTTTGTGGGAATAATGTTTGGAAAACAGCTTTCAGATTTTTTTTTTCATTTGAGAGAATGAAGTATTTGGAGGTGGTAGAGCTGGGTGCTGTGCTCCAGACAGAATGCGCCAAGAAAAAGGCCAACGTAAAGGAGAGGCCTGAGAAACTATTTTCTGGGGCATTAAACTTCAGGAATAACCTGTTTACAAAATGAATTCAGTTTTCATATAGATTATAAATTGATGGTGTAAGTACTGAGGCCATAGGTGGATGTCCTTCTAGTGGCAGCAGGCAGAAGACAAATGTCCTAGATTTTAGCAATTAGTTAAGGAAGATTAATTGGAGACTACCAGGAGAAACATCCCAGCAGAAGTGCAGTGTCAGAGCTGCTTCTAGAGGGAAGGAATTTCTACTGAAACAGCATCTTTCTGTAATGAGTCCCTGCTCATGAACCAGGGATTGCTCTGGAAACAAGGCCAACCCTGGTTTTTTGAAGAGTAATTTAAAGTTCAGTTTTGGGATGACCGCACTCCATATCCAGAGACAAACTAAAATGGCATTTTAAAAGAGATTTTTAATAAAAACACAAAGAATCTTGTGAAAAGAATAAGGAAAATGATGAGTGGTACCAGGGCAGCAAAAAGCAGAGGAGGAGAGGGAAGCAGTGGCTCCATTCCAATAATTAGCTCTAAATTTTTTCAATACAATTTGCCAATGGTACCAATTTATTTAGGGTAATAAAATGAGGGCTGATTTGTAGAAAAACCTTGAATTGGAAAAAAAAAATCCTAACTTTCTGAGTTGACTGTTGCTACTCAGAAACCAGATCATGAGAGTGGGGTAAAATATCAACACAGGGATCGATAGGATTTGCTCAAAAAAGTTAGTTGTGTGTTAGGAATTGTAAGGAAAGAATTAAGAGATCATGTCACTGTGTACACCCTGAATGCACCCATATTCCTGGGCATGTCTAGTGTCCTCATCTCCAGTGAGACAAGGAACTGGAAAAGGCAGAGGAGAGCAGCAAGATTAATAAAAGAATGAAATGGCTGCTGTGCGAGGAACATCTGAGTGGGCAGGGACTGTAGTCTGGCCAAAAAAAAAAAAGTTGAGGGGGATGTGGAGGAGTGTTGTGGAGTGCGGTGACATCGGGAGCTGGATGGAGAAGGTGAGCACGAAGCGGTTGCTCAGGGTTTCTTCCAGCGTGAGCCCTCCACATGCAGTGGAATTTTCCAAAGGCAGGTTCAGCACAAGCAGAAGGAGGTGCTGCTGGTTTACGTGTCGTGTCGCTGCTGGGGGATGCCTTCCCCATTTGAAAAGTCAGGACAAGAAGGAAATGCCCTTTGAGGGTTATTAAATGCCAGATAAAGCCTCTGGTTTAGGAAGTTGCTGAATCATAAATCGCTGGGAGCTGCAGAAATGTGTCAGGGAAGTACCATTGCATCTGCCCTGTTTTTCTTCTCCCCAGGCATCTGGAGGGATCTCTGCTCCGACCTGGCGTAGCTGCTCTATTGCAGCCATTGTCATGGGCCAGAGACAGGATTTTAGTATCCTGGGAATTGGCTACAGCTCATTTTTTACCAACAAAGGAACAAAGGTCAAGCACCAAGTGATTTATTAAGTATTCTCAACAGGCAGATGTGATGCGCTTGATGACAACTTCTGCTGTGCCTTTTTGAATTCTGCACTTCACAGAGACCCATTTAATAGAAGTCCCCTTTTTATTTCAGGGAATTTTCTGGCATTTCTGTGCCAACATGTAGTAAAATGCACCAGGCTGGCTCCTTGTCCACCCTTCTCTTATGTGATGATGGGAGATCTTGTGTGGGCACTGAAATGGCCATTGAACCAAAACAGAATCACAGAATCTTCTAGGTTGGAAGGGACCTTAAAGATCATCTTGTCCAACCGTCAACCTAACTGACAAA
>JAOXNO010000041.1:67701899-67712974 GCA_028565335.1 Limnodromus scolopaceus | reverse complement strand
CCTGTGGGACCTGCTCTGGGTGGACCTGCTCTGGCAGGGGGTTGGAGGAGATGATCTCCAGAGGTCCCTTCCAACCCTATGTGATTCTGGGAGTCTGTGAATTTATGGATAATTGTACATCATACATCAGAGAAACAAACAAGGTGGCTTTTAGGAAACAAATGGTTAAAATGAGTTTATCTTCTCCCTGGGCTGCAGCAGGTTTCTGTGGCTCTCAGCCTCAAGTGGTGCTTTGGAGGAATAGGTTTCAATTACTTCCTAATTACAGCTGCCCTCTGGTGTGCTGGGCGGATGGTGTCCCTGAGCAGTCGGCTCCCGGGACTCAGAAGCACAGCGCAACGCCTGCTTCTCCCTTGGAAATAGAGGGCATGTAACCACAGCAGCTACGAAGAGCTTGCAGCTTAAAAATCAGTGCATCACACTTATTTTTTCTGCACTCCTTTGCACAGCTGCTGTCAACAGGCAGAGGCACTTTAGATTCTTTTTAAAGCTATTTATTCTTATTCCATATGTTTTCCCCAGTTCCTGTGCTTCACTACTACTAAAATATTTATGTGGGGGGAAAAAAAAACCCAATCCTTAAGATCAGAGATCTTGTCATACTCGGTGTCAGTAATTTCCCACAGCCTGTAGTACTACTGCTGCTTTCTGCACAGCAGTTCCCTAAAACAGGAGAAATAATGACAGCTGTAGCCGCTGTAATTGCAGAGTTCTGCTAAAGCATGAGACTGTACCTCAAGGAAATTATAACCTGTTAACGCAGCATGTGCCCGGGTTTTAGTTTTACATAATATGTAGATCTTTCCCTCCGCACCTCTCTCCCTTTTCACCATTGCCCGGGGCCTTTTAGTAGCTTTTTCTGTAGCTTCCCCTCCTCTGAACCTTGCAGGTTTCGGGAAAGTCCAAGAGGTCCATGGAGGAGGAGCCGTGGCAGCCCTCTCTGGGCTAAGATCATGGATGGAACCGTGGATTTTGGGAGGAGTAGGGGACTGTAATTGCAAAGGAGCAAATGACACTTCTTTACCCTGTCAATTAGCAGCACCAGAAAAGAAAATAGTGGAAAGTTTGTGGCAGTTTAACAGGAGCTTGGGGAAAATAGGATTATTATTTTTTTTTCTTATATCATTAATGCTGAGAAGGTTTCCATGGTATTTGCATTTGAAATGTCAGCACTGCTGGCTGCTGAACATTCCAGTTTGCTGCTAGACAGAAGGGATTTATAAGCAGGTGAAATAATAGAAAATCAGACAGGTTCAGAGGGAAGTATAAATAGAGTTTGAAGCAGTTTCACCTGGTGCTACATACAGCTTTTTCTACCAATTCAAAGTGTGTGTGGCAGTGCCATGCCTGTGTGGCTAGGTGATTGCACAGTCATTTCTGTATACACTAAACTATGTAAGAAAAATAAAAGCTCATACTCTTACATCTTCAGATTCTTTTCTTGTACACAAGCTATTAAGTTTAGCTGCACGTTGTATCCTCTGGAGCTGGAAATCTAGGCGGGTATGAAAAAGAAAACACTTCTCACCTCCTGACTGGGAGAACATTAGTTACTTTAAAGACAAGCCCCTGACAATGATCGCTTTTGAGACCTGAATCTTGGGGGCCCATTCAGTGGGAGATCAGCTGCATGGCTCCTATTAATGAATGCTAATCTTTCCTCTGACATCGCTTCTCCTTTAGGATGCCATTGAGGCCATTGCAGAAAGTGCTTTTAAAACATCTCTCTACCCTGTCATCCTGTCCTTTGAGAACCACGTGGACTCGTGAGTATCTGGTGACTGGGGACCAGATGTGGGAGAACTGTGTTCTCTGTTGCCCAGAGCAGAGAGTGTGTGGAAAAGGGCTGCTGGGTTCTCAGTGAGGGCCTGAGCTGAAATGAAACATCAATTGAGATTTCTGAAGCAACCAAAGGTGGGTCAGAGCTGAAAGATGAGCCATAAGAGTGACTACAGAGTGAGAGTGACCACAATTGTGCAGCCTTTTAGCTGGAGATGGCAGAGTATGAACAAACGGGAGTTGGCCTGACTTCAAGTCCAGTACCTGAGGGGGACCTACAGGAAAGCTTGGGGGGCACTCTTGATCAGGGAGGGGAGCCATAGGATGAGGGGAAAGGGTTTGTCACTGAAAGAGGAGAGATTGAGATGAGATCTGGGTTGCCCAGAGAAGCTGTGGGTGCCCCATCCCTGGAGGGGTTCAAGGCCAGGTTGGAGGGGGCTTGGAGCAACCTGGTCTGGTGGGAGGTGTGGTCTAGAGGGGGTGGGACTGGGGGGGCTTTAAGGTCCCTTCCAACCCGAACCATTCCGTGACCCTATGATTCAAGATCTACATAGCTGTCTGAGTGAAGGCAAAGGTGGTTTTCTGGGTAGAGCACATGGATCTTGTGATGGTTGTTCATGCTCAGCTCTGGATTTGGGCATCTGTTTTCCTGTTTGCTCCTGCTTCATCTCTTTGTTCCTTAGGCCCAAGCAGCAGGCGAAGATGGCCGAGTACTGCCGAACCATTTTTGGGGATATGCTGCTGACAGAGCCGCTGGAAAAATACCCAGTAAGTGGAAGCTGGGAAAGGAGACTGGTGGAGAGGTCTTTCTGGAAAAAAAAAGGTCGCTCCTGGTGCCAGGAGATGCCACAACAGATACAAGGGCAGTGAAAGAGAAGGTGATGCCGTGGACAAATGAGCCTGGTTCTAGGAGTGAGCAACACTGTAAGTGGAGGGAAGACCTCTCAGTCTCAGAGGTTTTCCTGAGCACTTCCCTGACTCTGCTCTTATTTACCACTCTGTGACCTGAGTGACTCTGGAAACTGAGCCCTGAGTAACCAAGCTGGGCCAGTGGTACCAAGATGAATCAGTGTATTTTTGTACACAGAACTGTTTCAAATCTGTTTGCCAGCATTTGTTGGGGAAAAAAAACAGGAACGAGGGCTTAGTAGCATTTCAGGCTCTTCCTACCAATGCTTCTCAATTCCTGTTACCAACCTGGAAACACTCCCTCCAGGTCAGTGACAAGCACAGCTCTGTGCTCGAGAGTCGCTGAGTGAAGCTCTGGTCTGCCTGTCCCTAATCAACAGCTGCTTTGTTTTGTGGACATGGTGACATCTTTGGTGACCCCCGTGCACGCTGCTACTTCAGCTGCCTCGGGAAGGGACACAGATTGACAAATAATGGGCAGTGCCCGTGTTCTGCAAAGCATTGGGCAGTTCCTTGGGATATGTAGTAGGGGGGGCACTGAGACACATCGCCCAAGCGTCTCTTTTCAAGCACTAAGATGAAGAGAAGAGCTGAAAGGAAGCAGTGAGCAAGTTGGCAGTTGTCCACTGCCCAGACCTGTGTCGTTGTCCAGGCAGTGGGAGAAGTGGGAGGATGTGTGTGAGGAGAAACAGTTGGGGGTATTAGCTGAATTATTAATAGGGCTGTTGCTATCTGTACAGGGAGCGTAGGTCGGGAGGCATCTGAGTCACACGTCCCTGGCTCGAGCCACCTACTCTGGGATCTTTCTCTCAAATCTGCTGCAGGCAGAGTGTTTAAATACGGCCTGAGTGCTGCTCTAGGACTGAGCCTCTGGGATAACGAGAGAAGGAGGTGGGATGTGAAAGTCAGAGGTGTGTGGATGCCTTCAGGCCATGAAGATGTTTTTTAGCTGGGTGGCTGGGAACAGCGTGGCATGTGCAGGCAGCGGAATGTAAGAGGGCCGAGGGGTGCAAAATGCTGCTCTGAAACCGAAGGTGAAGACTTAGGAAAAAAATAATTGCATAGATACAGTGGGGAACACTGGCAGATGGAGAAATTAAGGAATACAGTGGGTGAGAGATGTGTCCACACTCCAATAAATGGCCAGGGGAATGGTACTGGGAGGGACAGGAGAGATGAGTGTTTGAATTCTGTCTTTGTGATGAAAATTCAGTATGAAGTTTATCTGTTGCAGCTGAAGCCAGGAGTTCCTTTGCCAAGTCCTAAGGATCTCTTAGGGAAAATCTTGATTAAGAACAAAAAGAAACAATCTGTATCTGGGAAGAGGCAGAACTCTTTGAAGAAAGGGAGGAACGTGGAACCAGAAATCACTGAGCAGCCAATGCCAATGGATGCTGAAGATACTGGTACGTCTGAAGGGAAAACAGGACTAGTACAGCCAGATGAGCGAGTCTGGCCCACTGGAGACCTTCCAAATCGCCCAATACTACCTTGAGGCAAGCCGATACTAGTCATTAATCCGGTTATCTCAAGGAGCAGCATAAGCTTCGAAGAGAAATTAAGTCTTCAGAATATTTTTAAATCCTTCATCCCAACTAAAAGAGACAATCAACTTCTGCCCTGCCCGTCAGGCAACTCTTGTGCCTACTCTGAGGCGTGTGGCTGCATGAGTTAGGAATTCATTGATACGCGCTGGCTATTGGGTTGATGGTGGATAATTCTTTACTGCTTGTAGCTCTCTGATAACCACAAATTCACCATGGTCTGTTTCTTCACCGTGAGGTTCTTGAAGGTTTATAGAACCTTCAGCCCCTCTCCCCTCCAGTATCGAGGCCGTCACCTCTTGGGTCATGGACCCTGTGGTAGAACAGTGAATTCTCAGTCCCTGTGATGGTAGGAGCACATGAAGCCATATGAAGATACTGTGAGCGCCACCACAGAGCACTTAGAAATGGACATTTATTGCCATGAATGTGTGCAACCTGGGTGGGGAAAACAGCACTGTGATTGTCACTCTTGGGGTGTGAGGGAATTCTGCAGGAGGAATGGTTTGGTCTCTTGAGTGTGCTAGTCCAGAGTGGGCTGGTCCGTATTTGGATTTGGCTAATAAAATTGTATGGTTCTTCCACTTCTTGTTCCTGCATGACTTGATGTGAGGCTTTGCAGAGCTCCCCATTGCTAGGAATCTGCAACGTCTTGTCTTGGTGTGTTACTGATCCGTGCTGCTGATGTGGGCTCTGTGTCTTAGTCTGGGCAGGTGATGTGGCTGAAGAAGAACCAGAGGAAGAGGATGAACATCTCGGAAACCTGGATGAAGAGGAAATTAAAAAGATGCAGTCAGATGAGGTACTGTCACTGACGTTTCTGTTCCTTTTCTGGGTTTTTTTTCTGGCCTCCAGTTTTCTCTGGGGCCTCACCACATTGAATCGAGATGAACCCAAAATGCAAAGGGGAATGAAGAGTGCTGTGACCAGCCAGGGCTTTCCTTCTCCTGTGACAACAGGACTTCTGCCAGAGAAACTGAGTAAGAGAAATGACGTTGTTCACACAGAGAATATGGCAGAAGGGTTCTTATTTCTGACTCTGCCTTTGATATTGTGCATGATTTGGAGATAATTGTTTGCCTCCAGGGTGTTTGGAGACGCTTAGCCTTCGTCTGATAAAAGTTGCTACCGAAACATGAAGTGCTGCTACTGAAGGGGGAAGGAGGAGATCTGCGTTCCCTTGAATAAAAAAAATCCATTTCCTATTTTCCTCTCCCCGGTATCGCTCAGAGAGAAGGGAAAACAATGACCCCAGTTTGTCCCAGGCTCCGTGCCTTGAGAAGTTAGCAAGGTCCTGGGCTTCTTACCTACCGATACCTCTCCATCTGCCTCAGCTCCACTTTTTTCCAAGCTGCTTAGAAACTCTGTGCCTCTGACTATGCTGCCCACAATGTAACTGTAGGACCAGGAAGCCAAAGAAACTGGTGTGCTCTGGTGGGGGCGGCCACCAGAGTTCTCTGATTGTGAAGCCCAAGTGTGCCTTGTTTCATCTCTAGAAAAGGTCTCTCCATGTATCTTCTCTTGGGTTTTGTTTTCTGCTCAGGGCACTGCTGGTTTGGAAGTGACGGCGTACGAGGAAATGTCCAGCCTAGTTAATTACATACAGCCCATCAAATTTGACTCCTTTGAAGTCTCTGCCCGTAAGTCAAACTCAGTCCTTTCAGAATCCCGAGTATTTCTGTTCAGCTGGGCAGTGGTGAGCAGTGCTTGCAGATGCTGCTGTTCTCCCCCTGCCTTTGTGACTTGCTTTCGCCCGTTTGCTGTTGTGTTCTCTCAAACGCTTCCCTTCTGTCCCTCCCTGCAGTCAGGAGCTGGTGAGGAGCAGTCAGGGCTATGTCGGATACTGCTCCCAGTTACACGGGTGAGGACAGACAGAAACAGCCCAGAGGGCAGTGCCGTCTCTCTGGATGTGCTTTGCTGCTTCTGAGGGCAGGGATGAGCCCAGCTTTTCTTAACGTATGCGACTGGCCTTCCGCTTCTGTGGAGGCTGGACAGAGAAAGAGCTCAAACACTGAAAATACGTGCAATTTCTTTAGACACAATAGGTTCCTCTAAACAGTTCATACCTTTGGGTCTAGCTTTGAGTGAGCTAGTTTGGTGAAAGAAAGAAAAGAAAAAGAAAAAAAATAGGGGAATGAAGAAGAGGAAACTCAACAAAATAAAGATTTTTGTGTAAAACTGAATATTTGGATTTACGTGGAACTAAAACTCCAGGCAGGAGCTATTCTCTAAATGCCATTAAAATCCAGAAAGTGACGGACAAAGTTATTGCCATTTAAGCTTTGTGAGCCCATCCTGTCTGTACTCCATCGAGTTCCTGTCCTGTAGTGCACAACCATTGTATCCCTGGTAAAAAATAAATCACCTTTTATGGAGTATTATTCTTGAGTCCCTTTTCAAGGCACCAGAGAAAGGTAAATTACCTTGATAGAAACCTGTACCTGGTAGAAGGTGGGAGTAAACAGGCCAAGTGCTTCTTGGGTCCATCAGGCTCCCCCTACACAATTGGGGCTGTTCATGCCTTTCTTCTAAAGGTTTTCTTACCTTCTGTTTCTAGAGAAGAACCGGAGTTACGTCATCTCTTCCTTCACGGAGCTGAAGGCTTACGATCTGCTAACCAAGTTCCCCGTGCAGTTTGTGGAGTATCCTTTTGGCAGCCTTTGTCCCATGCAGTTGGTTGTAGGGAATATCAGAGCTAATTTGACATCTAGGTAAGGCTGAGGCACAGCCAGCTGGCTTCTGATTTCAGGAGCTGGTGAACTCTTCATCAGAGATATAAAGCCTGCAGGTGGGACACGGGATCTTCCAGGGTGGCTTTGGGGGCTGTGCACAGAGATTCATGGGATGTGTCCTGCTGTAGTGAACACCAGATGCTTGTCCTTGAGTGGAAAGGGTGTGGGAAGGGAGCCTGTTGTTGCCAGGGCCTCTCTTTCTTCTTCTCTGGAAGGCTCTGAGCGTTCGGAAGCAGAGCTTAAACAACTTTCATAACCAGAATACGTGAGGTAGCCCCAGGGTACACAAGGAGTGCTCCAGACTTGCTTCCTATAGAGCAACTGTAGATACAACAAGCGACAGATGAGCCGGATTTACCCTAAAGGCACCCGGATGGACTCCTCGAATTACATGCCCCAGATGTTCTGGAATGTTGGCTGTCAGATGGTGGCACTCAACTTCCAGACCATGGGTGAGTGTCACCTTGTCCTCCAGCTTCTGAAGGGGTGAGGCTGTGTGCTCATCTTCATTGTCTCTTCCTCCGCTGCTGTTTCCCTGAAAACAGCCTTATTTTATTCTCCGTCTCCCCCAGACCAAAAGCACTTTTCTAGGCCCAGCACAGACCTGTGTCTGGTCCTACACACTTGTGCATACACACATACATGGATTTGCTGTCACCCAGTGTCTGGTGCTGTCTCTGGCTGTCCCGTAACCTGATGTCAGACTAAATAACGTGCACAATGCACCAGAAGCTCCCGCTTCCACTGAGCTGCTTCCCCTTTTGTGAGGCAGCGGGCAGAGCTCCATCTGGCTACAGGACTGCTGTCTCTGCTGTTATTTTGACCCAAACAGGGAAGAAGGGCCTTGCTGCACATCCAGCGTGAGAAGGAGACAAAGAAAAGCCTCCAGAGAAAGCTCTTCTTTATCCCTCTTTCTCCATGTCTTATGTATAGAGAGTGTAGGAGACCAGCTGTTGGGTTGTGATGAGGATGTCACACCAAAGACAGGTACAGAAACCACGAGACAGTGTTCTCAAGGGAAGTGACAAAGGAGATGGAGTGAGAGGAGACCCAAACTGAAAGGGGGAAGGAGTAGAGCAGTTCAGACAACTATTTACTTCACACCCAAAAATAGCAAGTACTTCTTAAAGTAGGTTTTAATTTAGTTCTACCCAGGACTTATGGTGCAATCATAAGCAAACCGCTTACCTTTCGTACAACAGCTGCTGTAATATTTTTCCCTGTAGGGTGCTGAGAGGCTTAATTAGTTTTTGAAATGGCTTTGTGAGCCCGTGGCTGGCAGAGGCTGTGAAAGTACAGCACCTCTCAGCTCACTTGTAGCACACAAGCCACCTGATGAGGTCCCACAGAAATTTTTCTCTCCTCTATCTCAGATGTCCCCATGCAGCAGAACATGGCTCTGTTTGAGTTCAACGGCCAGTGTGGCTACCTGCTCAAGCATGAATTCATGCGGCGTCCAGACAAGCAGTTTGACCCCTTCTCTGTGGACCGCATTGATGTGGTGGTGGCAAGTACCCTCTCTGTCACGGCAAGTACAAACCACAGCGCTGTTCCTCCCCCACCAGCCAGTTCCTGGCACCACGTATATAACTGGCATCTACGTCCCCGCTATTTATTACCCAGTAGGGTTCTTAGTGGCAAATGAACCCCCAGAGTCCTGTGGGAGAACGTTACCATGGCAACTCCCAGTCTTTTCACTATTTTAAATTAATCATAATCGCATGAAAATGGAAAATTAGCATCTGCCACGCAGAAGAAGCCAAGGCTGGGATGATGGGGAGGGAGGAGGTTGGAGGAAGTGCTGAAGCGAGAAACATGGGCGGAGGTAAAAGAAGAGCCTGTTGTGGATTGGAAGCTGCAGCAGAGGAGATGTTTTGGGGTGGGAGAGTGACTTTGGGGTGAAGGTATGGGTGGGTTCTTCTCTTTTATTCTTTTCAGCAGTTGCTAATTACGTTTCTGCTTGTTGACAGATACTCTCTGGGCAGTTCCTCTCGGACCGCAGTGTGAAGACCTATGTGGAAGTGGAGCTGTTTGGGTTACCAAGGGACACAAAACGCAAATACAGAACCAAACTGACCTCCACTGCCAACTCCATTAACCCTGTGTGGAAAGAGGAGGCTTTCGTTTTTGAAAAGGTAATAATGTTTGATAGTAATTTAGACAGAGAATCCTTAAAGGTCCTGGTGGCCACAAGCACTGTGTCTTGAGAGGTCAGTGACAGAAGGGACTCCCTTCTGGAGATCCCGATCATGGCTTTAGACACACAAGGCCTTAGGTGTTGCTTTCTCAGATAACTTCCAAACCAACTCTCCATCAATATTTCCCTGAACAGACAAGGGGTAGCTGGGAACATTTCTGGAAATAACAGGCCTCAGAAGTCTCCCGTTTGTGGTGCATTTCAGCCTCAATTGGCTCATCAGCTTTGAAAATTTCAAGCACCAGGAAGCAGAAAGGAACTGAGTGTCTGTAAATGAGAAGCAGACAAACTGGAGGAGTAATGGGACCAGAGGGAGGGTTTCTGTGCCAGAATTCGGAAAGCTGCCCTGTTTGTCCACGGGAATTCAGTGGTCACTAATCCAGCTACGGGGTACAGGGAAGTTAAGTCAAAGGTGATAGTCATGTGTCTGGCCTTTCAGTAGCAAAAAAAATACACGTTACACAATTCACCTCTGTCGAGCACACTGAAAGCACAGATATTTTCAGCCTGCTTCTGATGTGGTAGATAAATATTATCCTCATTTCAGAAAACACTTTTTAGACTTCAGTTCTGGCAGAATAATTTTTAGTTCATTTTATGGCAGAAGAAAATGGGGGAGGCAGGAGGCAAGAGCCCTTATGGCAAAGTTCCCACGTTTGCGAAATTATCCTCCCGAGTTCCTTCCCTTCTCTGGTGAATTGCTTCAGGAAAGCTGTGGTTTGGGGGTTTCTTGCCCCACTTTTTTTAGATAAAAATTGCGCTCCTGTGATCCCTGTCTCTCCTCTGAGAATCCTGTGGTTTGTGGTGTTTCTGTGAATTCATTTATGTCTGTGATAAACTGTAGCCTTAAATCACGAGATGCAGAAGTAGGCAGTGACTTCCTTGGGGAGATGGCGTTGTTTTGGTGGAAGGAGGAGAGAGTAAAGCTCTGGTTAGTGGAGCCAGGATGCTGTTAGAGGTGAGAACACTGGTGCCTTATTCTGTTTTTTCCTTAGATCATGATGCCTGAGTTGGCGTCTCTCAAAATTGTGGCTTGGGAGGAAGGAGGGAAGTTCATCGGCCATCGTGTCATTCCCGTTATTGCAATGCACTCAGGTAAATTATGTGGAAATTCCTTCAGCTTTTATGCCCTTGAAACCTATCCATTGGAAGCTGTAAAGAAGACAGAAACATTGGTGTATTTTGGTACTTCATCTCCATTCTTGGAGGCAGTGGAGCCTTCAAATTCACCATATTATAGCCTTAGCTTAATTCCATAATATGTCTCCATGCCCTCCTTAAGGAGAGACTACGTTTTACTGTTGGAACACAGAGAGAAGGGACAGAGATTCAGCTCAACTCTTGTGCTTTCTGCTTTCAGGCTATCACCACATTTGTCTCCGCAGTGAGAGCAACATGCCCCTCACCATGCCTTCCCTCTTTGTGTACCTGGAAGTGAAGGACTACGTTCCCGATGCGTGGGCAGGTAGTTACACCTCAGAATGTGCATTGGGGGGTGCTCAAACTGGGATCCAGAAGCATTTTTCCAGCCCGGGGTTTGCTTTCCTCCTGCATCCTTAATTCCTTGTTGGGGTGGGACTTGGGGAGATGCCAGCACCCTGTCACAGCCTTGTTCTCATCAGGTGCTTGCACCCTAACTGTGACTGGTTCTCCGTACGGGCTGAGGGACACCCCAGACATGCAGTCCAGGTGGAAGTGTCTCTCTGTCTGCCTTTTTACTGCTTTTATTCAGAGGCAGGGAGAGGTTTCCTCAAGTGAAGAGGTGAAAACTATTGGGGGCTTACAAGGGGGAACGGTTTTAAACTGAAGGAGGAGAGACTGAGATGAGATGTGGGGAAGAACTTGTTTGCTGTGAGGGTGGTGAGAGCCTGGCCCAGGTTGCCCCGAGAAGCTGTGGCTGCCCCATCCCTGGAG
>JAOXNO010000041.1:67683492-67700450 GCA_028565335.1 Limnodromus scolopaceus | reverse complement strand
GGTCCCTTCCAACTCTAAAAATTCAGTGAAATCAGTGAAATTCTGCTGTTTGGCATTAATAGCAAAAGTTGTAGTTATCCCCTGACTGGGCTGGAGGGAGTGTGATGTGAAAGCTTTTTTACTCCTGAAGGGAAAAGCCATCTCAGGTATCTACTGAGAATGCCCGGAAACACCCCGAAGGCCCAACTGGCGTGAACACTGGCTCTCCCCTCCAGTCGCGCTGCTGCTCCCTGCGCGCATCCGCTGAGGTTGCTGGTAGATGACCTCGGTTTTCCAGGTTCAGCCCAGAGTTCCCTGGGACATAACCACTGTCCCGGCAGGAAGTGGCCTGTGGCAGAGATGCAGTCTCTCATCTGAAGTGTGAAATTGGAGGTTGGATATTGATTTTGAGCAAAGACTTGGTAATTCTGGATATTTGTGAGACAAAGGTGTTAAGATCTGGCTTGGTTTTATGCCGTAATACCTCACTGCTCTTCACCTCTTTGTTGTTCTTTTCAAGGGCATCTTTCTGTACATCACTGTTGATTTCTGACATTTTAAGTATGTTTAGATCCCCCTGAAAACTCTGTATCTTGTGAAACTGTGCTTGCGCCAGTGTCCAGTTGTATAACACCTGGGAGCTTTAAAGATTAGTAATTTTATTCATCAGCTCAGCTGAACCCCACACTCTTTATAAGATCCAGTCCAAGGTCCGAGTGAGCAGATCCCACACCTGGCATTCTGCGAGAGTGGGAACGGAGCACAGGCCTGTGGTTTGACCACTAAATTAAATGGGGACCCGTTAATGTAACAAGAGCAAAAACTACTTTACTCTGACCAAATGAGTTGGAAAACAGTTATGGATCTGTTTTAATAGAAATCAAAAGACAAAGTCAGCATTTATTGCTAGGTTTAAAGAAGCTCTAGCTGAGAAAGATCTTCCTAACAGTGTGTTTGTTCCTTTCACACTGGCACCTTCTTGGCCTTACAAAACAAGATACAAAACGGACGTTAAAAGTGTAGTATTGGGAAAAGTGACAGAAGGAATGATCCTCAAACACACTTCTAATCCAAACTAACTGATGGAATAATTTCGGGTTAGGTAAGAGCATGTCCCCTACCATTCACTTAATTGTGCTTTAGAGTAATAGACAGCTGATCAGTGTTTCTCCCATGTTAGCTGTATCAGTGTGATTACTGTCCTTTCAAACACGCTGGTATCAAAACAATGGGTTTTCTCAAATTTCAGCCCAGAACATCCTTCCCACCCAATCAAACCAAGTTTACACGTGCCGAATCCTCACCAGCAATATCCAGCTAATACAAAGCCAATGCCCTTTTTCTCTGGCAGAGCAGAGAGTCCTGTTCCCCTTCTGCTGACGCCACTAACAAAGTTCCCAAGCACTTGAGCATCTCAGCAGCTGAGTTAATTCCTTTGTATTCACACCAACATCTTTCATGTGGCCCATGTTCTTGAGGAACTCTCCGCCATCTGTTTTCAACCTGAAGATCCAAGATAGAACATAATCAGGCACCTCTTTTGTGATTTCAGGAGCTGCAGCTTTCGCCAAGGATGAAAATGTGATTGAAGTGATGCAGATTGCAGGTAACTAACTCCTCTCGTGCTGCTCACGTTGGCTGAGGCCTCGTCAGTCATCCTACATTCCCTCTCTGCCCAATTTCTGACAGGGATAGAGATGAACCCTGTTTTGCAAATTAAAAAAAAGCCTGACCCAACCCTGCCCGTTGTAGCCAGCACTAAAGACAAACCGTGTGAATCTCCGGGCTCGGGGGCCCAGTTTCCCCACCGCTGCCACCCTTTGCCCATTGTGACAAGTTCTGTGGTGTGTGGCGAGCTCTCCGGCTGGGATGGAGCTCTCTGGCTGGGATGGAGCTCACAGCCAGTCTCAAGGAGAAATGAGGCTTAAAGTTGCCACGGTCCCTGCCTTCCTGGGCCACTGTCTTCTGCACGGGTAGGGCAGAAGAGCTTTGGACTGTTCCAGCTTTTATCCCTCCGAGGCCACTGGTTGCAACAGTTTAAAAGTTATCCCTGAAGAAAAATGTTCCCCTGGACAGAGCTATAAGGACTTTAAATATGTTCTCTGGTGAAAAGCATCACATTGTGTGGAAGCACTGTGGGCTCTGGTTTGGGAGTCTATAGACGTGTGCTTAAGCCGTACCCTCGCATTTCCTCTGTACCAGCCTTTTCGAAGGCGCTGACTGGGCACAGCCTCGTGTTGCAGACACACCCACAAGTTCTGTGAATTTTGACACGTTCCAAGCCAAAAAAAAAAAAAAAAAAAAAGTGACTTCCCCTGAGAAGGTAACTCCCTGTGGCCTTTGTGCCACAGATAACCACATCTGACTGACTTGCTGCTGCCAGATAACAAGCTCTCCAGCAGTTCACAGGCATCCTTCCCCTCTTTGTCATTTGCCTCAAAGGACCTTTCATTTATTCCTCACGACTGAAGAAATGCCAGGCACTGAAACTGGAAGGGATGAAAGCACCTCTCAGTGTAACTCAGTTTTTGCAAAATAATCAGTAATGAAATAACAAAGCTTTTCCCTTATAATTAGAGCCCCCGACACGCTTACAGTTGTGCTATCCTTGGGATACTTAGAATTGTGGAAAAGGGTGCAAGGCACAGGACAGACAGACTGGCACAGCACCACCAGTGTGTTCCTCTGGGCAGAACACCACAAGGCAGCAATTCTTCTGGCCATCCCATGCCAGGCATCCACCAGGTGGTGACCTGAGCTGCATGGGATGCTGAGAAGAGGGAGGAAAAGCTGAATGAAGGCAGTGCTGAAGAAACCTGTCTGACCCCCAAAGGCATCGCAGCAGGTTGAGAAATGCTGGGTGAGAGAAACAGCCTCTCTTTATTTTCTATTATTTCAGAGCCCCAGACAGCCAGCCTCGCGGAGCTGCAGCAGATTAAGGTCTTTCTGAGGCTGCTGAAGAAGCAGGAGAAGGAACTGAGGGAGCTGGAGCGGAAAGGAAGTAAACGCAGGGAGGAGCTGCTGCAGAAATATTCTGTGCTCTTTGCGGAGTCTGTCTGCTACGGAGGCAAGAAAAGGAACACCAGGAAAACCCAGAAGAAGAGGTAAATGCAACACAGGGTCTCCAGCAGGGCCAAAAGCGGAGGGATCCCCAAGAGAAACATGGGCTCCCCTTGTCCAAAGGAAGCACGGTGTGGTGGGGGCAGCCCAAAAGCAGAGGGATCCCTCCAGCCCAAAGCGGGGGGATCCCCAAGAGAAACACGGGCTCCCCTTGTCCGAAGGCAGCACGGCGTGATGGGGGCAGCCCCAGCTCCCTGCAGGGTGGGTGGGAAGGGCAGGGTGGTATCAGCATCTCTAGAAGCAGCACAGCCACTGTGTCCGTTCTGCAGGAGTCTGAAAACGGGTGACGTTGGTACATGTGCAAATCCTGTAGACGTGGCAGAAAGCATTGACAGCCGAGTTTTGGAACTGAGGGAGAGGCTGGAGATGGACCTCATCCAACTGGGGGAGGAACACCACAATGGGATTCGAAGGAAGAAGGAGCAGCATGCCACCGAGGTAAGGACTGCAAGCGTCAACAGAAGCTGTAGCCTAGGAGAGCCCCTGCAAGAACAGCCTGAAAAACCAAGTTCTTTACTAAACTGTGAGATTGGAAATGTGGCCACAGGGCAGAAAACACCCCTCGGAGCAATTGTCAGGTACAGGAAGGTAATTGAGACTGTAGGCAGTGATACCTATTTGTTAGAAGCTATAAAAATCCAGCAGAAACTTTTTTTAAAGGTCTCCAATTTGAAAAAAATTGAGAAGCCGTATCTTGGAGCACATCAGGCTCCATCTGCTCAAACTCTTCCAATAGCTTAGCTTGGGGTTAACATGGCATTTATTGGCTTCATACACTGCCAGGTGCCAGCGTGGGTACGTGAGGCTGTACCATGCTTCTCACCACTCCCTGCTCGATGCCGCACCATCAGAGGCAGGGTGACACACAGGCATGGGGAAGCCCTGCAGGGTCACCGGTGGCAACCATCATTGAAGACATGTGTTAGGGACAGCCACGCTCACTGCTGTCATCCCATGAGGACAGCTGACGTGTGGGAACAGAGCAGCCATTGCCACATCCAAGCTAATAAAATGAAAGCTTTGCAGGAGACAGTGCTCCTGGGAACACCCCTTAGCACTGGATCTCACTCCTCTTGAAATCTGGGAAGCATTTTGCTGTTTGACTTGATAAAATTCAGAGTAAGTGTCCACGTAGGGTGTCACCAGCGAGTCCTGACAGTGCATCGGTGTTTCCCTCGCCCTCAGACACCCCCCCGAAGCACAAACCAGCTAGAGACACCCTAACACCTGGAGAAAAAGGGCAGTCCACAAGAGGGTGATGATAAATATGGCATATGCCATCTGTTCTGTTGAAAGGGGGATGATTCCAGGGTTTGGAAACCTTTTCCTGTCCTTATTTTCCAAAGGAGTCTGCATCATGTCTTAAATCTTAGGTTCCCTGGTGCACTTCAGCTTGACGAGCACCTTGCAAGCTGTCTACAAGACTGGCTGGTCTGGCCTATATCAACCCCCAGGGGAAAAAAACCTGCCTCTTGAGAACTAGCTCACCTGGAAATCGTGCTTAGCCCCAGAGAGAAGCCAAAGCAATAAAAGATCCTTGTCTCACATCTCTGTCAAAGACTGTGAGGTTTAGTGGGGCAAGGCTACAAAAAGGCAATAAAAGCCCTTGAGGTGTTCCTGCCGAGCACGTAGCCCAGCAGCCAGGGCTCTTCCTCCCAGGCTTCTCACAGCAGGGCAGGCAGGTCTCGCTGCGCTGATGCTCTGCCAGGAGTTTCCACAGACCTTTGTTTCCGCAAGACAGAAGGCCCGTCCTCTCTCTGGCCTCTGTTGGTTCAAAGGTAAGATTTCCTGCCCTTTCCCACCTGCCCACAAGTACAGGGACTCTGGTGCTGCCTCCAGCACAGAGAGGGAGGAAGCCGTCCGTAAAGATAACCCGGAGGCGTGTGGTGGCTCACAGAGTGGCTTTTGGAGCCTTGGAGAAGTCAGTCCAGGAGCGTGGCCCAACCTGCGTGCACAGCTTTGCACAAAGCCTGGAGGATGAGCTGGCCCCTGGAATTCAGTGAGGGAGGGAGGAAGCTGAATCCGGTGGTAATTTACGGGTGGTGTGCTGTGTCCCATCTTGGTTTGTTTGGTTTTCATCCTGTTTTCATCCTTTGAACAGCAAGTTCTGAAGATAACAGAGCTCGCCAGAGCGAAGCAGGCAGCTGAGCTGAAGGCGCTGAAGGAGTCGTCAGAAAGGTAAACTTATTATTTGCATAACAAAGTAATAACGCACAGCTCTCCTCTGGGGTGGCATTTTCTGCTAGATCTCAAAGCACTACAGACACGAGGCACCACACAGCGTAGGAGTGTTCAGGCTGCAGTGAGGAGTCTTGACTGATTTAGAAAGACAGAAAATAAGACTGCTGGTCACTGGGTGTCAGCTCTATCTGCTAGGGTCAGTACATCCCATAATCCCTTCCAGGGACCAGCTCAGTCTAAGTGAATTGAGCATCTTGGTTCCGGTACTTAAATAAACTGGCAGAATCAATTCACCAGTTTCTGGCCAGGCACTCATCCATTTGTTCTTGCAATAACACTGTCCTGGAGCTAAAAGCCTCGCTCGTTCCTCCTTCCCATTAAATCCTCCCTCAGCCGTAGTTGCTAAATCAGGCAAAACTTCCTCTTTTTGTGTCCTCCATCGAGACAGAGTCTGTGGTTCTCTCTGCTCTGCAGCACAGACAAGACTAAGAAAAACAGGTTGAGTAGCTGGGTAATGTTTTTCTAACAGTCCAGTGTCATTTAGTACAGTCACATCTCGCATCTCCAGCTGGCTGTGAGGAGCTCCAGGAAGATTTAAGCATCTTGAGCAACAGGCAGTAAAATGGCGGTTAAATTTGGTATGAACACATACAGCATAATGGGAATGGAAAAAACCAGCCACAGCTCAACTGTGCTCTGGGATGAGCTGCTGTCACTCAGGAAAGGGACCTTCAGCTGCTGTGGGCACTCTCTGAGCCAGCTCTGCTGCGCCTGAAGTGGCAAACAGAATTTTTGGAATTGTATGGGGAAAAAAAAAAAAAAGATTCAAAGTTAGAATTACGCCGCTGGCTCTGTCTCCATAGAGCAGTCACCTTTTCCGTGTGCCAGCTCCAACAAAGAGCTCTGAAAGAGCAAGGAGGGGGTGGCAAGGACAGGCAGCAGCGAGGAGTGATTTCTGCACAAAAAGAAATGAAATAGGACTCGGCTCGGAGAACAGATGATTGAGGGGGATGTGAGAGAAGTGTGTAAATTCATGAATGGGGTGGAGAAGAAGAATAGGGAAGTGATTACTGTTTCTCCCGAGAGAAGACGTGGGGCAGCCAGTGACACTCCAGGGAGTACTTCTGTCCCACAGCACAGAAATGAAGTTCTTTTCCTCTCAGGGCAAGGACCTGTGAAGTCCAAAAGTAGAGCTCTCCAGTGATGGGAGAGGAACGCAGAGAAGCTGGAGGATAGACTGGAAATTGGGAAGGTGGAGGAGGGAAAGGTTACCCTACACCAGTTCTCTTACACTGTTCTTAAGCATCTGCTCTGCCCCGCTGGGGGCTGGACAACGGACTGATGGGCCACAGGGTGATGGCCAGTCTTATGGGCACCTTAGCAGCTGTCCTGCTGTGCTCATTGTCTACGTGCAGGGCCAGGGTGAAGAAGTCGTGGTGCACCAGCAGCCTTTAATGCCCTGATGTTAACACCTTCCTCCATCAGGCGTCTGACGCTCTCTGGGCTGCAGTGGGCAGGTTTGGTGGCTACACAAGCATCAGTCGGGGCGCAGGGCTGAGGCTTCCTGGGGTTTGGTCTCTTTGTCTTTTTTACTGGTTGATCCAATGCCTTTAAGTGTTTATGCTTTCTGCTTTGCACGTCACAGCCCGTAGTTACGTGCCTTTCTGCTTCCTACAGGTCTTCTTCTTAGCTCTCCTATACAGCCATGTAGCTCCCTCTTTCTTTTTGTCTTTCTTTTTCATTCAGCAGCGTAGGTAGTTTCAGTAGGACTCCTGCTGCTCCAGAGGAACCCAATGTAGATAAACAAAACAACTGAATAATGTAACATGTACAGCTATTTTCTCCTGTCCTTTTGTTATGACTCACTTAAAATATTCTTAAGTCTTGTAACTTTTTCTTTTTTTTTTTTTTTTTTATTAAGGCGTAGGGCTTTCTGCTGCAGAGTCACGCAGACTTTGCTTTTCTGGACAGCAGAGCACTCCAGAGAGTGAACATGGAGGGGCTGCTTCAGCCCCTGGTTTGTACCCAGCCCCCTCCCTCACAGCGCTCTTCTCTCCACAGCAATATTAAAGACATCAAGAAGAAGCTGGAGGCAAAGAGAGTGGACCGAATCCAGACAATGATGAGGAATACGAGTGACAAGGCTGCTCAGGAGAGGTACGGGGTAGATGTCACGGGCTTTGGCTGTGCAGTCCTGCTGGGGCAGGGAACAGCACTACACACCAGCCTCTCCCACCATCAGGGAAACCTCTGAACCCAGCCAGGCCCACAGTGGCAGCGCTGGGGCGGTGAGGGACGGGGTGCTGCCTGCCCTCACACCTGGGTTAGCAGGTTTTCTCCATAGGCTGAATTTTTGTAAGACAGTCTGCAAGGGTGGTTCCACTTACTGGACTCCCGAGTAGCCTGAGCAGAGAGCAGTGCCTTAGAAACACCTCCTGCCCCACCACAGGGAGTAGCAGCTTGTATGGAAATGCAGGGGGAGGGCATTGCAGATGGAGAAATTACACCCTGAAGAGAAACCTCCCCTGCACCCATCTCTCTGGCTCTCTCAAATGGGATGTAAACTAATTCCTGAGGTGACAGCACACATTCCAGCCACTTCAGCTGAAGCCTAAGAGCACATCCCAACCCCTCCTGCCTCCCCTCCTGCCTTGGTGGATATTTCTCTCCCCCCAGAATCAAAGGCAGGCCTTCCCCAGCCTCTCTAGAATCTCTGTAATCAGCTCAGCCCCCCTCTCAGTGAAGAGGCTGTGTCTGGGCACAGGATGGCTGCAGCCTTCTGCCCCTTCACGCTGTTCTAAAAGGTGCAGTCAAGTCCTGTGTGCCATCAAGCAGCAGCAGCTCCACGTTCCAGGGGACAGGAGAGGGTGTGCTACCTCCTTTGCTTCCGGCTCACAGCAAGGTCCTTCTGCTGTCTGTTAAGCTGAAAAAAATAGAATCTTGCATCCAATTATATGGCTTATGTCTCAGTCAAATTTGAATAGTGTTTTATTTGTCTTTCCTAAAATGACAGCAGCCTCTCGGTGTGGGAGGATGCTGAGAATGTAACATACCTGTGTTCCTGTGTGGGCACCAGTGTCCTGTCCTACTGCAGGCACTTACCGGTACTGATAAACGGCTTTATATAGAGAGAACAGATGGATTGTAAGGTTTTATCCATTTCTTTTCTTTAAAGGTTGAAGAAAGAAATTAATAACTCTCACATTCAGGAAGCGGTGCAAACAATCAAACTGGTGAGTTCTCCTGGGACCATCTGCCCCAGCCTCTCTGCTTTCTGTCCCCTGTCCACCCTCAGCCTCTCGGCCAGAGCCAGTTCTCCCAGGTGTTTAAATCCCATAATGGCTGCTGCACCGAGGCCCCCGAGTGTCTGTGTGACAGCCAAAGCGCCGCCGGAGACAGCGACTGTCCTTACTGAAACACTGCAGGTCCCCAAGGGCTCTGTCCTCCCGCCCGCTCAGAGATGCGGCACAAACAGGGCTGTCTGGGATATTTTGCACTTTTAATTCAGTGACTTTTTATGAGCAGTGTAACCCCACATCTGTTTAATAATGTGCAGAATTTTGCAGAAGGGGAGGAGCCCTAAGGATCTCATCTCTGACACCCAGCCCCTTGTTGAGCAGACCACGTGTGTCTCTGTGTGTGTGTGTGCACACTCACACCTGTGCACGCTCTTGTGGTGCTTCCCAAGTGCTGGAGCTCAGCATCTCGCGTGCCACACAGATAACCTGGAGGCAGCAGAAATTGTTCAGAATTGGGAATGAGGGGGACACTGTGGCGTGTGCGCTGTAACCCTGCGTCTTGCTGCTATAAGCCAGGGGTGGCTAAAGCATTTGTTTATAAAAACTTAAATACGAGTGTGTTTGTTTTACTTTGTTCTTTTTAAAGGTGACAGAGAAGACGGCCAGGTACCAGCAGAAGCTGGAAGAGAAGCAGGCAGATAATCTGAGAACAATCAAGGAGAAGGAAAGTCAGGTAAAGGCGAAGCTGAAGCTCAGGGTCAATGCTGTGTCTCAGGAAACCCAAAATAGCACAGGGGATCAGTCTGCGTCCTGCGTTCCGTAATTAATGCTACACTCATCCTCCACACACACACACACACACACACTGCACACACACACTGTGTGCTGAGAGAATGAATGACTGAGAAGGTGGTTCTACAGGAGCCCACGCAGCTCTAAGTCAGAGGCACTGCACTCCCACAGTCCCTGGGCCAGCACTAACCCCCCCGAAATCTAAAGCGTGATGGAAACGTGTCTTCAGAGACCAGTCTCATCCCTCAGCTCCTCAGGCTCTCAGAACACACAGAACACTCGTGCTCCTTCAAGGCTGACGTGCAGAGAAACTGTGGTGCAAATGAGAGTAATGTAAATCAGCAAATACTCTCCGCTTCCACCTTCAGGGAAGCCAGAGATGGCCTGGGGGGTGCAGAGAAGTCATTCAATACAGGGCTGAGACCAGAATTATAAGTGCTAACATCTCATCATATCGGTCTCTCTCAGAGCAGGTTTTATACCCTGCTCAGCTGCAATGCTTAGAGAATGATTTGAGGTCTCTGTTTGCAGCTCCAGCAGGAGGCACTGGCAGAGTACGAGGAGAAATTGAGAAGTCTGAGTATGGAGGTGCAGGAGATGGTGAAGAACTATGCAAAAGCAGGATTTCCTGGAAAGCCAGAGACTCAGAAGGAAGCAGATCAGAGCATTCCTGAGGGAGTATACGGCTCCAGAGAACACCTGGAAGAAAAGATCCCAGTGGCAGAAAAGATCCCAGTGGCAGAGGTGTCAAGGCCTACAGCAGCCATGCCTGAGCCCCCAGGAGCTCAAACAGATGTTGAGATTGAAGAAAGCATATTATGAGATGCTTCCCGTTCTTACTGTTCCATTTCAAGAAGGTTTAGGGAGGTACATAGTGAAGTTAAAGACCAGCTTGACAAACTACTACTATCCCTTTCCACTCTGGGGAGCTCCTGGAATCCCTCAGGAATTTACTGCTCTGTTATCCTAAATACTGGAAGGAGCCTGAGGAGATCACCTTTTCAAGAGTGCTTCACGCTCTTTGTTTCTCACAGCCTCAGCACCGAGGGATTTCAGCAGCGTGGAAGGGTGAAGACAAGCGATGTGCTGGCATTCACGGCAACATTTACTTCAATATTTTAGTCTGGATTCAGACTTGAGTTTTTAGAGTAAGTTCCTCATCGTTCATCACATGCATCTCTTCACACCACCGTGGTCCCAGAGCTAGATCCCTTTGAACAAAGTTTAATGGTGAAGACCCCCTGTAGCCCAGACCAGCAGCCCCCCAGTATGCTCCTACCAGCTGAGAGCCCAGGGTGAAGCCTACACTGCCTCTGTTCATGGGAGGAAAGGTCAGTCTGATAGAACCTCACACCATTTTCTGTCAGCATGTCACTTCCTTACACAACCAGTGCTGGCTTTTTCATTGCTTCTCCACCCAGTGACACGAGGACAGTTTCCAGTAAACTGGTATCCACCCAACATAAACCAGCATTTCCTTCTGTGGAAATGGGCATTACCAGCATTGGAGCGTTGCTTCTTTCTAACCTCCCCTTATTCCCAGGGGCTGGTTCTCAGTCCAAATTCTAGCTTTGACTCTCACAGGCCTTCAGGCAAGTTCTCAGATCAGGATCCATATCTCCTGAAGACCCTGCCAGCCTTGAACACGCTCCTTGGGCAATTACAATCCATATTATGAAGAGTCAAAGACCCTCATCATTTCTTCCAGCTACCACAAAGGCACTTGCAGAGTTCTCATCTGCAGCAATTTGACATTTCTAGAGCTTCACTGAAACTTTTTTTTCTCATGAAGCTACACTAGTTTCATATTATGGGTTTAGAATAACAGCAGTTAACACAATTTCTAAACTGTTTGATAGTAATTTTGTTGCTGAAATAAAGAGCCAGGCAGTTTTATTGCCCATAAGGTTCCCTTACACAGAAAGCTGAGTCTGGCTCTTGAGAAAACCCATTGCATTACCCATTCCAGCAGCAGAAAGTGGTTCTCTGGAGCTGCTGTTACAAGCTGCCATCCCCCACAGTGACAACAGAGGGCTCAACAGTGATCTGCAGGATCTGGTCCTTGCTGCTGGGAAACCCAAACTGCCCAAATATCCATGTTCTTTAGGCCCCTGGAGGGGAGATGACACACTGCTCCTGCCCTTTGCTCTCCCGTTAGGAGTACTCATACCTTGGCCCTCAAAGCTTTATCCCTTCCCATTTCAGATGAAGTACATCCTCCTGTGACTCACAGCAGTGCCCCGCCTTGGGGACACAACAGATAAGTCTCATTCCACTGCCAAAGTCTAATGAAAGTTGCCCAAAGGGCAAGTGGCCCTCGGCCTCCTCCAGCCCCAGCACTGACACTGCTCCTCTGCTTCACCACCACAAAACCTTCCAGCCAAACACGGGGCCAGGTTCCCAGAGGCTTGGTCTTGTCTTGCAAAGAGACGGAGTAGGTTCCTCTTTGCCATCATCACACTGGCACTTTCTAGGACAGCAGAGCCTTATTTTGTGAATGCAGAACCAGCACCAGTGCCCCCGTCCCCGCCTCCACACAGACCTTCTCTCACCGGCTTCGTGACCTCGGGCGCTGAGCAGCTTTGACACAGCAAGTTCTCACTCCTCCAGAAGAAAGGAACTGGAAACATATGGTCCAACTCTTTTCCTAGCACCATTTAAGACAGACTTTGCTTAAGGATCCTAAAAAAAAGCAGGAAATGGCAATAATTCAGCACAGCGCAGCCACATCCCAGAGTTTGTCCTGCCAGTTTCCTCGCACCAGGTCACCGGGACCCTGTAAAATTCAGCACTGGTGGTCACCAGACTTCCCCAGCAGAGGTGGGGGGGACAGACCTGACCCCCTACCCCAACCGAGCCGGCCCTCGCCAGTCCTACACTTAAAACCAGCAAGATTTAATTAAGAGGTGAAATAAGATACAACTAGGGCTACACAAGGAAATGGGAACTGCAACTATTTTAGTACAAACTTTTATCCTAGAGATATGATACTGTAGATCAAATCTTCCAATTTTTTCAGGGAAAAAAACCCTGAAAACAACAACCACCCCCCCTGAACACTGCTGATGAGAAATGGGGGGAACGGGCCCCCCAAAACCTCACCCTGCAATTGAGCAGATCTGTGATTACCGCAGCCTTAGCCCCCGCTGCCGGGAGACCCTCGTGCTGCTGAACCCTATGATTCTATGATTGATTCTATTTATCTGGCCATTCAGCCAAAATAGTGCCACCTCCCAGAGCCCCAGAGGGGACAGTGGCTTTAAACCCCATCATGGCAGAGAAACAGGTGACACCGTGGTCTGAAAGAGGAGCTTCTTCCATCCTTGTTACTGAAATTTTGCCCTTAATTTGAGACAATATTAGAAGAGCCATGTTCTCGGCCGGAGCAACAGCCTCTCCCCAACTTTTCCTCTCAGGAAGCCCCCCCTCACCTTGTTCTCCAGGCTTCTCTCTTTTCTGGAAAGGTGAGCTCAGTGTCAGCAACCCTACACCCTGCCGTGGTTGTTACCCGAGAACAGTTACACCTAGAAACTGCATCGATAAACGCATTATGAAGTGCTGCTAGAAAAATAAAAAAAAACAAACCAAAAACAAACAAGAAAAAACCCAAACCCACAGAACCCCCACCCCAACCACGCACCCGCTCCAGGAGGTGTGAGAGAGAAGCTGTTCCAAGCCTGGTCCGATGTCCCTGAAGAGACCATACCTCCCCCGCGGTGTTAACACAACACTGGAATTGTAAATTTATGACTTATTTATTTTAAAAAAAAATAAATAAAACATTGCATTTCTTAAAAAAATGGGATCACCTTCTTTTTCAGCCGCAGTTAGTGGATACGGGAGCAAGTCCCAGCCCTTGGCCAATGTAGCACGTGTCACCAGAGACACCGCGTGCCCGGCCTTTTCTGCCCTCTCTGCCCACAGCTCTCAGCCTGAACTCCAGCGGCTCGACACGCGCCCGGGGGGGTTAAACCTCACACCCTTCTCACACACAGTCCCCTCCCCACTGGATCATCCCATTCCTTGTTGTATTGAGTCGAAAAAGGATTTGGTCGTTGAAGTCCAAACCCCGCTCCTGGTCCCCTCCCTTACAGGCCACCTTGTCGCGCCGACAGTGGCCACCACCTCCTCCTCAGCGGGAGCGGGGGCTGCGGCGGGCAGACAGACACCCGTTCGAGGGGGACAGACACCGGTGCGTACACACACAGGTGCAGCGGGGAGATGGCAGCAGCCACAGAGTCCCCGTTTGATTCAGCAAATTGTTCGCACAGACTCAAGCTGCCGCCTTCAAAGCCCCGCTCCGCGCCGAGTGCCGGGGCTGCGGCACGGAGGAGGCTCCGTGCTCGCAAGGCTGGCAGGAAGGGAGAAGAAAAGGGAAGGACTGGGGTGAAACAAAGAGAAAACCCCGAGCCGTTAAGCGTAACCTTGCTGAGAGCGTACACGAGAAGATGTTCAGAGGAAACAACATCTCAAATTGGGCGTAATTACCCGCTGAGGCCGCACTGGCTGCCTGCGTGGGTATCGCCCAGCCCGCGAGAAACCTCCCCTCCTGCCCACCCGCCCAAGGCACAGACCTGCTCTGCTCATCACAGCTCTCCCGCCTGCATCCCGGGGATGGAGCTGCCCGCCCTGGAGACACAGCTTCAATCTTTTCACTAATCTGGGTTTATTTTAGGATTTCTGTGCTTGATTCCGCGCTCATCTAAGTAATGGAGCAGTTAATTGGTGACACGCCACACACCAGCTGTCGAGAGAGAAAGACGAGGGTCAGATATTTAATTCCATATTGCAGAGGAAGACGGACACTTTCTGCATTCCTCACAAAGACGGTAATGGCTTTTGAACACCTTGTAAGACACTTGAATGCAATCTTTCCCTCACTGTGTTTAGTCAGACTCGAGCCAAAGTAGAAACTGCTGTTAAATGTTAAACCCCTCATCCCTGTGCCCAAGAATTGTTTGCTTCAGGATCCAGGCTTCTGCCCCAGTCTCTTCTTGTTTTCAAAGCCAGCGAGGAGGTAAGTTAGACCAGGCTTCAAGGTTCACGCTTCCCTTACGTCTCTGAACTACAGACATATTTTAAAGCATCTCAGCACCGCAACTGGCTTATGAATAAATCAAGATCTACTTTAATTTAAAACACAAGTGCAAAGGATTCACAACTACAGATGAGCAGGATCTTTTGTTTCAATTTATAAATCTTTTCAAAGCCCTGCTCTTTTGCATTAAAAAAAAAAGCAGTATATCTGCAATACACAAACATTTTACATCAAAAATTTTCCAGTGCAGTTAAGGAGGAGCTAAATGAATTCATTTCAACCAACGCCATCAGCCCCAAACTTCCGACATCCAGTCCAGGCCAACCACCACCCACCCCTTCCCTCCACTGGCCACAGGCAGGGTGGCATCCAGAGACAGCCTCTTCACCCCTCCGCAGGTACCGGGGTAACGGAGAGCGTGCTCCTGGATGCCACCTGGATGGCTGCCATCAGTGCAGGTGAACTCCATCCCAAATTACTTCAAGTAATCAACTCTGGCTTCAATTTTGAAGCAGGATCTGTAACTGGAGTTAACAGCAGAGGACAGGGATTATCAACATCTTCTGCAGAAAATGCAATTATGAATTATAAGGTTGGTTTCTGAGACAGCAGGACTGTCCAAAGAATAACTTAAATTCCAATAGATTTGTATCTGGACTTTCAACACAGGATCCCAGTTCCACACATAAGATTATATTCTTGAGACCTCACAACAACACACCATTTCTGTACAACGTTACATCCTGTACAACGTCCAATCACCTCGACAATCGCACTGCTCAGAGTGTATCATACAAAATATCTAGATCTATTTTAAAATAACGGAGAGAGCTGCTTAGACAACCAGTAACCTTCCGAACAAAGGGGTGACGGGGAAGGTCACACCGAGAACGAAACACACATCAGAAGTTCCTCCCCTCCCCATGTCCTGCGGTAGCGACCAAGGGAGACAGAGGCTCAGAAACCGCCTCAGGTGAACACGAAAATCTCTCCTTGGATACATGGAACAGCTGAAACCCTTCCATTCCGTCTCCTCCAGCATCCCCAAAGTGCAGCAATGGGCTCGGGGCAGCGTTTCTCAGCCTCTCCTGGGAGAAAGGGCTTGGAGATAAGGCTCCTGGAAAGCAAACGGAGGAGAAAGCTCTCCCAGACTCTCCATCCAGCAGCACGGGAGGCGTTGCACCGTCTGAACTTCCAACCACAGAATCCCAGTGGCAGGAACACCCGTCTTCAGAGTCTGTTTTGAGGCCTGTATCCAAGGGGTTTCCCCCCAAAAACGTTTAAGATCATGAAATGGATTCAAGATTGACCACTAAACCATACATATTCCTCAGCCAAAGAGAAGCACGTTGATGCAAGAGAGCCATTTAGAAACAAATATACACAGATCACATCTGCTCCCCAGGAAAATACGTACAGTTTTCCAGGTCCACATCTAACCAAAGGAAATTAAAATTGTCTGTGAAAAAGTCTGGGAGGAAAAAAACCTGCCAATTCTTTGTGCATTGTTTGAGAGTTTAAAGGGCTCCGTGCCCCAAAGTGTGTATTTGGGTCAGCTCCAGCCTCCAGTGTGCAACTAAAGATCACATTTCTAATTGGGAAATGCCCTCCCAGTGCAGTAGTCAGCAGCCAGGGTTTGCAGGAACTTGCAGACATTCAGACAGGCAACTTCAGACTCCCCTTTAAAAGGGGGCTCTGGGGAAGAAGCGACCCACAAGTCAGGAAATACCCGCGTCCGTCCTGAGCCACACTCGCTCCCACTTGGATCTAGTACGTATTGATTGTCTTCAGCAAAAGAGAAGCCACAAGCGGCTGAGAATGCAAGGGCAGGATTCACATTCATCCTCTAAAAAGATCGCTGACAAGTTCCAAGCACCATTTAAGGGACAAGATTGCCTTGTTTCTTGATTATTATTATTTTTCTTTTAATAAACATTATTTTTTGCCAGCATTTCCCTCTTGGTGAAATCAGCAGGTGGAGGTGCGCTTTCTGTACTGTTGGATGAGGGGCACCAGGCACTCTGGAAGTCCTGTCTGGAGCAAGAAGGGGTGATCCAGAAGTTCTTGCGCCGTCGCTCTTTCCAGCGGGTCCCGCGTCAACATCCTCTCCAGGAAGTCTCGCAGAACCGGGGAGGTCTGTGGAAAAGCAACCAGCCCCGTCAGCCCCGCGAAGGACCCGGCAACAGCTCGCACGCCAACAGGTTGGTGGTTAAAAAGGACATTTTTGCACAGAAACCGAGGTGAGACAGCGCGGGTTTTAGGCTGCAGCAGTAACCTCCTGTCACCGGTTGGCACAACGTTCACACGGGTTGTTTTCTTTTTAATGGGGCACAGAAACGAAGACAAGACTCCCTGCCACGTCCTTCCATCTAAGTTAATTTTGTTTTCCATTTTGTTATTTAATCTTTTCTGCGTTTCAGCTCAGAAATTCACAGAATCCCAGAATGCTATGGGGTTGGAAGGGACCTCTGGAGATCATCTCCTCCAACCCCCTGCGAGAGCACGGTCACCCAGAGCAGGTCCCACAGGAATGTGTCCAGGGGGGGTTTGAATGTCTCCAGAGAAGGAGACTCCACCACCTCTCTGGGCAGCCTCTTCCAGGGCTCTGC
>JAOXNO010000041.1:67672365-67683157 GCA_028565335.1 Limnodromus scolopaceus | reverse complement strand
GGAAAAGCAGCTCCGCTGCTTTTCCAGAGCCCGGGTAGATTTATTGGCAGAGGGATAAAGGTGGGGTGGGTTGACCTGATGGCCCCAGTACCGTGGTGGCCATCAACCACCATCAGAAGGGACCCACAGCCGGTGCTGAGCCCTGCATGGGCAGCAGGGATACGGGGGCGGATTGGCCACCAGCCTTGGCCACCCAGAGGGCTGCTGGAAGCCACTTTGCTTCCCAGGACAAAGAGAAGCAGAGCGAGACTGAGAAGGGCTCTGGCCGTGACAGCCCGTGGAGGGCCATCTCACCGGGCAAGGCGTGCGATCCAGACCAGGATGGGGAGGAGACCACCCGTCCAGAATGTGACCTTGGAATTTTAATTAGCGTTGGAAAGGCAAAGAGGAAAGAGCAGCTGTTGATGTTTGAGCGTACGCTGTTAGTTCAGCAGTCTGCTCTCTTAAATAATTCAGTTTCAGCAGCTGCAGATATTCTGATTAATTGGAAAGGCCGGGGAGCTCCGAATGCTGCAGAAGCTGTTTGATCTCAGAGGCTTGGGCTGAAATGAAAGGAGGACTGCTCTAAGTGGTGACTAAAAGGTAATCACTGGATTTCTTGTGTCACTGCTGCTTTTTCTTAAGCAACCATGAAGCTGAGTTCTTCAAAGCAGCTGCCGTGTCTTCACAAGCCCTGTCTGTACTGAGCTCTCCTGCCCTCACCCCAACACCGTCCTGTGGTTCTGAAAGCCATGGAGCAAGAATCATAGAATGGTTTGGGTTGAGAAAGGACCCTAAAGATCATCAAGTTCCAACCCCCTCTGCCACGGACAGGGACACCTTCCACCAGACCAGGTTGCTCAAAGCCTAGTCCAGCCTGATCTTGAACGCTTCCAGGGATGGGGCAGCCACAACTTCTCTCAAGAAGGTCTCAAGAGCTCCTATTTGCTTCCCTAGAAGATGAGCTCCTCTGCTGACAGCAGCCAGGTATTAACTGTTGGGTTCACCTGCAGCAGCTTTAATGTGCATTACCAGGTTTATGCCCAAGTGACCTGGACATTATTAGGGCTGTTTCCCGAAGCAGCCACTAGCTGTCAGCAGCAGCTCGCACCCACTGCCGCACCAGGGCCAAAGAGGTTCCCCAGGAAACAAGTCCTAGCAAGATCACCTTCACTGCCAGCTCTACTGGGAAGGGCTGATCCGGATGTTTCCCCACGATCATCACCCGGTTTACGAGTGACTGCCGGTATGCTCACCCTGTGGAAGTTTTTCAGTCTGGGAGGAGGGCTGTCACGGAGCCTCTTCATTGCCTGGACCGGAGAATCACTAAAATAGGGAGGTTCTCCATCCACCATCTCTATCACCATGATCCCCAGCGACCAGATATCCACCTGTGGGAGCCAACATCACATCAATAGACACAGGTTCCTGCTTTGGTGCCTTCACAAAGACTTCAACACCCCACCCCACAAACAGTACCAAGAGAGTTGAACATTAACCCACTCAATGCTGTCGGGCTCCTTAACCACAGCTTAACAAAGACACCTTCCCACCTGGGACGGAGCCACACCGGTGTTGCAACACTTGAAGGTCTGCAAGTAACTGCTTGTGCTGCACCTGGTTGGTTGGTAAACACAACTCATGGGTCTGCTGCCACCGGCCCCTCATCCCAGAGCTCCCGTCTGTGCCTCCCCCCCAGCCCCACCACGGCACTGATGGATTCACTGATCCCCATCGTGTCACGGGCTGCTCCGGGCTCACATCTGCCCACACGACAGCAGGGACCAGCCTGTCCCAAGCTTCAGGTGTGAGAATAGACTGATTTTACACCTCGTTCCCAGAAGCAGAACAACCTGTTTTTCTACTGTTTTAGGAAATATTGTTATCATCACAACCAAATCCGTAGCCATAGTTGTATGTATATTTTAAGCAGACTCTAGAGGCCCTTCCTAGAAAAAACAATAGTTATTTTCCTGTGACACTTCAGAATGTTGTTTGCCACCTCTCCTGATCTCCGGGACGTGGTCCCTTACCTCGGTAGCGTACGGTATCCTCGCAATAACTTCTGGAGCCATCCAGTAGGGAGTACCCACCAGGGACTTTCTCTTCGGTACGTCTTTACTGATCTGAGCACAGAAGCCAAAATCTGAGAGTTTCACCTGCACAAAGAGAAGAGCAGCCAGCCTTAAAAATGATTTTTAAGCAACATGGAGGGAAACACCAAAGACGACAAAAGGAGTAAGAGGACGAGGTACAAACCAGGGATCATGAACGGGAAGGAAATAAGGAGACAGACAAAGGTAGAGCAGCAGAGACAGAAAACAATTTGTCTGAGGAAACACACCCTTCCATCCAGCGTCAGAAGAATGGAGTCGCTCTTGATGTCTCGGTGAATGACCCCCTGGGAGTGAAGATAGGACAGAGCCTGCAGCACCGATTCACACACCGTGGCAATTTGCTCTTCGTTTAGCCTGAAATTAAAGGCAGGGGAGTTAAACTGCTTTGTACCGGGCAGGGGAGAGCGCTCCTGCCCGGGGCCTCTCGCAGGGCACAGCGCGATTCTGAACTCGAATTGCAGAGACATATTTCGGTTCCCCATGACCATTTTACTGTTCTTCTACGAGTGTCTTTTACCGCTGAAAACATTCGTCTCAACGGCCAGCAATTTCAAGTTTTCCTAAGTCTAATGCAGAGAAATTGCTTTTTAAATCTTGTGTCTAGGTTCATTCTGCAAGGTGCTGTTTGAAGCAGTTCTGACAGACAAGTCCTTCGTCCCAAGGTGCCACGGCAACTGTCGAGACAGCTTTTTTTTCAAGCAAACATGGCAAAGCTATTGTTCACGAGGCATAATTGTGCACCTTTATCCAGAAAGCATCGAGACATGTAATTTGACAGGGAATCTAGGGATCCTTAGCAGGTTTTGTGCAGCCACAACACTTTGGATGCTCTCACACCTCCCCAAAGGTATCACATCTTACAAGCAGGGAAGTAATTTTCCCACTCATTCTGGGAGCACACTGAGGATGGGCACCAAGAACCTTGTCTTCAGAAGCTCCTTCTGTCTGGAATACCAACACCAGAACTTTCGTGATCAAGTATCAGTGAAAATGGTAAATTAAAATTTTCTCCTGTAACTGGGGACAGCGACAGCGTTCTCTGCACGGTTATACTGAGCAATACTACAAGTTCAGTGTTTCAAAGAATAGCTGAAGTTCCCGATTTGAGCACTTTTGATTCTCAGCCTGTCTCTGGCAGTTGTTTCAAACACCTCTCGGTTGAGGGGACAGAAATGATACCTCCTCAAACCCAGGTGTGCAAGTAAGACTGAGGAGAAGAAAGCTCTCAGAAGGCAGGACACTGCAGAGCCCACCACAACCTTCTTGAGACCTAACAGCAATTTCTATGTATTCATGAAAGAGGTTGAACCATCAGCTGAGAAATTTATACCTCCACCAACTCCTTTGGCGTTCTATGTCTCACTCTACCAAACCCACCACCTGAGCAGGACACCGTGTGCTGTGGCCGATACCCGAAGGACAGCAGGGAACTACTTTTGCTGCTGATTTAACCTCTAACCAGAGAGGGACTTCCCCAAAACAGAACTGAACCTATTCAGAAACAGCGCTTTTCACTTCATAGAGCATGAGCCGGAAGAAAAGCTGACACCCTCCTGAGCTCTGTGCTTCTAGAAGGTACCAAGAGCTTCACTTCAAGCTGGTCACGTATGGAATTTGGTTTCAGCCGAGTGACTGCGTGGTGTAAAACAGATTCCTGGAGGATTAGCTCACTCCTGGAGATGCAAATCAGTTATCACCTTCAGCAAATGTTTAGTGAGTGGAATGAGGGTATTTTCCTCCCTGTGAAAAACTGATAAGGGCTCGCAGCTCACTTTTGGTGTTATGGTTATAACAGATCCTGTTTTCACTGTGTAGAAAAACAAGCGTTCAGTAGAAGGTTCAAAGGAAGGCGTCATAAAATAGCTCAAACGTAGGCTGAGGTCCCACAGTGGAATTCAGTCTCACTGATGGATGTACACAGACCCTCCATAAACCTCTTCAGAATAGCTTTTTTTTTTTTTTTAATCAGTCATTCCACTGGTTCTAATACCAGCTGAGAGCTCCAAGAGTTTCACTGGTTCTGCAAGGCCATAACTCAGCACTCGGAGACTAAACGTTCTTTTTTCCTGTCCGGGAGCAGGGACACGATTTCCAGTGGAACCTGGTTCCCAGGCCCCGAGATGTGTCCCTGAACTCGGGGCTGGAGGCCTGGCCACCGAATTGTCTCCAAACCACTCCTCACAGGTGGGGCTGTGGAGGCTACAAAGGACAAGGTGCTTTTTTATGCCTCCCAAACACATCACAGATGCAAATCCAAAACAGAGAATCCAACAGAGCAAGACGTGTGCCTTAGATCCACCACGGGCTCGGTCAGGGCTAGTCAAAGCACGTAAGCGAATTAAAGGCACACTATGATTAAAAAAAGTAAATACAATTAGCGTTAGCAATACTACCTAATTGTAATCCAATTAAGATTCTGAATCTTCAAAAAAGGAAAGCTCATCCTCCAGAATTTCTCGGTCAGTCTTTTCACTGGTGTTCCCTGCACCAGTTCTCAGCCCAGGGCTGCTGGGAAGCGGGAGGAGGATGCTCCAGGGTCACGGCTCAGACACCACCATCACCAGAACACCGTGTGAGTGGGACTCTAGAGGCCATTTGAGAACAACTCCTTTGCCCTACAGGAATGCTTTGGTCATTAATTAACACGAAGTGGTGTGGATAAGAAAACAAATTTAGGAGAGCGTCCAGCAGTTGCTATCTTTAGGCAATGAAATTTGGGAAAGAGGCCAGATCTCAAGGCTCTGCTGCACTTCTCCAGAGGCATTACCCACAAATTCAACCTCACTAAGGTTGTACCACTGAAAACTATTTCTGTGTGCTCTTTAATACTCATTCAACGAGTGTCCTGGCCAGAATACAACAGATAGAGTAAACAATACTTTCCATGAGTACTTTGTTTCACAGGGAAGGTCATCGAGTAGATGAATAGTGGGTATCTAAAGGGATCAGTTCTGTAAATGAGGTCTCTTCCACACCAGAAGTATTAGCACATACTTCAAATGGATGACAGCTATAAAGTGTCATAGTTTCAGGGCACTGCAATCACAAGATCTCCGAGGGAAACTGTTCTTCCCAGAATCTCCCCTCCACTGCTCTCACCTCTCGGGTGGGAACACAAGCACTGATGTTGTGGATTTTGCTTCGTACCTGATCTGAGACACGATGTCTGTGAGGGCTCCCCCCTGCAGGAACTCCATCAGCACCCAGAGCTCCTCTCCCACGAGATAGCTCTTGTACATCTCCACTACGTTGACATGTTGATAGTCCCTCATTATCACCACCTGTAAAAACACAGTGGACAATTGACCGCCACAAAATCACTACTTAATCTTATCTTACACAACAAAGCAAATGTGCAGAACCCTGCGAGCACAACGCAGCAGCCTCCATCCCCCAGTCATTTTCCTTCTTGGCACGGGTATAATTCTATTAAAAGGAAGATGTTTCCTGCTCTTCCCTTCTTTTTACCAGACCGACTGTCAGCGTTACTGAGCGACATGGTTTAGCGGTGGGTTTTGGCAGTGTTGGGTTGATGGTGGGACTCGATGATCTGGAAGGTTCCCTTCCAACCCAGGCAATTCTGTGATTCTATGGCTCTACGGTGGCAGCAGAACCCCATCTCTCACAGGGTTCACTCACCTCATTAAACAGGAGCTCCCGGCGCTGCTGCTTCCTCAGGTCCATCATTTTCACCGCCACCTGCCGCCCCGAGTGCTTCTCTCGAGCAATACAGACGATCCCCGTGGACCCTTCCCCAATCTTTATGTAATTCTCCAGCAACGTCCGGGGATCCCCCTGGTCCACCACCATCCTAAGGGCAGCTTTGAACTGCTCGTGGGTGACAACCACCGGGTCCTCGCTGGCCAACTGCCCCTTCGCAGACGAGTCCTGGGGAAGGTGGAGGTTGCTAGAACTCGTCTGGGTCTGCCGGTTCCTGGGAGAGCCCGCCGGCGAGGGCCTGCCCTGCGGCAGCGCCACTGCCTTCTCCACCGGCGGGGATTTCTGGGGGGTCCCGGCTTCGGAGACCATCCTGGGGAAGTCGGAGACGGGCTGATCCGGCGGGAGAGACTGGGCTTTGGCTGCGGGGCTGCGCGGTGAACCCCACTGCTGGGGCCTGAAGAAAGCATTAGGCTGGGAAAGGAACAAATATAAAAGCGGAAGAAAGAAGAAGCGATGGTTAGACTAACAGGAAAAATGAAGTCTCAGGTATCGGTTGGGTGTTAAACTGCTCTGGCTCAGTACGTTTTGGGGCAGACCAGAGTCAAGAGCTGGAGGTTCTTGCCTCTGGGTCTGCCCAACAGAGGCTGCACGATGAGGGGAAGCCACATGGATGCAGATTTTCGAGCATCAGGTACAGGATGGGTGCTGCGCTGTAAGGACCTCCAGCCCTCTTTAAAAGGGACCTTTAAAAGCACATGCTTTAAAAAAAAAAAAAAGCAAACAATAAACAACAAAAAAAAACCACACCAAAAACAAAAGCCACAGAAAAAAAGCAGCTGCTAAAAGCATTCCAGCCTTGCCACCAAAACTCAGGGGCAACCTGTGCTGCAGAGAATTTTAAAATCCTTTATCCCTCTGCGCCTCTGATCTTCCTATATATAAAAGGAAAGAGGATTCATGCCAAAGCTGTAAATCACTTTGATGTCTTGGCCTAATTCCCTTTGGGTAATTACACTCTGCCTACTGAAAACTCTCTCTCTGCACTTTCCACTGGTACCTGCAGAGATTCCTGTCCATCAGACACAGGCCTTTGGGAAAAGCACCCTGACCCAGGACAGCCGTGGGAGGCCAGTGTGACACCAAGTGCCACAGAGCCACCTTTCTGGCTCAAAACTGACCCACGATGAGTTTGGACCAGCAGTTCTCCCTCCTGGAGCATTTGAGGGCTTTCCAAGACCTCCCACTCGGGAGCCGAGCGGGCCCAACCCTGGTTTATGGGATCCAGCGTGATCCCAGCCCGGGGTAACGTGGCTTCAGGACACGCATTCCCACGAGGCGCTACGCACGGGGCTGCCGAGAAGGATAAATCTCAGAGTGCTAATACTCACCCTGGAAATGCTGACCAATTAAAATTCACCAACAGGTTAGGTATAAAACATATTATAGAGTTAGTTACATGTAAAATAGCAGTGGATCTGACAAAGCAGCGACTTCAGAAAGAGCAAGCCAATCATTTATATTATAGGGCAAAATAAAAACTTCAAAGCAACGAGCTGCTTCTCTCTCCATTCAGACAGATTATTAATAAAGTGAATAATACGGGTATGGGAACCAAAAGCTGCCAATAAAAAAACTAAAATTTAAAAGAGCCCTCATTTTCTCTGTCTCAGACAGAAAATAATGGTGCAGAATTTAATTCTATGCACTTTGGTTTTTAATCAAGGATTTTTGTCAACAGTAAAATCTGCATAAGCCTAACAGACACCCAGCTCGTTTGCAGCCCCGGGAGGTGACCCAGCAGCGCTGGCACCGGGGCGCAGAGCTCGGGCACAGGCTGCCCGTCAGGAGAACTTCCTCCCCGTGGCCCAGCTCCAGCCCTGCCTCCTGCACAGACACGCTCGCGGACACCAGCTATGCATTGCCCAACTCCTGTTTTGTCTCAGCAGAGAGGAAAAAAAAAAAAAAAAGAAAAAAAAAAGGTTTTATATAACCTAGAGCATGCAAAAGGGCACAGAACATAACATGCAAGCTGACACACGTCTGTCTAACCACACGTAAGAGTTATTTCCTGCTCCTGGAATTTGACAGCCCCTGTGTTTTTGGTCTCTGGACGTTCTGAGATGTCGCTGGTTCTCCCATTGGGACAACAGTAAAGAGCACTCAACCTCCCCCCGGTGGGTACCGGCAGCCAGTCACGGCACCCACCTCCCCCTTGTCAAGCAGTTATATCCCCTTCCCATCCCATGGGCACTCGTGCACTGACTGCACGTCGCTGTTACGCACCGTCCTCTCCGTTTGCGCGGGAGATGAAGGTTTTAATCCCTGGAGGCTGCTAAGAACAGCCCAGAGAAACAACCGCCAGCCATGGGACCCAGAATTTTTCTCCCAGTTTACCCAGCAGCGGGTCACTCATCCCGGGCTGGTTCCGGGGGAGACGTCGCTCCGAGCTGTCCCCTCCCCACCAAACCCCGACAGTTCTGTCCCCGACGGGCAGCGCCGTGGGGGCTGACGCTGACGCCCCCGTTGTAGCAGCCCGGCAGAATCAGCTGGAACCAACGAGGTGCTTCTATTTCTCGCAGGCAAAAAGGATACATCACTAATGTAAATTACGGCAATTTCCCAAATGGCAAAAGCACGTTCGTGCCAGCGTAACGGCATTTCAGTTGTGCCTTTTACTACTACAGAAGGGCAAAAATGAGTAAGTCCCCTCCCTCCCTCCCTCCCATCCTATGCCCCCCGCAATCACAGCTCCGCTAACGAGCCGTTCTCCGGGAGACCTGGCTGCCATCCCGAGCTGTGCCCAGCACTGTTCTCCGTGAGGCTGTGTCGGACTCCTCCTTTCCCCTGTCCGGGACCGTTTGGATTCCAGCATCAATCACACCAGTAACAGATGGCTGCGTGACGTCTGCAGTCCCGTTTGTCCCGCTGAGCGAGGAACCTCTGCAACCGCCAAGTCAAGGTTGAACTGGCTCACAGACACCCAACAACCGTACCTTTATCTGGAGGGAAGGGCCTGACTTGTTCGAGCCGCTGGACGAAGGGAACACGCTGCGGAGCAGCCGCCTCTTCAAGCTGTTCTCCCTGGATTTGGCGCTGGGGCTGCCCTCCCCGGCCGGCCTGGGGTTCGATGGCCGGAGGGGACAGGGCTGAGGCCAACACTCTTCCGAGCCCTTTCTCCCCATCTTCTCGATCTCCCCCGGCGGCGCCGGCACTTGCTGCAGGGCAGGGACGCGCTGGAGGCAGCTCCCATCGGCGCCCTGGAACTCCGACGGCCCGAGGGACTGTGCTTTCATCACCAAACCGTTGGGGTGGGACTGTCCTTCCAGGCGGGGTTTGTAATCCGGCCACATCGTCTGCCGCCGCGTCACCTTGGTCCCACCGTTGCAATTGAGGTAGTTTCCGTACCTGTCGGCCCAGTCAGCCTCGGGGCTCTGGAGGTACATGTCCGGGGGTCTGTCCTCCCCCAGGAGCCCCAGGGACTGCGCTCTCCTCCTGCTGGTGGGGCTCCTTCCCCTCAGGGTGTTCGAGCTGATGGCAGAAAGCTTCTGGATGTCGTTGAGTAGCCCGGAGATATAGCCTTCCACTTCCACCGTGCTGCCCCTCACCACCGTCTGGGAAACACCGGGAAGGGGGGGGGAAAATAGTTAGAGTTGGAAATATTAAGGCTCAGTTTGTCTTGACAAAGGATGGATTTTGGCTGTCTAGCCAAGGAGTACTCAGGGAATTTAGGGAAAGAGAGAAATGTTTCTTTCTGCCTTTTTACATTGTCCTTTACTGAAGAAAAAAGCCCAAGGAATCCTTGGGTTACGTCCTTCTGCCAGAGGCAGCAGAGCTTTCAGCCAGAACAGGGAATTCTGCTGCTGCACTCGCATCCTGAAGGACATTATGGCGAAACCGGGATGGTTTTAGCACTCGGGACTGTGTTGAAATTGTGTCGTGCTGAAATTGTGCTACGCTCCATCACTAACTGAGCCCCAGCAAGACCTCCCAGAAGCTACAGCACGCCCTAAGCTCCATCTGCAAGAGCCACCTCGCTGTTCCAGTACAAGGTCCACCTCTCCCCTGTACCGCTCCCCGTACTGTCGCAATCACCCTCCCTTACTCTGATCCTCTACAATTTTTGCTAATGCATCTTAATCCTGCCCGGTGAAGACCACACTGTTCCAACACCGCATCCCTCCTCGGTTCTGCCAAGCCATTATAATTAAAAATGATGAACAAAGGGTCACAACAGCTCACAACTGCCCCGTAAGCAAACGGTGAAGAACGAGGCTTCCATCCAAAGATGCAACAGCACCCCCCAAGTAAGACATTTGAAGCTGTCGGTATATTATGTAGTGCTCTACCTTGTTTATTCTGGAACTGAAAAGCTTACAGTAGCTTTTTTAATGCTGGGAACCAAAATGTTTCATTTCTTCACGGAAATTCACAGCACAGGATCACTCCTACACTTTCATGAATCTCTGCCCGAGGAAAATCCTTCCCTGGAGTGGTGGCAATCTCCTGTTTGCTAACTGAACTCCAGGGATCTTCTAAAGATGCTGAATTAATTACACCGAGCCCAATACTTAGCTGGTGCAAAACAGCAGCTCCAGTAACTCCCACAGAATGCCCCCCCAGTGCACAACACGAGCACCCGGTTTGCTCAGCGTCTCAGAATGAGAAGCAGAATAGAAAGATTTTGCCAAACAAGGTGAAGAAAGGACCATCTGGGTCGTATCCTTGCACGGACACCATCACCTGCAGCAGGGAATTCTGCTCTTCAGCCCGACTGCAGCCACACACCTCCCTCCGCACACACAGTGCCTTCACCTTCCTCCACAGCCCTGGCTGCTGGGAGTGAACACTGTCCTGAGGACACCGACTCCTCCAGCTGCTCCCAGTGCCTGTGCACCAAATCCATCACAAGGAAACGGTCAGAAACCCAGTCTCTGGAATCCATCAGTGGGGTGGGAAGAATCATAGAATCATAGAATCGTTCAGGTTGGAAAAGACCCTTGGGATCATCGAGTCCAACCATCAACCCTACTCTACAA
>JAOXNO010000041.1:67661743-67672177 GCA_028565335.1 Limnodromus scolopaceus | reverse complement strand
TCCTAGGGCTCCCCTCCCTCATCCAGAGTCCCTCCCCAGCTTTCCTGGAGCCCCTTGAGGGACTGGAAGGGGCTCCAGGATCTCCCTGGAGCCTTTTCTTCTCCAGTGCTCACCTCACCTCACTGTTAAAAACTTTCTAAAATTTGACTGAAGTCACTCCTCGAGAAGTTGCGCTCATTAAGTCTGTCCTGTCCCCAGAGGACAGAGAAGATGGCACTCAGCTGTACTTTGCATCTGTGCTTGAGGACTGCATCAGATTAATGAAACATCCAAACTTGAGCCAAATCTATACGGAGAGCTCTTACAAAGATCATGCTTTACTGACCAAAATTTAGAAATTATAATTTTAAAAAGAAAAGCGACATTTTACAAGCTACACATAGTACACATCAAAAAAAGGAAAAACTATGACAGTTGAATCCAGGACTGTGTGTAAAAGGGCTCAGTCTAATAGGGCCAATTAGCAGTTAAAAAAACCCAACTTACTATTGATTGGCATCCTTGAACAGGAATTGGTTCAAATGGAGTTCACCAGAAATAATCAATTCCGTGACGCAGTCTAAGAGAGAATTTGCACTTGGACTTACTGGGGCAAACACCCAAGTATTAGTTTAAGATTTTTCCTAGTTTTTAAAGACAGCTGGGTATTCTCTCCTTGTTCTCCTAAAGATTGGCACCTCCTTTTGGCTTTTACTATCTACAGGTTTAATAACCCGTACGTGAAAGTACTGACCAGTACCAGACTCAGGACAAACTCCAGTAAATCTCTTCACGCACATCTCTGTTTTGACAGTGATGCCTCATGCTATTTTTTTTGAGTATAGTTTTCTGAATAGTTGAGAAAACTTACTCAGTTTGCTCTGGGAATGCCACAGGGACACTGCAAGAGCCCAACCGAAGTCAAGATACAGGAGAGGGTCATCATTTCCCCCGACCCAAAGCCCGATACCGTGTGATTGATGGAAATTGCGTTGCTTGACATGATTTGCTCTTGATAAATCCACGCTGGCTGCCAGCTATCTCCCAGGAAGTGGCTGCAAATAGATTACTTGCTTATTTGTTCCAGTCTCTTTCTGGGAATTGACATTATTCGGACTGATCTGCAATTCCTTGAATTTCATTAGGCCCAGCCGACGTGAAAATATGTAACTTATCTAAGAAGTCTCATTCTGTTCATGTTCTTTCCTTACTCCAGCCTGAGTTCTTACCACTTCGTGCTCATGCTAATTGTGCCAGCCCACTGACCGTGGTGAGCCTTTTCAATAAAGACGGAAGAATAATCATTAAACATTTAAGAATTCGCAGTGTTGTCTGTTATTAACTTTATTCCACAATGAGCAGCGCACAAATTCTTCCCTTCACCCTCCGCCGCCTCCTCAGTGTACTTACGACGTCTCCTCAGTGCCCTTTATGTTCTTTGAGAATAACATCTCTTTTTGTGCCTTGGCCTTCCAGGTTTGTCCCTACATAAATTTCTTTCCTATTTGCCCTTTATAACTTGACCTACTTTCCACCCTTCTGAGCAATCCTCCTGCAGTTTAAGCTCATTAGAGAGCTACTGATCTAACCAAGTTGGTCTCTTATTACGCATTTTTATCTCTTCTCTGGGTTGTGGTCCTATCTCCTACCACGTTTTGAACCTCAAAGCACACTCGGGACACCATAAAAGAGAAGGCAATGTCTCCTCCCTCCCTTTTGCTTTCACCTGTCCCTCCTGAGCACGCTTTTCCTTTCTAAATCAGCATTCTCCTCCAAGACCCTGATGTGCCATTTAAGCTGCAGGTTTGATTTTGCGTTTATCCTAAAATGTAGCCCCATTTAGTCCCCACGTTTTAAGCATCTGTACACGAAAAGCTAAATATATTCACCAGACAGGCAACTGTTTGCCTTTATGTCCCTCCTAAAATCCAAGCAGTAACGACTCTATTTTACCACTTACCTTCCAGTTTTTAGGCCCCTATAGGGTTTGTTTGGTTTTTTAACCTGGGAACAAAAACTTCCCACGAGCTAGCAGGACTTTAAACACAGTAATTCTGTCACTGTCTTGCATTTCTTTTTCCAAGGGGTCATGGAGAATCTGCCTCTCTCCGCACAGCAGGTCCCCGCAGTCACCCAGGACCACACCATCTCAGATGCCGTTGTCACGACGCCACCCAGCCAGCAGCCCTCTGAACCCTCCCGCCTCCACGGGCCAGTAACTTGTTTCTCCTGACCGAAGGACCTGCTTTGAGGACGTTCTCCTCTTTATCACATCCCACCTTCTGTTAAAATGCTGCATTATAAACTCTTTTAGCCTAAACCCTCCTGGGGTCCTGCTCCCTGCTGCCTCCTCTCCACCCAGCCACCCATGGACCGCTCTCTCCTCTCCCACGTGGGTTTCCCCGGCAGCTCCGTTACCGGCCAAAGTCGCTCACCCACCAGAACGACAAACTCGCTAAAACAGGTCTCTCCAGGAATTCTCCTCTTCGCTTCCCTGTACCACAGCCGAGCACATCCCAGCCCCATCAGCCACCCCGGGAGCCTTCACAGGTCCTTCTTGTGGTGCCGGCAGCCAGCCGGGTACCTCAACAGTGACACTACTGTCCTGGTTTCTCATGAGGGTACTCTCGCCGCAGAAGGAGACAGTGTTATGAAAGCCCAGACCCCTCTACCCACTGAATTCCCTACACACCCCACCCTTAGCCCTATTTCATTACCTGTGGGGCAATGGAAACATTCCCCAAGGAACAGCAAAGCCCCGGGGACAGGGAAGAGCAGCCTTCCTCTCTTACCTTCATAGGCTGGAGCTGCATCCTGGTGATCCTTGAAGAGTCTACCACTGGCTTGGGGCGCCTCAGGGTGTCCAGAATGTTCTGCCATTGAGGCGGCAGGCCCACAAATTTGCCCTCCTTTGGGTCAAATGAAGTGTGGACACGGTGCTCAAAGTTCTGCGGGGCCGAGATCTCCGGGCGTTTCTTCTTCTTCTTGCGGAACATGATGCCTGAACCAGAGAAGGCAGCGCCGTCAGTGCTCCTGCGTGTCTAGGTCTGATAAGCCCAATCAGTAATATCTTGTATCAATTATATTAGTTAATTACATTGTATTAAGAACATTCTCCAGCGACAAGCATTTTAACAGCAGAGTTGATTGTCTGCTGTTACAGCTGCGGAAACAGAGAGAAGAGCCCAATGGCTTAGGACCACCCGGCAGGTCAGTGGCTGAGCGAGGATTTCCAGGGACCGTTTTAGTGCTCTTTTAGCCCATATTTAGTGCTCTTTTAGCCCACAGTCCCCCTATTCCAGAGAAGAAATGCACACCTGCTCCATATACAGCTGATCTCCTACCGCTTGGTTTCCTTTATTTCTACAAATTCATATTGCCTGATATATATGTTTTAAATACATGTAAGAGATAGCTATTTATATTTTACGGGCTTGCACCGAGCGCGAATGGCTTTGGAGTCATTCAGTTGATTGTCCAGCCACTGAAGATGCTGCCGATTCCACTACAAGCCTGGAATGAAGGGTGGTTACAAAGAGGGCTCAGGTTGTCTTCTCCCTGGTTACCCCAAGTAATAAATACATCTTTGATTCCCAATTAAAGAGGACAGAGCTGTTGCCAAAGGAAGAGCTGCCCAAGGCTGAGTTTGGATCTGAGTTTTTCTAGCTTAGACAGAGGGTTTGGGAGCGAGAGAGGAGGTGGTAGGTGGAAATCAAACTGTCAGCAGGTAGCTGAAGGAGCTAAAATTAAAAACTAAGATTCCTTTCCCTTGGGGGCTGAGAGAGACAGTTTGTGTGAACAGCCATTGCAATTGCAACGAGCCAAAACCAGCTAACGCTTAAATATACTCACACAGGAGAGATGTTCCAAAGCTGAAATTAGACTTTATAGCCCCCCTCAAAAAAACCCCAAAAAAACCCCACCACAATATGATATAGATAAATAGAAAGCCAAAAGTTTTAGACCTTTTTGAAAGTGGGAAGATATGAAGGAAAAGGAAGAACCAGAGCTCCGCACAGAGTCACAGAGGTGGGAAACTTGACTAACCGGAGGACCGCGACGCACGGACACAACCTCTTCACAAAAGACAGAAAGGGAAGATGGGGTGAGGGGGAAGTTACTGTTTCCATGAAGAAAGAGCTCAGAGGTAGGGAGATTTTCTATGGAGAGCCAGGCTTTCACAGCGGAGAATGGTGGGAGCCTGTGAGAAGATCGGCATGAATCGGAACAAGAGAGGTCACAACTAGAAAGAAGGAAAAACCTTTTTGTGGCCAGGATTGGAGCAGGTTGCCCAGAGAGGCTGCCCAGTCTCCATCCTCAGAGATTTTCAAGAGCAAGTTTGCTCTTGAAGACAAAGCCCTGAGCAGCCTGGTCTGACCCTCAGAGCAGACCTCGCTTAGAGCAGGGGGTTGGACTACAGACCTCGAGGGCCCTTCTCCCCCGAGTTGCTCTGTGATCTATTGACTGGTTTGGTGGCTTTAAAGTGACAAGTATTCCAAGTCACATTTCCCTATTTGCTGTTGGAGGAGCGTGTTCAACAGGCAGGTCACTGTTGTGTGGAGGCAATGGAAGTGGCGTGCTCCAGAGCCCACCAGCTCCTCTCCAAGATGCTTTCTCTCAATGCAGAGGACGAACGGCGCAATGAGAGCCCTAAGAGAGACGAGACGAAGCGGAGACCCAGTGGCAAAACATTTTAGGTAGTTCAGTGCTAAAGCTCTCTAGCTCGGGAAAAAGCTGTACAGGTTTCTTAAAAGCAATTAATATCCACCAGTGGAAAAAAAAAATAATATATATGCTCTTTCCTTCCCACTGACACACTTTAATATTAGCATTTGCCTCTCACTGATACTGCTTAAAGCCACGAACACTATCTCTGCCTTGACATCAGGTAGAGGAATTTTGCCACCTCATCTTCGACCTCATTGTGGCCACACGTCCCCTGCACAGGACCTCGGCTTCCAACCATTTGTGCTGAATGAACATTTACAAGGGTCAGAGACACAGATCACACACCAAGATAACGTGTTGTGGTGAGCACACTTCTAGAGGACACTGATCTCAAAAACCAGCACACCTCACGCTTTTTTCCCCACAGTGACATTTATGTCAAACGTTTTCCCGGTTGTTCCACTTAGAACTTGTTTAGGGAGCAAAGTGCTCCAGGTGAACACAAACTTTGCTCCCTGGTGCCAGACTGAGACCCTGAAAAAACAGACACACTTGCTCAAAATCTGGTTACCACGACCCTGTAGCCACTGTGACGGGAAGTGCTTGTATTTCTGTCGCAGAAGGACTTTTACACCATCTAACCCCCCGACCATGCAATCCATCCTCCATGAAATACAGATTCACACGCTGCCAATGCCCATCGCAACACTGTCTGCGTCCAGAACCAACCTTACGGTTGAGAAAGAAAGCAAAAGGCTGGGCAACTGAAAACACACTTACAAAAGAGGCTGGAAGCAACTGCCCTGCCTAGAAGAGCAGCCAGAATAATCCTTTGCTTAGAAAGCGTTCCAAGGAAAACCCAAATCCATCCTAATGGAGAGTGTCTGTGCTCCAGGTCTGTATCGCAACTGCTCAAACACGGTGATTCATCACTAAGGCCCCTCAGGGGCTACGTATTAACCACAAATCAAGACTAAAGTCACAGGGCAAGTCTTTAAGGGAAAAAAAATAAAAAGAAAAGGTACAGACAATGCTGGAAAGATATTCTAATAGCTCCTGGTGTTAGAGCTACTCAAACCAACAGCTGGTGCTACTGAGGAGCTTCCACAGCCTCCCAGGAAAGCAGAAGTAGATCTGTAGTATTATAAGAAGTGCTTGAGCTCCGAATCCTTGACCAAATGTTGCTCCTGACAGGTACTCCATCCACCAGAACAGGGGCGCTTCCAGAGAGAGAGACGTTACTATTTTAACCAGAATCCTTCCTTCCCCTGCTCTCACAGCCTCATTCCCCATCTCATCTCCATAACGAGAAGATATTCTGTGTCTCTCAAGTTTGCTCTTTAACTGCTCCAGGGGGCAAAGGGTCCTGTAAAATGTGGTGTTTCAAACGCCACAACCATTAGCACTTGCAGTAGCAATTGCTTCCTGAACGTTTCAATCATTTCCCCATAAGAATGATTCTAAACTACTTCAAAATATACGTTTTTTAAGGTGGGGCGATATTTTGGCCCCAAACAGAGCAGCAGCTCTGTGCCAGCACATCAGTTTGCACAAGCATAAACACAGTATTTGCATCCTTAAATTCAATCACTTCACCTGTCAATCCACACCTGGACTCCACTTAGAGCCTATACACGAAAGCACAATTCCTAAGCCCAGAAAGAAGCATCTACCAAGTTCACGGTCAATTTCAGGGTGATGAACTGACACGGCCTGCATCTGCCTTATCGGTTTACAATAGACATCTTAAAAACCACAGAATGTAATCAACTCCAAACACAACACATCCCCGGGTACCCACTGACATTTGCTTTACGTGGTCAGCATCAATCTTTGATGATAAAGACATTGCCAGATCAGACAGGTGGTTTAAAGGCACACTGCATTAACATCAAATGAAATTCATACACTAAAAATAGTTATTTGAAATCCAATGGATCGTAATAATCTGTGTGGACTTTGCATTTCATGGAGAAGGTCTGTATTTAACCCGTCTCCTTTCGCTTTGTGGTTCTCATGCCAGAGCTATTTACTTGTATTTCCAATACCCAGCTAAAGAACGTTTAAATAAAAAACACAAAACAGGCCTTTTCTAATTCGGCAAGAAATTCATAACAATATTTTATGCATATAAGATTTTGTAAATCGAGCCAAACCTGTATTTAAACCTAGACAGCACCCCTTTAATATAATAACACAAATACTGTGACACTGATTTTACAATACCCTGCTAGGCTTTAGTCTCTCATTCACCGCTGGCAGCCGTACTGCAAGAAATGTCACAAACATAAATAATAAAAGTCACTACCACGAGACAAAAGCAGCCGGAGGTTGAGGTTCTCTCAGCGATCCGTTCCTCCTGCTGCCTGGGAAACCACGGACAGATTTTTCAACTCCCGAGAGAGCTGCTCCCAGCCGCTGCCCTTCCAAAAGCTGGCACATCTGCCAGGGAGCAGGAGGGGAAAAAATCCCCGGGCAGCGGGTCCGGAGCAGGGGAGGGATGAGCTGGGAAGGAGGGGTCAGGCTGGGATGGGAGGAAGGGGTGGGAAGATGAAGGCTGGAAGGGAGAGCGGGGGATGAGAGTTCGGGAGGGGAGGAGGGATGGCTGGGAGAGGGGGAACGGAGGAGCTGGGGGGCGCGGGAAAGGATCGACCCCAGGGGGAGAAAAAATTAAAAAAAAAAAAAAGTAGATAAACGTTTACGAGGAATTGCTCGTCGCTCAAACAGCCGGGGGAAGCAGCGAGGATGCGCTGTCATTTCGCCGCCACCCCGCACCCCGGGGGCCAGGCTGCGGCGGGCACACGGCGGGCGGTGCGGGGCGGCTCTCCCGGGGCCGGCGGGGAGCGACCCCAGCCCCGCTCCTCCAGCTCCCGGACCAAATAGGATCTCTCTCCCCCTCCTGGCTGCAGGACCCCAGCCCGGGGCTCCTCGCACGGCTCTCCCAGCTCTGCACCCCCGGGCTTCGGGCAGCAATTCCCGGGATTCCCGAGCCCTCCCTCAGCCGAACTCCTCCAAGAGGAGCGGGGAGGAAGAGGAGGAGGAAGAGGAGGAGGAGAACTCTTCCTACAGGACCTGAGGAACTGCAATATGCAGATGGAGTTTGGAGTAGGAAGATGAAGAAGATGCCAAAGAACCCACCAATTAAAAGGAAAACCACATTTCCATACTCTGCCGTGCAGGTGGCTGTCATGGAATGCATTTCCAATGCAGTGCGAGTTAAACAGGCCATTATCAATGCACCTTGTGTGCATACACGCATGTGTTCATGCACACGCATGTCTCAGTGTGCACACCCGGTACTTCCCTGCATTCCACACCTTCTAAAACCCTGATGTTTGCCCTCCCGAGGTTCCCGACACGATCGTTATTTGTAACAAGCCAGAAACGTTCATAGCATTTTGCAGACAAAGAAAAACGACAGGTCACTTCCCCGAGGAGCTCACAAATCTGAACGTGACTTCACCCAGCAAGAAATGACAACGAGAGGGTGGGCGAGAGGGGGCAAGAAAGGAAAACGGTCTGAAATCTGAAGTGGGGTCCAAGAGCCCAGAGCCTTGTCGCATTGACACCTTCCACCTTTGTCTGCAATTCCAGTTTTAGAAATACTGGTTTAAGGTGCTTTTTTTTTCCTCCTGAAGGAGGAGTGGCCATTCTCTTGCTGTGCTGTCACTTCCCCTGCTTCAAGTCCTTTCCTTCCACCCCTCTCCCCCTCACCAGCCCCCAACGGCAAAGCCACACGTCGGAGTGAACTGACAGCACAGCAGCCCCATGCGATGCCCTAAATCCTGCCCAAACGCACACACGGGCACACAGATTAATATTACATTAGAAATAAGCTTAGGGAGAAACATATTTGTTATATTGGTGGGTTTATTTTTGACAAATGAGAAAAAGAACACAACCGCTTGACGTTTTTTGCTGTGTCTCCGCTGAACAGGGTCTAAAGGCTGCGGCGCTGCCTCTTTCTTCCCCGCTCCATTTCCTTGCTCATAAATTAGGATTAAAACCTGAAACGCGGTGAACGCCTGTTTGTGAAGCTTGTTTTGGCCACCGCAGTGACATACTTTTAGGTGTGTTTTAGCTACACCAGCCCAAATTCATTCTGGGACTTGCAGAGAAAAGACCTCTTGAACTTTCTGAAACCAGTACAGGCACGTCCCAAATGCTCACGCGCTTTTCCTCTTGACAAATAATAAAGTTTTCCATTATTTACAGTCCCCTAGAAGTCCCGGTTAAAGCCACTGTCCCACTGTGCCGCTCTCTGAAGTCAGGCCCCACCCTACAGAGGTTTGATCTATTCAGGCGAAGGGTAAGGAAAAGGCATTATTATCCTCATTTGCAGACGAGACACACAAAAATAAAAAAAGACTAGCCGGGTTCCTTCCCAGCTACCCCTAGATTAGCAAACCTGAAAGAAAGAGCTTCCAGGTGTGTCTCCCGGCTGCTTTTTAACTTCATATCAAGGCCAGACCCGGACCCAACACACCCCGGCGTCCGTGGGGAGCAGACGTGGACGCGCGGCGCCGAGGCAGGCTCTGCCCACGTGTGGGATCCCGGGAGCAGCAGGTAGGTCCCGGCACCCGGACAGAAAGCAGCCACTCCGACAGACATCACACCCCCTCCTCGCTGCCACCCACACCCTCCATTATAAGATTAGCCTTTTCCTGGGGGGGGGTGGGTCACGAGGGGGCTGCAGCCAGCAAGTACCACGGCAGCACCACAAGCCAGGGATGCCACAGGTCTCCAGCTGCCACAGAAGCCACTGTAACGACTATGACCCATTTTCCCCACTTTTTAAACCCTCAATCCTGCTCTGGAGATCCAAAGCCACGCAGCGCTGCATCCCTGACACCTGCCTTACACACACACACACTTCATCGCCCCGTGTCCAACGCGTAACCACGCCGTTTCACGTGGTTTTATGGACAGTATTTTGCCACCAAGGGTGCAGCAGGGTTAACAACAAGCGGCTGCATTTTGCTGTTAATCCAGAATAACAGAGAGTTTCAAGACAGGGCAGGATTCAGGGCTTCACCCGCCTCCCCTTGTGTGACACATCCATTCAAAATGAGCATAAAAACACCACCGAGATCAGAACGTAAGGTTCCGTCTCCGAGAATCCCCACAAACAGCAACATCTCGCATACCAGAGAGGAGGTTACGTCGGGACAAGTGCAAGGGGCCACATCTGGCGTGCAAGGGGCCACATCTGGCACGCCGGGCCACGTGGCAGAGGAAGGAGCCAAGGCACTCGGCTGCATCTGGGGAACAAAACACGCTACTTCAAACACGGGGTGTCCCGTCCTGCGGCTCAGCTGAGCCGGGAAACCGGGCTGTGCCCCTCCACGTCACATCACACCAGGGCCGGCAGAGCCGGCGGGTTACGAGAGGGGAGCCGCAGCCCTGTGCTGCAAACGAGCACAACACAGGCTTTACCAGAGGGAAGCCCAAAGCAGGAGCCCAGGAGCGAGCGTGGCACTTTTCTTGCCAGGGGACCTGGCACTGGTGATCCCACACATCCTGCATCACGCTCCTCGCTCCAGGGACATGGCAAAGGGCTGGCAGAGACACCACGAGGTTCCCACCCACTGGTATGAAGATGCAAGAGTTAAACTTCTAAACTTCCTGCCAAATAATCCTAGCCCCTATTTCTGATCATCACGTTCTCCCAAAGCAAGATACATATATATTTAATTGAATCATAAAATCGTTCAGGTTGGAAAAGACCCTTGGGATCATCGAGTCCAACCATCTACCCTACTCTACAAAGTTCTCCCCTACACCATA
>JAOXNO010000041.1:67633557-67656588 GCA_028565335.1 Limnodromus scolopaceus | reverse complement strand
TCTTCCCCAGGTGCAGGACCCTACACTTTTCCCTGTTGAACCTCATGAGGTTCTTCCTCGCCCAGCTCTCCAGCCTGCTCGCTACGTTGTGCCGGGCTGCTTCCCGAAAGCGCCATCACCGCTCCTCCATCACCCGGCAGGTCCTTGCCTGCCGGAGCCTGCAAAGAGACAGAGGTTTCCTGCCTGTTACCTCTCCGCAGCGTCCCCGGGGGATAGGAAATGAAGTCAGGCAGGTTCCCTTCTCTCTTGTCTCCTGCAGGACAGGCCCCATATGCAGGCATAGCCAAAAAAATGGTAAGCTCGCGTTAATAATAGTGAACAACAAACCACAATCGAGGGAGGGGGGTTCTTTCTCCAGAAGACTGGAATCTGGGAGGCAGAAGAGCGTGGTGGAGGATCAGAGATGAGGGAACAGCATCATCCTGCCAGGCGTGGAGGAAACGCCGCGGTGAGCACAAACCCTCACTGTCACCGGCCGCGTCTGTGCTTTGCTGATGGACTCATCAGCGAGGAGTCGCCAACAGCTTCGGGAGCACCACAGAGAGACGTCATTTATATTTTACAAGGAGTCACCCAGGCTTGGAACTGGCTTCAGATTTGCATAACTATTATACTTCATGGCCTTACATGCTACGACAGCCTTCTAGAACAAGACGCAAGTTCTTTAGAAATGGAAGAGCCTGATTTTACTTGCCAAGACAGAAGCTTAGATGAAACCAAGGCAGCTTTGAGTTGGTGTGAACCTCTGCTGCCTACAACCTTAATGAAAAATTAGGACACTTTCCAGTCTTTTTATTCACAAGCCTGGTCCTAGCAGTCCCACACACTTTGAAGAAAAATTTCCCAGTAAAAGCGACGCATCTCTAATTTTCCCCTTTAGCAACTGTCCCTTTATTAAACATCTCACTGCTCCTTCCCTGCCCACTGCTCCCTTCTTACCTAGAGAGTTGCACAAGATAATATAAATAATTATACTCACAGGTTTATATAAACACACGCATCCACACCCCACTCCTCCTACAGCTGCCGTGCTCCACGTCGCTCACTCAGGGCCTCTCTGCCTCGGTGACGGTCCCCGCAGCGAGCCAGCAGCGCTGCAGGGAGCATCGCCCCAAGGCCCCGTGGGTCTGCCCAGCAAAGGGCAGCCCCTGCTCCGCGTCCCCTCCCCAGACACAAAGCCTGACAGATCTCACATCCAAACTGCTGATCTCGCCTCTTTCCTCACCCTGCCCGTCCACGTCACCGCGTCGGGAGAGCACCAGTTCCTCCCGTCCCGACCTATGCCTGCAATAGATTCCATTTGAGCCCATTTCATCTCTCCTGGAGCAGAATTTTGTGAGAGAAAAAGCCTTTTCAACATTTTACCATGCCAACAGGCATGACTGGGCACTTATAACCTTAAAAAAAAATATGTTAGAGACATCAAGGCCAGCTCTACCGTATACGATGTCTTTCTTCTGCCTCAAGCCAGCAGAAAAGTACTTGGGCACCTGCTTCAACAAAGCTTCCAGGAGAAGCCCGATCCCAAGGCACCGTAAATCTGCTGCATCCAGGAAATCCCAGTAAGAACTAAGCCTGTTCCACCCCTGGAGCTGGGCTGTGGTTCAGAGCTAAACCTTCTACCAGGGCTCCTCCGAGCTCCGGGGTTTGCTGGGAGGCACAAACACACTTCCACCAAGAAGTGGGGTCCCTCTTCTCTTCCACGGCTCTGGAAATCCAGAGCAAGCTGGCCAGGGAAGCGAAAAAATACACCGACAATTGGGACAAAAGGGTCACTGGGAGAAAGGGTGTGTTGCAAATTCACAAAGCATCAGCTTCGACTGGTGGGAGGAAGCACCAGATAGGAATCGAGTCTGCGCGTCTCATAATCAGCCCCTGACATCAGCCAGGACTGGAGATAAGGAGGGAGCGATCCAGAGGCAGTTTCGCTTTAAATAAGCGCTTGCATTTTGGCTACCTTTCCCCGGGGCTATCGCATCCAGAGGTGGGCAGAACACTTCAGGAGAGGACTATCTGGATTGCTCGCTCTAATGTTAGGGTTCTCCTGCTTGCTCTGCATCGCTGACGTTATCAAGGTGGCGTCCTGGAGATCCCAGCAGGACAAAGCCCTGTCTGCGCTCCCTCTGCATGAGCTCACCCAGCGTGCTTCCAAGCGTCTCCAAGTTTTAGTGTCTCATCCAGCTTCCATTTTTTGGCCCAATTCCAAACATCCCCAAACCCCCAGAAAAAAAGCAGCAGAGCTGAAGAACTGGACGTTGGTTTAGCAAGTTCATCATCACCTCTCTGGAGCACTGCACGCTGTTAGAGATCAGGACACGTCTCCATGCTCTGGTGGTGCTTGGAGCCCCTCTTCTTGGTTGGACTAGATGATCTTAAAAGGTCCCTTCCAACCTAGGTGATTCTGTGGGTCACCATAAGCCAAATCCAGGGCACGCTGGGTCACGTGAAAGAAGAGAATTTGTGCTGCTTCAGGCTCTGAAGGGCACTGGGGCAGAATCCCAGCCGGGCTCTGCTGGGCCAGGCAGCTCTGATGGTGGAGCAAAGCAGACCCAGCGAGGAAGGAACACTGGGACCTACAAGCTCTACCACCCTGAGAAGAGGAGCAGCGCGAGCCGAGCACATCGCCAAGAAAGCAGATCAAGCTTAAAGACGGTAAGAAAACTGCAGACTCTCTTTAAAAATGTTAACTCCCAGTGATGAGAAGTTGAACCTGAAGCTCAAGGGGATCAACCTGAACACAGCACACGCTGTTTTGCTACTGGTGAAATTCCTGTGGCTTGGGAGACGTTCCCTGCAGATAATATCAACAGAGCTTGGATCGCAGCCATCTCGCGCTTCTTCCAGACCTTCCTCTTGCAAAAATTCACGGAGGTATTAGGTTATAATAAAGTAACGTCATGCTCCGCCAGACAAGTCTGTGCCACCCTCTGCAAAAGCTCTCGCTGCCGCTTCCCGCAAGAGCCGGGGCGACCGGCCCCGCGACGGGCAGCCCTCCTGTTCCACCGCTCGGCCGGGCCACCTTGGGGAGGTCGTTTTGCACCCTGGTCAAATGACTGCGAGGATGCTTCGCTCCCACCGAACCAGAACAGAGGCGGCTTAATCTCTCGTTTTTTCAAGCGTGCTGCGATCCTTTAAAGATGCCATAGAAATGCAGATTGCGATCCCCGGCTGACGGCAGAGGAATAGAGGCTCCAGCTCCTGCGCAGAATAACTAGGTCAGTCCCCTGTTGTAAAAGCATTAACCAGAATCCAGAGAATTCCTGGTGGCTAAAATAACGGTAGCAAAAGTCTAACACCATTTGCTGTTATTAGTCACTCTCTACCTCTGGGTACGTTCAAACCCAACTCTCTAGAGCCCGGAATAATTTGAGGGCTGGAGCTTGAGCTTGTCGAACGGCAGCCACGTGGCTCCGAGCGGCGGCGGAGGCTCCATCCCACTCGCTGCCTCGCGGAGCCTGGGAACGACTGCCCTCCCTGGCATCTGGAATTTATCTCACCCCCTGCAGATGCTGCGGCTGGACCAGGCATTTGCTCTCCTCTCGCCGTTTCACGCCGCTGCCTTCCGCTCCTTCCTACTTTTATTCCCCCAAGCTGTGCTGGCGTAACTGGGCATCTGCCTGTGGACCACACCGCGCCACTCATCAACACAACCACCTGCATAAAAAAACTGCTGCTTTTAATGGGAAGATGAGCAGATGAAGGGTTAAACCCAGTTATTTCATCTTTTTTTTAATTAATATTTAATTTCTTTTTAAACTCGGGTTGGCTCAGCAGCTCAGCCCTGCAGTTGTGCCACCACAACCCAGAAGCCACCAACCCGCGAGGCGGGAACTGAGCCTTCTCGTTCTGCCACCGAAACAAGCCCGTCGTAATCCTGTACCCTCCGTTTCCCTCATCTCCATGAGCTGCGAACGCACCCGAGCCCCCAGGATGGGTTGCAAAGGATTAAATGGCTATAATCACCACTTAAGAGATTTATTTCTATAATGTAGAGAAACACGTTAGCTGTGACGTCTTGTGCACTAACCGCTACAACAGAGGAAAGAGGAAAAAGTCGTCAATTGCTACCTCCTCTAAGAGTGATTTTGGGTCTTTTCTGATGGTAGAGAAGCCTTTTACTTTCTTTATCCTCAACTCTCTCCTCTGGTCTTCGTTCAGGCTGCAATTTGTAACAGCCCAAATACCAGCATAAGGCAGAATCAGGTGCTGGCTGCTCTGGGGGGCATAGTTTCAGCAGAACACAGGCCCCACCATAAAACTTCCAACCACCATTTTCTCCATTAAAAAAACAATAATCAAAACTACCCAAAACATGTGCAAAACTATTAATGCTGTCAGATCCCACCATAAGGAATTAAAATATGTGCACCGTTGGGCAATGTGTGTTCCAAAGGGCTGAAACACGCTGGCTCTTTCTGGCACTGTAAGAACATTTTTACACCAAAACGCGACCACCTGATGAATGGGGCCCAAATGGAAGAGTCAGACACTCTGAGCACTGGGACCCGCTGGGATTTGGCTGCAGCCCTGACTAATGTCCTGCCTTTGGAACCAGCCTAGGTCCTGCTGGCTGCTCCCAGGGGGGAGCAACAGAACCAGAATCCTCTCCAAGGTAACCCCAGAAAGTAACCGCCTGAGATATACGTATAAAATTAAAGGAACTCTCCAGATTCTGACTAATAATATTAATAATTAAAGACATTTGGAAAGAAGCAACATAAGCCATAGCCTTTTAAGCTGTAAATAAAATGGTATGTCTCCAATTGTGCAGATCTAGAGATTCCAAAGATGGCATCATAAAAATAAGTGAAAAAATTCTGTTAACCTTCTACTTCATCATCATCCATCAAACTACTAACTCAAAACCACATTTCTAGTTCATGTGCTCTCTGGAGCGCCAAATAAATTCTATAAATAAATGAATTCAGAGAAATGCATTCAAATTTAAAAAGTATTAACTCAGTTCATTTCCACATGTGACCTTTAAAAACAAATGCTTGTTAAGACTCAAAACAAGCATTTTTGTCTTTTGTTCATCAGAACTTTGATGAAAGCTGAAAGCCTGGCTGACAGTTGTGCCCAAGCGCTTAAGCAAAGATTCCCCACAGAAATACTTGGGTAGTTATCTGGAAAATTCTTTGGTATTTCAACAAATAGCCTCTCAGCGCAAGACCAGCCACAACCCATCACGAAGGTGATCACAGACCACGAATCAGAAGTAGCCAGATAATTTTGGTGACCCCGAGTCCTAAGTGACTGCTTTAAACACATGCCTTTAAATGACACAGAAATACCAGCAATGTTCTTTAAATGAGTTTCTGGCTCAGCTTTTCGTCACTCAGGCTGCTCTTCTGCAGAAGCTCAGGGAGAACATATTTAGAACTCGGAAGAGCACACAAAAGCCCAAAGAGCTCTGCAAATTCCTGGTTTGGGAGCAAGCAGCAGAATTCGTATTTTCTTCTCCATTAACACCAAACAGTGTACATTTTATAATCAAGTGTCAGAAATCAGGACTTTTCCTCAGTCACAAACAGGAGCATCTTGTTTCCCAACGTGACCTGCAGCCCATGAGGTGGTACAAGATCTAAACTACTTGTGACGTTACTTTATACACTGAGGTTTCTCATGAACTAAACGCAGGGTGCGTTTTTCATTTTACGGCCCAAATATTCCGTAACAGCATCCAGGTTTGCAATCTGGGCCTCCACACCTCTCACCGCACGCTCAGGAGCTCTGATGTCTGCAAATTAATTATGCGTGTACCCAGACGGGACAGCTTGCTGCGGCACGAAGGGCTCAGGGAGGACTTGCCTGGAGAGACTTCCTTCCAGAGCCAGCCGTAACATCTGCTCTTCGGATCCAACCCAACCTCCCGGGGAAACCAAGAGCTTTTTTTTTTCCCCACTGGCTTCCACAAGTGCTAGAAAGATTCTTATTCTAAGCTGGATGTTACAGGAAAGAAGTTAATTTCTGACATTATTGTATGCATTTATGTACTTTCTTGGACAAGGCCCAAAGTACTCATTAGAAGTGTAACACCCTGCTTAATTCTTCCAGAAGCCAATCATAAGGCTACTATGAATTTTAATGAGCACTGAATCAAACCCCAGATGGTTTTTAAAGCCAAATTATCCTGATCTTGGTTATTTTAAGCTCTGTGTAGTGCCTTCTGGCCACTAGACACATTAACCCCTCTGTTCCTGGTCCACATTAAGGAAAGACTTTCATTCCAGTTCTCCCCATCTCACCACAGCTCTTCAGCTCTGCTGGGACAGACCCTCAGCCCCTGCTCCACCTTGAGAAGTCACAGCTTTGAGAGAAGACTCAACGGTTGACACAGGTGAGAAACAACCATCAGGGATGGCAGTGGTTGATCCACACTCTTTCAGCAACACAACCAAGGCTCCGCAGCCCATTTAGTGCCGTCTTCTGGACACAGCAACAGGAACACGATCACATTTAGGAGATATTAGCAAGTGAGATCTATGACAGTTACCATCTCAGTGAAAAAGGCAAGAGTACAAGAAAAACGAAATGAAATATAGTCATTTATAAGGCACGGGAGAGAGGAAAGGCAGAGAACCAGAAGGCCATCGATAAGATAACACTGACACTACAGACAGTCCAATTCAAGCAGACTCCCAGGGGAAGAGCCATTGAGCTCAGAGCCCTCAGGTTGACAGTTCATAGAGACACTTGTCGCTGCAGAAGCTGACGGGGATGTTTGCTTTCTGGTCTGAAATGGCACGTTTCATTTTAAGAAACACGACGTCTTTTCTATACGGTGGTGTTTCAAGTATCTCCACACCGTATCGGCAGGACACCTGGCCCTGCAGGACCTCAGCTGGGTCCCACCAGAAGCGACACTGCTCGGAGCTGTACTTTGGCTACACCCCGATTCTTCAGAGCAGAATACAAATTACCTTCCCCTTCTACCACAAACCACTATCACCTTACTCTTGCCTTTGACTAATCTTGGCTTTTTTGGGCTGTGTTTTTCTCCTGTGAACGTCAACCTGAGCATCTCGGAGATTCCCAAGGCCTTTTCCCTTCCCCTTGGCAACCTGCAGGAGAAAAAACCCATCACTCAGCTGTTTCCAAAGCCTCTTTGGTTGAAGCAGCACAATTCCTTGTTAGACTTTAAGCAAGTCCAGAGGAACATGAATTCTTGTTAGAGAATTATTTAATTTTTTTAGGAACTGTTGTGACCAATAACCAACTACAGCAGTAATTGCCTCTGTAACCAAGACAGCTATCCGACGGCCAGAATGCCAACGCTTCCAGAGTGGTTGGGGTTGGTTTTTTGGAGGGGGAGGTGGCTGGTTGGGTTCTTTTTCCAGTTTGTGGCAAGGGGGGAGGAAAGGAGGAGGAAAATAAAGAGAAAACTGTTCTACTACCTGCTTTTCTGGTCCCCAGGTATCCAGGACCTTCTCTCACTCACCTGCCTGGGGCAACAGCAGTTCTCATTCCAGTGTCCCAACACCTCTGTTCTTTGTTAAATTCCCTTCACACTCACTTGTGTGGGTTTTTCTTTTTGTTTTCGGGGATTACTATTTTTTTCTTACAGTTTTTTTTCTAAACCTTGTCTGGTAAACAGATGGACGTCATAGAAATGAAAAGGATGAAATGGAAAGACTAACAAGAACTGAAGTGCAGCATTATGCAAGACAGCTATGGAAAAGAAATTATGTTATGTCACTGCATATTACTCAGTTGAGAATGGTTAATGAGTTTACGCTATTTAACCACCTCACCAGAACGGGCATCACAGCTTGAGGAATGCAGACAGAGCTCTGAAATGATTTCACAATTAGAAACGAGGGGTGGGAGGGAAATAAGGACGCAAAAGATGGTTTAATGTTCTTCTCTTGCCTCCAGATGCACGACACATGGCTCACTTGTCCCGACTCTGGGCCCGACATACTTATTTTTAATTCCCTGAAAACACAGTGACTGAGCAGCAGGAGCTCAAGCGACACACTTCGCTCGCCATGGTTTGCTAGAGCGGAGCAGGAGCCCAGTCCCCCCCTCTGCTGGGGCTGCCAAGTGCAGCATCAGCGGCGGGTTCGGGAGCTCCGACAGCTCTGCCTCCTGCCGCGGCCCCAGAGCCCCGAGGGGCCTGTGCTTTAACAGGTTTCAGTCCCTTTTGACTTGAACCACATTTGAACTTCTTAGCAGTGAAAAATCATTCTATCCTGTTACTATTCCTCTGAGCCATTGCACACACGCCCCTTTTATTATTGCATTAGTGTAATTTTGTCTCTGACATTCCCCCAAGAGGAATTACTCATGTCCTGCTATTATTTATTTTACTACTAAGAGCCTAGTTTTTAGCAGCAGTTTTAATTAAATACCAATCCTCCTCCTCCTCAATTAGGATCACCTTTATCTAGCTGGCTATGCTCTGTGCTCTCCAGCAGGATGGGTTGGTTCCTCCCGTGCATCCCTCCCTCCACAGCTCCCTCAGGAACTGCAAAAGCCCCCTCTCTCCCACCGAATCCCATCAGCAAAAAGAAATGCAGGATTTTCCTGAAGTGAAGAACCATCACGTGGAAGTCGACATGGTGCTTAACGCTGGTTATACAGGATTCCACTTTAAATTGATGCCAAGTGACACTGCCAAAAGCAGCGGCATCTTCCGTCCCCCCCGAGCCCTGCCGTCTGCTGCTCTGTCCCACACACCAGCCCAGGGCACGCTGCTCCTGCCCCTCGGGGGTGTCCCCGCTCCTCTGCAGCCTTGCTTCCACGGCCATTGCTCCCCTGTCACCCGGCGTCACACCTCTCCTCTCCAAATACACCACTAAAAGTTGCCAAGGCAGGTTTTCTTTGGGAGTCTGAAGTTCAGCGTGTCCACGCACACTGGGTAAACTCCTCTCCAAAGCCTTTGCTGTCCCTGGGTAATGAATCAGATCACAACGTATTCCTGACTTCAGTACACAGGATTCTTGGAAGCTGCCCCGGATTAATGTTTTAAGAGTTATTCATTCATGTTCCCCAAGTGTCAGAGGCAGAACTGATGACTCCTGACTGTGAAGTTGGCAGGAATTTCCTCATCTCAACTATTTCTACAAAGCGGAATCAAACTGCAGCAACAGCATCCGACTGCATTAACTGCTCCAGCGCCTGGCAAAGCCGCTGCGGAGACAGCACAAAGTTACGCAGCGGCCGCTGGCACCAAAACCCCTCCTGGCCATCGTCCCCGGGCCAGGCACCGGGCACAGGGACCCTTCCCTGGGCACTCTCACCCGACCGCTCGGCACCACTCCGTCCCTCGCCCGGCACAGGGATGGGGAGAGGCAGCAATAAGTCAGAGATCATTTTGATTTCACTTCCCCCAGACTCAAAAAGGCTTTTTCCTCCTCAGCTCTAGGTAACAAAAGTTTACTAACTATGCTTACTTCCCTAAACATAAGATGTTTTTGCTTTTATGAGCATATTTTATTCCTTTTCCAAGAGCAAAATGGAACTGCAGACAAGTATGAGATCAATCAACATGCAAAGAGAAAGTATAGACTCACGCCTCCACTCTCCCCTGCGCTTCCAGGCTCAGCAAGTGCATTCCTTAATGGCTCCGGCACCTTTATAAGATTCCTGCTCAGCTGTTCTTTAATCAAGGACTGTAATTTATACACCGCAACCTAAGCGTACAATTCTCAGTCTGGAGGGTTCCCAACTAGGAGGAGTTTCAGGTTCTGGTTTATGCTGGGGAGGAGGGAATAGTGATGATAAAAGATTTTTCAGCTGTTACTCACCAATTCTTTCCAGAGCCATCTCTGGACATTTAAGGTATTTTTATCCTACCTTAAATATGGCTTTTCAAACAGGTTGCCCGCAGCTGGGACACGGAGCTCTCTACTACTTTCTGGCCTTTCCACAAATAGTTTTAAACAGTGATAAACTGGCTCTTCAGGTGCATCAAACAGTATCTACTGCTTAAAAAAAATATCCTATCTCCTTGCTCTTGTTTCAATAAAAGTTCTTCAAACCAAGCCTATTAAAAACCTTCAAGTTCCCGAGGCAGGAACCACCTTCATTTTGCCTCCTACAGAACAACAAATACTCTATCAATGTTTAAAAGCACTAAGCAAAAATAATAAACCATAAACACGCATATTTACTAAATTTTACTTTCATTCACCCAGCGTTTCTACAACAGCCATCATTCTACTGTTTAAGTATGTGATTTAGAAGCGGGGTCAGAGCATTAACTCACCGCTAGATCACAGACAGCAAAAGGCAGCGCTAAAAGCATCCCCTGCCCCCCTTTTTATGGCTTCAGACCTCAGAAAAATCAGTTCTTGCAGGATGATCTTAATTTCCAGTCTAGAAAGGGAGTGCCAGGGCTTTATCTCAGTTCTACAGCTCGGAAAGGTAAAAAAATTTTAGAAGTCATCCCAATTTGGGTCCCCAGAGCCCTGGAGCCCGCCCCCCCCCCCCGCACCAGCCTTACCTTGAAAAAAGGCTCTCGGAGAAACGCTTCTGGAGCGAACTCAGTCCCTGCTTCCTCCCGACTGCAGGTCGCTGCTTGTCTTCTACACGGGAAACATCCCTTGCTTCAGGCAGAAATTCTCACCGATTCCGTCTCGGGGGCTCCGGAGGCCGGTCCCGGTCCCGGGGGGTCCCGCAGCCCGAGCGCCGGGCGCTGCCGCCGCGGAGCGGGGCGGCGGGGGAGGGGATCGGCGCTCACGCCCCCTGAGCCGGGAAAGAGCCCCGCAGCCGGGGGGCTGGCGACGCCACGGGGGTAAATTCCATTCAAAGGCAGCAGTTGCAGCCGCTGAGGTCTCCCCGCAGCCACACGCCGCCGGCAGGGCCCCGGAACGCCGGGAATCGGTGTTTCCTGGGACCTTTTTTGCGGTGGGGGCTAGCGGGGGCTGAGCAGGGAGGAAGGGCCGGGGCCGAGCGACACCTCGCACGGCAGCGACAGCGAGAGACTCCTCGGGGCTCTACCGCATCAAGGCTACACATGCGTTTCCCCCGAAGCGGAGCTGAGAGGCTGGCTGGCTTCGCTGCGCTCCGGGGCGGGGAGGGAGCTCTCAGACATAACAAAGCCTCACACTTAAGAGAATCCGGGATTAAAAGCCTCCCGTGCCCCGCGGAGGTGCGGACCGAGACCAGGAGCGGCAAACCCAGCCTTATTCCGTCGCTCCGAAGTCTTACTTATCAATGCGGGAAGCGTTCCCGCGTCCCTTTCGGGGTGCGGGGACTCCGGGCGCCGTGCTGATCCGGCACGACTCGCCCCGCGTCCATCTCGTTGCCATTTCAAAAACGCAAACTCTAAGCTCAAGTTGACGGTTCTGCAGGCTAAATTTCAGCAACAGCTCTCCCGGCACCCCGCAGGAGGAGGAAGGTAGACTGTTCTAAGGCTTTAGACTTCACAGGGATGCAAATGAGGCCAGATTTATTAAGCTGATTGAAGCAGCGAGGGTTTACACGGGCTGAAGCTCTGCAGATGGAACCATTAATGTTCCTGCTACTGGAGGCCCCAGTGGAACCCAGCAGAAGGCAGTGAAACGGCTTCCCCCCGCTGCAGCCGGTTCGGAAATCAAGTCAAAACCAGCAGGGCTGCCAATGAGGCAATTAGGTGTTTTCCACAGGTAGTCTGATAAAGCAGCCAGTTATTTACAGTTTCCTGGCACGTCAGTGACTCTAGTATTTCCTGGACAACATTCCGAAAGGAGAAGCATCTTTTTTATTTTATTTCTTTTTTTAAGGTAAAGGCGTTGCATCCAAGAGACAATTCCTTTTTCTTGCTTTTCGAGCTGCCTTTTATTTCCTCACCTGGCTAACCACAAGCACATTTTTGTGAACGTTAGGTAACAAGCAAAGCCTGCTGCTAATTCCTTCTCATCAGGGCCTGGGGAAAAATCCAAGCCGTTGGGTGAAAGCTAAAAAACAAACAGAAAAGCTAGGAGGGGGGAGAGAAGGGGAGTGAGAAAATAACTGAGGAGTGAGTCAGTCCTGCTCCTCCTGCTTAGTCACCTGTGGTGCTTCTCTCCAGACACACCGGAGATGAAGAAGAAGATGCCTGATGCCTTCCACCCACCTCCTCCTCCTCCTCCTCCCGACAAGGACGTAAAAAGCAGGGATGGGGCAGAGTTTTGGGAGACAATGGTTCCAGATGCTCTCCGGAGCTGACGGTTGCCTGTTTGCTCACGTTTCCCACCCCCTCCTCTCACACCGCCCCCCCCCCTATTTCTCAATTAAATCATCTTGAATCAACCTGTTTCAGTGGCTGGTTTAAGTTTCTCTGCTGGTGCCCTGCAGTTTTGACATCGTAGGGAGTTGCCATGGAGAGCAGAGTGATGTCATTGACACAAAAAGCACTGAATTTACAAATACGACAGGAACAGAGCTATTTATAAAGAGCTGCTTTTCTCTCCCCACTCTTTGCTGGGGTGGGTAGAGGCAAAGGCAGCAGCTCCATTCTTGATGTTTCTGTCAACAAGTCTCAGAAATGAATTTTCTTGTTAGAAAATATCCTGAGCCCGTGAAATTGCTGAATGCTGTCAGCTTTCGGACTTCATTCATTAGGGCTGGATTTAGCTTTCCAGCTCATAGCTATTTTTGAGGTCACATAACGCTGTTGGTATAGTAACTTCTACCCTGAAAAATCCATGCAGCATTACCGAAACGCAGCCGCGTCTGAAAGGAAGGACAAGAACGTGTCACAAGAAGACTGGGGACAGACACCCTCTTCAATGGAAAGGCTTATCATCACTTCGAATAATAACCGCGAGTGGTGGATTTGCCGCGACCTCGTGGGGTGCCGCTGCTCATTAATGCAGCCCTCGCATAATGAAACATTTAGTGCATATAAAAATCGCAAAACAGAAGAGATAGAAAAGGGAAGATGATAAACTTAGACATGAACAACCACCACAAAAGAAATAGAAAGCACTTGGAATAAATTGGAAGGAATAAAGGGTGGTTTAAGGAGATGACAGGGAAGCTATCGTAGATGTTGAAAGAGCATTATTTATGTGTATGGCACCTAAACCAACCACACAACCATCTGTCACCCCAAAATCTGACAGGACAGTGACATTCCTAAAAGCTGTGTGCTAAGAAGAATTATGTCACCAAGATACAGGCCAAGGTCCAACATTCAGTTTTGAGTTTAAAAGATTGCTTTGTTTTCAAAGAAAATAGCTTGGATCTCAACAGCTCTTAGAAGAACCGTGATCCAGCTTAAAGAGCAGCACCCGTCAGAGCAGGGGTCCCACATTTCCCCCTCTGGACACCAGTATCAAACCCAAACCCATTTCACCAAGGTTTTGTTGCATTGTACACGTCCAGCCGCCCAGCAGCACTCCAGTCACAGGGAGCAACAGAAAGTACAGCTCCAAACGCAGGTTAGGAAACCAGCTACTAAATATATCAGAGTGCTACCTTGTTTTTATGAACCATTTCTCCTCCACAGAGGTGAAACATTTATAAATATGTATATTTAGATACAAAAACATACATAAAAGTGTCATACTGGTTTTATAAACAGGAAAACCCCAGGACTTGAATGATTTGTCCCGCATCCCGTGCGGAGCCAGGAGCAATGGTGGCAGCGGAAGGCAGGGCTTCAGTCTAGAGCCCTGTTTGTCTCAGAAATAGAAGTTTAACAAAACCACAAACGCCAGAAAAATTAACAGGGCTTTGCCAAAACGTCCACAACTTCTGCAGCACAAGTCCCAACAGCCCGGCGTTTATCACAATGAAATAGGTCAGAAGATTGAGGAAAAGCATAGTTTTCTCACCTCTCCTTCACAAGGCCAGCTGCTCAAATGCCATTTCCAAATGCTATTTGGAAATCCTCCATTACTACACGTCCCTTTCTGGATGGGGTATTGGTACTTGAGGAAACATCACCGTGGCAACCACAGTAAAGCTGAAGTGAAGAATATGCCATGCAGCAAAAGGCCACAGAAACTTTAGCTTGTAATTGAGCAAGTTATGAAGCAGTTTGTGCACGGGCTAAAAGTATATAGATGTACTGCTCACTTCAATAAAAATCTCCTCAATTCAGCTGATAGGAAGCAAAAACCCATTTTGACCTCGGTTCGTGGAGCAGAAATGAAGGCTCAGAAACAAGCAGCGGCGAGGATGGCTCCAGTGTCCAATTGTGTGGGAATTATCTGCCAAAGGAACCACGAAGAAGATCGCAGTGAGTTTCCCATTGTTGTCTCAACCAGGTTTTTCACCAGGTGAAAAACTCGCTTTCCCAGGAGAGGAAGGGGAATAATAACTTTTTTTTTTAATTGCATAAAAACGGACTCTTGCTGTTACACATTCCCCAGACGTGAAGCAAATGAGAGACTGTGGTTCCAGCTGCCCACCCCAGCTGCCAGCAGCGGCTGCCGTTCCAGGCTAGGCAAGACTTCTTTCAGCTGACACTTACATTTTACATCTTGATATAAAAACTGCTGCTTTTAGTTGCACGGGATCTAAGCGGTAGTTTCCAGGATATAAGAACATGGCAGACGCCACTGGAGCTGTACAAAGAGAAGTCTTCCCTGGTTCCCCTACGAACAGCAGGAGCGGGAGATGTGCCACGAACACGAGGTGCCTGCTGAGGGCTGGCTTTAATTCCTTGCAGACTCCTCTTTTCCAGCAGGTATCGGCAGATCTGCTCCGGGATCAGATCACGCCACGGGAACAGAGCAACGACCGGACAGGCTGGAGCCAGTTCAGTTCCCAGGACGGGGAAAGAGCTACTCCAGGCTGGGTCCTCGGGAGGAAAGACAGAGGTAATGGTCTGGTGGGATGGTCCAAAACGCCTTTCCTGGATCTGTTTGGACTGGATACTGAGGAAATGGACCAACACTGAATTTTGCAGTACTCCAACATTTTTTTCCCCTATGAAATGATTATTTAAAGTATTGCACTACATCAAAACACGTCGCCAGTTTAACTCCCAGACAGGAGCTATACAGTTGAAGAGCCACTGAGGAACTGTGCAGTGAGAGGAACCAAAGCACCAGAAAAAACAGACAGAAGCTCGGGCGCAGAGACGGAACCAAAGACTAACATTTGTCTTTCGTCAGCATTGGGTCACTGAGCTGCTCATCCGGCCTCGAAAACCACACGTCCATCCCAGCTGGAGCCCCGGGATCAATAATTAAATAGCTTTAGATGGTACTTACTACAAAAGGAGAGTCGGGAACAAATATTTCTAGAACCAACAAAAGGAAGAGCGTTCATCCCTGGTCTCACTGAGCGACCTCAAGGTTCACTTGCCTGTTTAATAACTTCAAATATTCTGTCAGCTGAAGAATGAATGGAAATGAAACCTCCTTATTTCTAAGTTTGTAACCGTGGCGTTCTGCTGGATTAACCAAGCAGAGGGGCAATGGGTGTAAAATAATAGGAACCAAGAGAACGAAACTGTTCAAGGAGCCGTGGTCTTCCTGCAGCAACCTTTAAGGGCAATCTTTTTAAGCACATGCACATTAATGGCACTGCAGTGCCCATAGCCCCAGGCTAAATGAGAGGCTCCAACCGCCAATTCTCAAGCCCACAGTCAAATAACTCACTTAGAATAAGAACGCTCAGCTTCTGTACACCGCTGGGGAAATCACCAGTGCTCAGCGCGGAGCACAACACCTCAGAAGCTACAGTTTAGCCCAAAGCCATTTTGGAATATTTATTATTTGGGAAATCAGCAGCAGCACAGAGGAAAGATTTAGAATTATTTGCTGATGCACACGCAGGAGCTATAATTTGTCTGCTTTTAAGAGTATTCATAAATTTCACGAACTGAAAACCAGTTGGATCAGATTGATAGTAGGTTTGATAGAACCAAAGCAGAATTAATGAATGTATGAAATCCCCAATCTGGTGGGTCAGTCAGAATGACACAAACCAGGAAGTGACAGTGTTCTTCATAAAAAATAATAAGGATTTTTTTCTTCTATAATTCTTTCAATTTTAGACTAAAGAGAGGAGAAATGGCTCACCAAAGCCCTCTTAGAATTTTCTTTTCAAATGCGATTGAACTGTCTCTTCTCAACTCTGAAAATCTTCCATGAGGTTGATGAGCAGACTGTTTTTCTGTGCAAGACCGTATGTAAGGCTGTAGTGGGGAATCCAATAGGTAGAAAATAATGGAAGTCCATTTCCAAATTAATATAAAGATATTAGAAACTGGAATAATTCAGCTTATTGGAATAGTTCAAAACTGTGTAACTCTTGTACCATCTAAATTTAAGGCTACTGATGTAATCCAACGTAACTACCTCTATGTGTCACCAATCTTTTTTTTGTTAAGAACTCCTGAACTTATATGAATCTATAACATAGAGTATAATAAAGATGTTATATATATGGGATTTCATGTACCAGCCACATGAAATGCATTCTTCTAATTTGCCAGCTGAATTTCTCCAGAAACACCTGCTGGCAGTATTCCAGGGGACACACATTGAGGCCGAGTGCAAGCTCCTGCTTCTAGATCATTCTGGAAATCTTCTGTTATGTGACCTCACCTTGCACAAGTCCGAGCTCACCCCCCTGACCATGGGCTGGTCAGTAATTGGTGATTACTTCTACTAAGTGGTTTTCATCATCTATTTAACACAGACCCTAGGCTGGGAGAAGCCTCATATGTGAAGGCATTTGGAATATCGCTATCTGAGCTGAAGAATACTCTGACCAATTATCTCAAGTTTAGGATTTTGAATCTCCTACAAATTCAATACCTTTTAAGGACAGCAGGGTACGAGCTGACACATTTCCTTAAAACCACCTCTTAAAATGTAAAGCTATTAGCAAGTTAGTGTCAGCGCTTGCAACAGAATATATGCTTTTAAAAGTAAATTCTGTTTTAGTATTATTGTTTTCGAACTCTGGTTCTTATTCTTAGCTTCTGCAGCTTCTTTTAATCATTTTTCTGTTCTTCACTATCGAGATCTGCTTTTTCTTATCATTTGCACTGACACATCAAGTAGAATCAATAAGGTTTTGTACCCTTGCTGGTCATTACAATGCCTAAATACTAACGAGGTAACTGGTATCATCTGTATTTCCCAGGTGTAGACCATGATCTTGATGAGCCCTAGAAATAGCAGAAGCAACTGCTTCGAACCCAGATGCAGCTGCCAGAGCTTAACGAGCAGAAAATGGCTCAGACCTGTGGCTTTTGCCCCCCTCACCATACATGTACATCTCACACACGTTTGATCAGCCTGAATTATTTTATCTGTAGCATTTGTTGGGGCTCCATGGCTTTCTACCATTATTTCCAAACCCCTTTTCACTTCATCTAACAGAGTGGACAACATTTTTGCCTTACCTCTTTTCCTGTTTCTGAAGCAAAGCTGACAGTTTATATGGATGCAGAGAACACGGGGGGTCCCTGCGAATACAACAAATTGGTTCAAAGAACAAATATCCCAGAACCTCAACAGCAGACACCAAACCAAGTATTCCAGAGTTACAGACACCAGAGCAAGTATTCCAGAGTCACAGAGACCAGGGCAAGTATTCTGGAGCCACAAGTGAGAGTACCTGGGGTTGGGGTGGGTTATTCTATGACGTGCACATTCAAGGCATCCAGAGTACCAGTCAAATGCTCTTTGTTTCTGACACAGTTAAAAGCTCAGATCTTCTGTACCCTTACCCTTTCCTGTGGCCTTCAGAGAACCTTTTGCTGTAGCACTATCCTAGCAAGGAATAAGAAAGAAACAGGGGCAGGCTCTGTCTCCTGTTCTCCTCCCGCTCTCTGGCCAGTCAGGACTCCAGGGACAGATCTGAAGCTCAGAGCAATGCTGCTGGCACATGGATCACAGGAAAAATGGCAAACCCCAAGATTCTTAGGCTTTAGAAGCAGGATTGGAATGTCCTTTCCAGTAGTGTCCAACATTACAAATCGCTTCCATTCTTCTGACGTTTTCTTCTAACACCTGTGATACTATTGAAACATTTTAGAAGCAGGGAAATAAGTTGTGCATTAAAAAAAACCAAAACAAAAAACCAACCAAAAATTTTTCCTGGTGCAGGTTACCCAAGTAGGAGAAAAGCATCATCTGGACAATATTATTATTCCAAGTGTAGTATCACGCACAGCAGTTAGACCGTACTTGAATTGCATCTAATTAGTAATTTCAGTGAAGAAAACTTAATTCCAACATGGTAGCCAAAGAGCAGGATGTTGTCACTGTATCTCCAGTTAACGTAGATGCAAACCCAACTTGGTGTTTCAATGGACAGCATGCTAAAGAAGGATGGCTGCATCTCAGACATCATAGATAGATTTTCTCCTATTCTCAGCTACATGAAATTTATTCAATTTTTCAATTTAAAAAATATATTAGGATGTCCCCCTTTTTAAGAAAAGAACAATAATTATTGTCTAGGACATTGAAATAGCGTATTTTCTACAATGCTCCCTGTCATCTATGTTTACAATAGAGCTCTTCTGACTCTGAAATTTAACCACAATTTGCCAAGAAGGCCCTTTGTTTGAGTGATCCATACTTACAAGCATCACACAATGTGGGTGATATCCACCGATAGGATTAAGGAAGTGTCATTAGGCTGAAAGCTTTTAGAGCAGTTTACTTGGGGAAGTTAACCAACCTTTATTTTATTTTAATAAGAGTCTGTTGGCTTTGCATCAGCTGCAGAAGAACCCAGGAGAAGCAGAACGGATGTATAAGATTCCAAGCGTATGGCATTTCCCTGAGGAAACATTAGTCATCTTGGCACTTTCCCCACCAGATGCCAATGGTGTTACTGCCTGTAAGGAACAGGATCAAACCCATTTACCCCCTGGTATTGAGCCCATGTTAGCAGGCATGAAACCATGGTGTGGGGTGGTTTTTTTTTTCCCCTTTAAAGCAACTGCCGCCAACCTTAGACAAGTTTTTCCTAAGTATCACTTTTTGAATCATTGTATAAAAGACAAATGAGCTTCGAGTCCTCACAGGCTGGGATTGTAACAGACCAGTCGTCAAATAGAAGAGAGACCAGCCTTGCCCCCAACAAGCTGTTGGATCAGAATTGTCCTGACACCTTCAGGGGAAAAGAGGCATCTACAGATGGCAGGACGTGCCACAAGGGGCAGGGAAGAGGATGAAATTATACCTGATGTCCAAGGCCTCAAAGTCCCAGTGAGGTGATCACTAAAAATACGGTGATGGAATCCTCTTCATTATTTTTGTTTGTTTCTTAGGGGAAAGTCTGCAATGCCATTGCTAAATGTTTCTTATTTTACAATATTGCAATAATTTTCTAGTTATAAGGTGCTTGTGTTGTCTGGGATATACATGAAGAGTAACGAGACATCTTCTCATGCAACTGAGCAAGGGTGGTCTTACTAGGTGGAGAAGGATTAGCTCCCTTTTTGCCAAGTCAACACAAGAGTAATAAGGGAGTGTTTCAGCTTTAAATTAGACCTCATTAGAGTATGGACAAATAAATTCACAGACAGATTTTAAAGAGCTGAGGAACAAAGTTCCTTTACTGAACTTCTGCTGAGAGCTCTTATCTGTGTGTTCAGACTATTCTCAAAAGCTCTCTGAATAAGGACTATGAAATAGGTGAAGTGAGAGTGAAGTCCTTGCCTGAGAAGTCCTCGGTATGAGGTATTTAGAGAGAATCAAACAGAACCAGAGAATTCTGGCCAAAGAATTTGAACAAATGAAAAAAAAAAAATCACTTAAAGCCAGTTTGTTTTTACAGGGAGAAGTTACCAGTGATCCAGTCTTCTACTCTCACCTTCATACATGGGAGACACTGTGAGGAAGTAAATCCCAAGTCTGAGAAGTTCCTCTACACCTAAGGTATGTCTTGGTTTTGGATCCTGTAAATTCTGTTCTCTTGAAAAAAATGAAGCCTTTGTATTGGTTTCAGTAATACAGTGCATAAAAAGTTAACACAAATATCTATCCACAAAACCTCCCCAAACCACCTGCAAACACTTCAGAACAGGTAGCAGATTTAGACTTCAGTGAGAATTCTGAAAGACCTCAATGCAGTAACTCTAGTCCCTACAAAAGTAAATAAAACACTTGCAGTGAGAAACAAAAATTTAAATATGCATCTTTTTCACTCATAACTTCATGGACTTTTGCTTCCAACAGTCATCCATGGGAGCATGTTCCAAGGAGAATCATTCAAGTTGTGTTCAGGTGCCTAGGAAATCCTGTGTGGTTGCAGAAGCTGCCACCAAAGGAGCAGTCACAAACTAACCCAGTCAGGCAGAAGCACTCCAGCAAGGACACTGAATCAAGTCTTTTGAAACCATCTGACAGTAAGGTTTAATAGGACAGAGTTGCTATCAAAATACAACTTTATTGATGAAACACTGATTCACCAACCAGCTAAATGTAGGAGAAAGACACTTCAGAGACTGCAGCGTGAACTTGGTATTAAACACATTTTTAAGGAGCTATACAAAATGGGGAGGGGGCAGTTATGACAACCAATTTCTGCTCAGACACAGATTAGTTCATGTAGCAGCTTAGGAGTTATCCACACATCGATGCAATATCAACATTCTTTAGCAAGTCCCGTGTGAAGTATAGCAGAAATGACTACAAATCACAGCTCGTGCTTATGTTTGAAAAAAAATTTAAATATAAAGTTAACAACGAATTCCTCTCTATAATACAAATTGTATTTGTCTCCTACGAAATCAGAGGAAGTTCTCCAAGAGGAAATTCTCTCCCAGGGCAGCTAAGGATTCACAGAGACGTTCTTGGAAACAGCTGTCAAACATGTCACTTATTTCCTCTCTTAACTCCCTCAGCAGAGGCACTGTGGACTTACCATCCGCATTCAGGAGTCTCCCCAAAAGTTTATTCCAGAAATCACTGTCAACAGTCCTAAAACAAATAAAACAGTTTTCAGTGAAACAGTCTGCGTATACAACACGCCTGTCAAGATTTCCGTTTGTATTCAGCACTAAAGGCCCTGGGAAAACCAAGTCTGAAATAATACTTTGACTCACTTGAGTAAATGTGAAGGAAAACTAGGAATATATTGTTAGGTTTATACATGTGGACCCTTTTGTCTTTCCCCAGTAAGTTTCTGGAGAGTAACCAGACAGGCTGCTTCACAGGCCTATCAAATCCACTATTTTTATGGTTGCCTCTTCCAGTGTACCTTACCAGTATCACCACTAAGTGCCATGGCACTTCTAAATTAAAGGAGTTATCAAGAGCATTCTCTGAGCCAACAAAGTTGGCAGATTCCTTTCCTGAATAAGGTGGAGAGAAAAATCTTACTCCCCCATTTGCAGGTTAAGTTCTCAAGTCAATATTAAAGGACAGCTGCAAGAGAAATACAAAAAAAATGGGTGGTTTACAGCCAGTTTTACTTTCTTTTTTCCCCCTGCCTTCCAGCTGCCAGACTTCTCATATAGATAACATTTCAAAGACAATTAAAGCAATAAATTCCCCCTCTCACAGATATAGCCACACAACATGAATGAAAAGGTTACCTAACTCATTAAAGTCTCAGAAGACCACTATCAGAGCTAACCCTGGAGTCCACAGCCTGCGCTGCTGCTGACTCCTGAAGTGCTTTTCTCCCTCAAACGTTGCCTTTTGAACAAATTATCTGCCTCTGCTTTGTGGAAGTGACTCACAACGCCAGATTCCTTCTGAGACCGTGGCTGCTGCTCTGTGCTATTACACTAATAACTCTTACGTTTTCTAAAGTAATCAAGTCATACAGAACCTACCAAAAAAATAAATGCAAGACCTGAGGCCATTTCCTTCCCGGACTAAGACAAGAAGAGGCACAGCAGAGGAGGTTACAGGTGGGTAAGGATGTCTAAAGAGTTATGAGTGAGAAAAATAGTCCTAAAAATTCAAAATTCAAACACAGCTTCTGTGTTCTGCCTCCCATAACCCTGCACAGCTGAAGTTTCCTAAAATAGCATGGTGGAAACAGAAAAACTCAAAACACTCCTGGAAGTGAAAAATCTTCAAATCCATTCTTTACTCATGGGAACACGCTAAAGCTCCCCTCCTCTGACAAACAAGTTGTCAAACTTACAGTAATGCTCAAAGATGGAGAAAAGAAAAGTGTGACCAAAATTCACATTTTACTTTTCCAGAGGTCTCTACTGCAGCACTGACTCAAGCGCTGTGCATTCTGTCACCTTTTATGTGGGTTCTGCTTTGAATGCCTTTGCCCTTAGAAGAACCATTTTGTGATTTGCCTTGCAGTTCTCTACTGCTTTGGTATTTTGTTGAACTGGTAGTACAATCAAGGGCTCTACCACTAATTCTACTATCTTTAAGTTTGTTTAATACTTAAAAATAATTAAGTCCTTTTTTAAAAATTAAGGAGGTTATGGTGGTTGCATTTAACACCAGTCAGCCTTCTAGTAAGAAGCCTTTTCTATTTCTTACTGCCCAAGTTCCCAGAACATTCTTTGAAGAAAGTTATTCTGTCAATACAGCCCTCAAAAAAACCCCAAAAAGCCAACCAAACTAGAAAACCAACCCCCAAAGCAAGAAAAAAAAAAAAAGCCAAACCACTTTCCACATCACTTATAGACTTCTAACGGAAAGGACAGAAGTTACATTATCTTTTCCACTGAAAAATAGAATTACTAAAAGCAACAGGAAAAAGAATCCTGTGTCTCGATGGGTGTTGTGTCATTGCCAGGCGTGGCTGTGTTCAGGGGTAACACACAATGTCAATAGCCATCAGCTGACTCTTCTGCTCAATTGGGCAGCCTCTTTTGGGGGATGAAGATTCCCTGCAGCAGTAAACTCGCTTGTCAGAGATTACTCAAGAATTTATTGAAAGCTTCAAATTGACTGGAGGAAATCTCATCAATTAATAAGAGCCAGACACACTAAAAGATCTATGTGTGAAGGAAAAAAAAAGATTCAGTGCAGATTCCTTACCCCTGCATAATAAAATGCCCTGTTTACACTGTTGATAAGACTTGAGTTTGACAAGTAAAGCACCTATACAAACATTTAGTGAAATTCATGATATTGAAAAATAAGTATAGAAGAATAATAAGTCTATAACACCTTTGGAAGCAAAGTAGAAGACAGGATGGAAAATGGAAATTCC